>VXBW01004165.1:20670-36338 GCA_013400375.1 Thinocorus orbignyianus
GATGACCAAAAGTTAGATTAGAAAATAGCCCAGAGTTTTTTGGTTTGTTCTGAAGTAAACATCAGCATAATTGTTAGTTCCTCTATCAGACACACAGTTGTCCAGTTCCTGGTTCATGTCTCACCAAGGTATTATGCACAGTTGACAATGAAGTCTAGAGCCTCACTGTAAATAAACAGTCAGCCTGGAAATGGGCGAATGTTTTATAAACATCTCCTAGTTTATTAACACAGCTGATGTCAGGAAAACTAACCTTCAATAAGAGAATTCCATCTTCAGCTTTCAGCATGTATCCATTTCCCTGAAGTACGGTAGACACCTTGGCATAACGTAGCAGCACATAATGGTTTGTGGGTATTGAAAAGGTGCAGGCCATATTGTGCTGCCTCAAAAATACAAGGATTTCATCATCCTGAAGAGAAAAATCACTTACGAGTTAGTCAATCTGGTGATGCTGATGTCTGTCATACTTTAGCAGCACGTAAATATTGGTGTTAAGACTGTAAATATCTCCAGTATTAACTGTGCTGCTGAAGTAAGGCTAGCCGCTTCTGCATGTGAATCATGAAAAAGGACCTTTCATGTATTTCCTGAAACCTTTTTGTTGTTATAATTCATATGTTGGTTGCTTATGAACACTTTCTTCTGTTTGTACTTTCATCCGTTCAGAAACAGTATTTAGGACTCCATAGTATCTGATGGTAAATATAGTATAGACATACATGACTTTAGTTTTCATGAAAGCTGAATTTATCAAAGGAGCTATCTCAAGATACACCTGTCTAATAACACTTTGGTAAGTTGTTTTTATATATATATCTATATAATGTTAAAATATAAAAATGGTGTTACTTTAAATGTCAGTATTTCTTTATTAAAACTCTTAGAACTGTGTTTCTTAATGAATGGAACTGTGAAATGTTTTGTCATGTTTCTGGCAAAGCGAGCACGTGAAGCAAAAGTGTCTTCCAAAATTTTTAAGAAAATTTATTAAACACTTCATTTCTTAAATCACTGTGTCTATAGACAGGTAACAGTTTTATGGGTAGAAGTTTAAAGTGTGTATCTGAATTTACTAATTTTTTTTCTCAT
Source organism: Thinocorus orbignyianus (assembly GCA_013400375.1). Classification (NCBI taxonomy): domain Eukaryota; kingdom Metazoa; phylum Chordata; class Aves; order Ciconiiformes; family Thinocoridae; genus Thinocorus; species Thinocorus orbignyianus. The sequence goes on from VXBW01004165.1 coordinate 21,763, forward strand.
TTTCTACTAAGATATTTCTCTTGCAGGGGAATCTTTCATTGAGATGATTGAAATCGTTGCAGTGAGAATGGAAATTACTTAGGCTCCTTTCCTTTTAAAAGCTGCATGCAAGAACTGTGGTGAGTCAAATGTAGACTAATGGTTATGTAAATGTCACTAATTTTAGATACAGTCAAGATCTGAAAGTGTGTTTCCTTTTAAGATTTTATTTTCTTCAGTATCATGACTCAGTATCACTTGCTAATCTCATTTTATTAGCCCTGTTATATTTTACCATTAAAATACACATGCCTTCTTCAAATAGGTGCTCACAGCTCCAGGTTTATGCATCACATAGATATTTGAAAAAGAGAAAAAAGCTTATCTGCACTGGGGATTTGTTTTGACTTCAGGCTTCACAGGCCTGCTACTGGTGCAGTTGCACAGGTACAAACATGACGTAGATAAATATGAATCAAAGTTGCTATAATTAATAAATCTGCATTATTTTATCATAAAGAATTTCATTCCAGTGGATGTGCTGGTAGAAATCGCACTTTTCTTGTCTGCCCCTGCTGTAGATTTAAACTAGTGAAATTACTGATGGCTAAAATTTCCAATACAGCTCAGACCTGAGTGGTCCTCAATAGCAATGTTGTGCAGTATTAGATTGCTTATAGCTTTTCATAAACTATTCTGTGCGTACATTTACCTACTACAGATCTTCTAAAGTATGTGGCCCAAAAGAGGTTTGATTACTCAGAAACAGTATGCTCTCTGGCTCAGAGTGGGATAGCTCCCTCACTGAGGCTTCTTTAAGTAGCACTATCTTATATTTATCTGCTTAATACTGACCTGCACATATATTTCAGCCATTTGAAAACATAAAGATGCTTGGAAAGACGGGACTCAGTGGGCTATAAAAGAAAAAGACATTATTCTTCTACTGTTCCCCTGCCTTTAAAAGGTCACTGTTTTTTGTTAGCACGCTGCAGACTGGTGCTTGCAGGTGGCCAATCCATCCTGTTACATTTAAAATACTAGATCTACAAGAGTATCTCAGCTTTTTCTCCAGGACTTCTATGAGCAGGTTTGAATCTAAAGGGCTGATCAAAAAGATGAGAGAGCATGCAACAAATAAGTCTCCTTGCATGGCTTTGACAAAGTTCAGTGGCAAACCTGCTTGTTCTGGACTGTTTCCTCGTGCCAGTGCAGGCCTTTTTGTCAGTAGTGAAATGGTGTTTCCTTCAGGTTCACTGTGCAAACCCCTGTCACTGACACAAGGCAGGGAATGGCAGGGAGTTGGAAGAAGAGAAAAGGGAAAGGTGGGACTGCCTTGTTTGGCCCTAGCAGCTTATAACAGTTCAGTGATGTGTTGCACCTGATGTGGGAACAGAAAGCTTGGTCTTTTCAGTTCAGGTGCTTATTTTCTGCTAGGGTTAGGAACTGTATGGGAAGAAGATGCTTAACTCTCATAAAAGAGAGAGAAAAGACAGACCTGCTTGAAAATAATCTGAGACTAGTAGTTACATAGGAGTGAAGGCAACTAATGAGGGGAGTGTGTCCAAAAATGTAACGTTGAAAGTTCAGAGCTGAGAAGGAAAGGGGAAGGACAGGTCTGATGAACTGGAAAACTGTAAGGATTGGGACAGGTTGGGCAAAGATTTGGGGGTTTTGTTTGTTTCTTGAAATTGCAAGAAGCAGCAGCCTTACAGAAGGGATCTGGTCTTAGGCAAAAAGAATGAATCAGGCTTGTGCGAAGGGACTTGCACACCTTGGATCATTCCAAATGTTGACTAAAGCACTCTGCACTTCAGATCCAGAAGTGAGTGCAGGCTGTTAAGTAGCTTTTGCCATCATCTGTGAAATCACAGTTTATTTTGTCCTCCTCATCATATTCTACACAGAAGAGGGCAACCTTATTAGTGCTCTCAGCTGCTTCATGAATTTTGGTCCTGAAGAGAGTATTGGTGGATGAAAAGCTGGACATGAACCAGCAATGTGCACTTTCAGCCCAGAATGCCAACTGTATCCTGGGCTGCAATAAAAGAGGTGTGACCAGCAGTTCAAGGGAGGTAATTCTGCTCTGCTCTGGTGAGACCCCACCACCCAACCTGGAGTGCTGCGGCCAGTTCTGGAGCCCTCGGCATAGGAAGGACATGGAACTGCTGGACCAGGTCCAGAGGAGGACCAGAAAAATGATCAGGGGGCTGGAGCACCTCTCCTGTGAGGACAGACTGAGAGAGTTGGGATTGTTCAGCCGGGGGAGAAGGCTCCAGGGAGAATTTATTGCAGCCTTTCAGCACTTAAAGTGGTGTAATAAGAAAGATGGCAACAAAGTTTTTAGCAGCGCCTGTTGCACTAAGGCATGGGGTGATGGCTTTAAACTGAAAGAGGGAAGATTTAGACTACATATAAGAAAAAATATTTACTGTTGGGAGGGTCGTGAAACACTGGAACAGATTGCCCAGAGAAGTTGTGGGTGCCCCATCCCTGGAAGCATTTGAGGCCAGGTTGGATGGGGCTCCGAGCAGCCTGGTCTAGTTGAAGACTTCCTTGCTCATTGCAGGGGAGATTGAACTAGGTTTCCTTTAAAGGTCCCTCCCAACCTCAACTACTCTATGATTCTTTGAAAAGGAATCCCAAAGTAACAGTAGTAGAGGTTGGAAGGGACCTCTGAACATCATCTGGTCCAAGCAGGGTCAGGCAAAGCAGGTTTTTCAGGGCTGTGTCCAGTCAGGTTTTAAATATCTTCAAGGATGGAGACTCTGCAACCTGTCCTGTTCTGACAGAATTTCCTGCATTCCGTTTTGTACGTGTTGCCTCCGGTTCTGTTACTGCACACAAGTGAGAGGAGCCACCCTACATCACCTTCACTCTCCCTTACCCCATTAGCAGGCATTTATAAACTTTGGTAAGATCACATGTACACAAGCTTTTTCTTCTCCAGGCTGGAGTCCCAGATCCCTCAGCCTTTCTGCATGTGAAAGATTGTCTTTCTGGAGGTAAATAAAATGTTTTGACTAATAGAAATTGGAACTTGAAGGTGGAAATGTTTTTTGGGGAAAAACATAAAGCATAACCTTGTAACTTCCTGTAAAAAAAGACAAAAAGAACATGAAGATCACAAAAGGAAACACTGAGAAGTTATCTAACTCCAGCCTTAAGATTCTGCAATCTTCATTTGCCCCCTTGTGTTAGCGTGCTATGAAGCAGCCTTCACGATCACACAGTATTGAATCTACTGAAAGGATTGGCCTGGAGTGGTGCTGAGCCAGGGAAGATGGTTGTGAGCTGTGCAGGAAGCCTGATGCTGATAAAGGTATTGCAGAAATTGGTAGAAAATTCTGTAGAAAACAGAACAAGTAGAGGAAACCATGTCTTCATTATTATGTCGAAGGACAATTCATAAGAATTGGAAGTGATGTTTATTTTTTTGCCTTCAGCCTTCTATGAAGTAAAACATGTTACTGGGCCATTGTCTCTGGAAACACTGACTCTTCACACTTGCAGCTGAACTTCTTAGGAGTTGTCATTTCCATTAAAATATTACATAAGGTTATGTCTGTTGGTAGTCTCTTATGTTCCTAAACAGGGTACCTCAAACTTTTTTGCACACTGATACAGTTTCTACATCTCCATGTCATAATTAAAAATAGCGTAATAGACACCTTGAAGGGCTGTTGGGCTTTTGTTGAGGAAAAAAAAAAAAACAAACAAAACCCACAAACAAAAAACAAACACAAAAATCCCACCAAAAAGCCAAACACGCTTGTTTAGTAGCTGTACTACAGTAATAAAATTCTTCCTGGAATTTTCTATGGCATTTGTTAATTCTCATCTCGGGGGAAGAGGTAAGTATTGTGCATCTGTTAAAGACCAGATCTGCAATCAACTTTCCTTGTTACCAGCTCAAGCTGAAAAACCAAGTTTGCACGTTTTTGATTCACACTGATTTTGTCCAGTTCTGTGAACTCCAAAAGACTTGATTTGTGTCCTGTGTTGTCACTGATTCACTTGGAACGTGGCTTCATGAGTTACATCTTCAGTAGTCTGCAGTCTTTTATACACGTTTGAACTTCACCATATTTTAGAGTAAGTTTACCTGTAAAGTTTCATGTTGCAGGAAGAATGAACTAGTTAAATTGTAACACTTAATTTCTTATGTACAGTGGTAAATGGTTCATCTTAAAAAATATAATATGACTTCAACCTATGTATTTAGGCTCTACTGGCTGTTGTTTTTCAAATTTCAAAAGCAGTTTTCTTGGTACTGCGTATGGCTCCCTTTACTGGGTGAGAATGGTTCTGAACTTGGTATTCAGGTATAGAGAGCTGAAAATGCTCCAGCTTTTCCCTTAATCATAGTATTTTGTGAAGTACTGGGGGAAGCCTCTCCTAATCAGCTAGCAATACTAACAGTAATGATTGGAGTTGGAAATGTTTAGACTCCCTTTATGTTCTTTATCACCACATCCTGTCATAGAATCACAAGAAATGATTGATAGAAATATGTCCAGGTGGTGAATTACTAGTTTGCCACAGTATAACTTGAAGATAAAGCAGCGATTCTTCATTTAAAACAAACAAAAACTTTAAAATGTGAAGGAAAACTCATGTCTCTTGCATCTAAGGTGGCAAGTTGTGTGCATCAGAAGAAAATACCTATGAACAGAAATAAGGAGAAACAATGGAGAAGATGCAGTGGCACGAGTGACACCTCATCTTTCTGTGAGGGAGTTAGTATCAGTGAGGTGTTACTTTTTTCGCTGGAAATTAAACCATTTGTTTCTGTTGGAGGTTATTTTGTGGCGCTGGGGTGAAACCAGTCTATTTTTTCCAAATTTGATTCGCAGTTCTGCGTTAATAAGTCAAAGGAAATTTATCTAATATTGCTTCTGTCTCTTAATGTAAAAATTGAACCCTGTGTTCAAAAGTTCTGAAGTTAACAAACTATAGCAGTGTTTATCTGCTTTGAGTCTTCAATCTAACTAAACAGTGTTGGGTAGCTAGAGGCTGACTTAGCTTCTGTTGAGAGTTGGGAATAATATATCCATAATGTTTTCCTCTGCTGTTTATAGCCATAGGAGACAGCCATGGATAGAAAGTTTCACATTTCCCTATGGTTTTTGCAGGGCAAGCATGTGGCTTTATTACCTATAAAGGAACCTTCTGTCAGCAGCTTTCACACTTTTAAGTGGTTTTAAAAGTAAAACATTTTGGAATATCTCATTAAATACTCCAAAAAAAGCTTAAGTATTATAAAACTTGAACTATACGAGGCATAAATTGTAGAATATAAAGTCTCAAATTTATGCATTTTATAATATTATCTTGAGATAAAAGCAAAGAAAAAGCTTCAGGGGTTATATTATTGGTCCAGCTAGAATAGTCAACAATAATAATACGTTTATGATGTTTATGGTTGTGCAGTCCTGGGATTCTCAAGCCAGACAAGTTTGGGACTGACAGAATCTTCCTGTTTCTTTCAGTAGTAGTCTGGCTCTGAGATTTCCATGGTGGTTTCACTGAATGACTTTGGGTTAGTTTTTGGTAAGCTCTGGCGGCTGAGTGTGCACCAGGGAAAAGTTCCCTCCGCGCTTGAGAACAGCAGTCCAGTATTAAAGTTAATTTCTGTTGCTTAAACCAATGCAAAGAATATTCAGGGCTTTATTCTTCCTTTCATGATCCTCCTACAGACAGACTTTGCCTTTTTTGCTCTCTAAAGTGGTATCGATGGGGCTAACAACATCTTAGTCTACTGCTTTCCTTCTAGAGAAGACTGGTATCTACATATGACACTGACACAAAAATGGTCATATCTAGATTCTTAGCATATGGAAAGAGCTGTAACAGACCTTTCCTGTCATCAAGACAGTGGGAAAGTCTCTCTTTTCCAATAAGCAATATCTGTTGTCTTCAGGCATACTGACAAATTCATAAACTCTATTTTCCATCTATGTATAATGAAACTTCAGACACAAAAATAATAAATTTCCAGTGGTATCAGACAAAGATGAAAATGAGCTTTACCATTTTGGAGGTATGGAATCTGCTGAATGACCTGTGCAGCAACCAGTTGTAGGAAGTGTGTGTGGATGGTAGGTTGTGGAGTCAGAAAAAGGATTTTGCTGCAGATTTGATAACATCGTGTAGCCAGACAGCCCCCTGTTGGTTGTATTGTTGTGGAGATTCCAGAAGTAAATCGTGCTTGAATTCAGTGATTCATTGAGCTCAGGAAGCTATCTCTTTTTTTGTTCTCATGTCACAAGTAGAGAAACAGGGCCAAAAAATTATGACCATTTGTAAAAATTACCTTTGAATCGAGTTTTGTCCCTCTTGGGTATGAAATAATGTCTAAGCTTGGTTAAATAGAGCATCTGCACTCTTGTTTCTTGATGTCTTTATAGATTTTTATTTTTAAGGAGCTGCAGTGAAACTGCAGAGCGGTAGATTGTCCTTGTGATCAAAACTGAAAACAAGCATACTTTGATACCGCATTTACAGCCCTGCTAATGCAAAGTATTTGGATGAACTTGTCAATAATGCAGGTGATAGATTTAAAAACATTGAAGCTTGTAAGCTGGCAGTGAACTGGCTCCAGCCTTATTTAGTGACTGGGACTCTTGTAGGCATCTCTGCCAGAGCTTTTGCTGTTTAACAAGGTACAGTTTTACCGGTTTTACCAAGAAGCTTGGGTGGTTGGTTTGTTTGTTGTTTTTTTTTTAAATACATGTTTGCTTTGCTTTAATCTCTCTTTTGCACATGGCTGAAGTTGCTATCGATGCAACTAGCTGCTTGCTTCCAGTTTGTGTTTTCCCATGTGTTAAGACAGCAAAAACCTTGTTCTTTGAAAGAAATTGGTGTCTAAAATAGTAGAAAATTGAAGGATGCTTATTAAGTATTTTGACTTGTTTCTTCAAGTGTTTGTGAAAGGAATGTAAAATCTGCCTTGAAATGGTCACCATATACCCATGTGGTATTGGAGTGCTGTAGATACTGTATGAATATACGCAAGCACTTATTTTCTGGAATCTGATGATATATCCACGCTTAAAAAGCACTACTTGTGGTTGCAATGGGTAACCCAAGGAAGCTTTCCAGGAAGAACTCTCAGAGACGCTGGACCTTCTGCTCTGAGATGAACAGCACAGAGGTGGTCTCTTTCTGCATCAGGTATGGCCTGGGTTATAAAAGCTTATTTTTGTCTGAGGAATTTAATTCATGGCTAAAAATCCATGTCTGTAGCAGCAGAGAAACTGATGTGAGAATTAGTCTTCTACTACAACACAGAACATAAGACTGGCACAATGATGAGAAAGCCAAAGTGCTTAAGAATTCTTTTTCTTTCTCCCTTCCCATTCAGTATGCATTAAAAGATTGATTGTAATTAGGTATCTTATAACAGTTAATAAAAAACAGAGGCCAAGAATACATGCTGTGATTGAAGAAGGGGAACAGGAAAGACGAGGACAGACCAAAGAGCTGTTTTAAAGATTGTCATGATCTGCTAAAATCCATCAGAAGAGTTTAAGAAACTGGCTGAAGCAATCTCAAGGTGAGGGAACTCCTGAGAAACTGAAGACCTGAGTTTCAAGTTCTTCAGAAGCTCAGGGGAGTCAGAAAACCTGGGTTTCAGGTTCTTCAGAAACTCAAGCTCACATCTCCTGCTTCTGAAGAATCTGCCGCAGATGTTCCCCATCTTTCTTGTTAAATCAAGGGTATGTGCAAAAAAGAAGTCACAAAACGGTTTTGTTCAGAGGTTGTTGGCAGTGACAACTATTGCCGTTAGCAGATGAAAGCAAGCTGCAGGTAGGATTTCAAAGAGCAGTGGAATTTGCTTTTATTGGACTAACTGTGCAGTTCCTTGCAAGTTCCATATTCTTTTCCCGAGATGTTTCCTGAAGTAACAGTAAAATAAGCATACAATAAATATAAGTGCCCATTAAAGCTCACTAAAGGAATACCTTATGTTTCCAGTAGATGAAGACTGAGATAACTTGAGTATTTGTGAATTGCATCACAGACCTCTGTTATGCCAAAGTTCTGGTTTTTATTGCTAAAGAGAGCACCAGTAAAGGTGGCTTTAAACTGTTTATGCTCCTGCTTTCTCTAAAGCTGCTGAAGAGGGAGAGCAGGGAGCAACTAGTAGTGTTAAGAGAACTTCATGGCTGTTCAACAACCAGCAAGGGGATTCACCTCTTCCCTCCTTCACTTTACCATCAAGTTTGCTTTGGGTTTGGTTTTTTTTGTTTTTCATTTGGTTCAGTTTTTTGTTTGTTTGAGGGGGTGGGTGTTTATGACAGGAAGGTTTACAGTCTCCTTCCAAAGTTAGTGAAATTGGTAAGAGCCTGTTCTGGGTGGATGAAGATTCAAATCACTTACCCTGATCAGAAAAATTGCATTTTTCCTCCTGTGAGGAGCGCTTACTTCCATTTCCCAATTAGGATTAAACTTCAGGACTTCCTCAAGGCTCTTGGAATATCTGTAATTTTTATTTTGTTCAAGCCATTCTAGTAGCTTAGAACATAGAGGTTACTTGCAGAGCTGTGATCTTGTGATTCCATTATTTTACACTTATTCAGGCATAAAGTAAGTATGGAAGAGAAGATATATAAGAGAAAGGCACTACTTTAGGCTATGAAAGTGTCCTCAGTTACCTCTACAACTGCACCTTTTTTTCTCTTCAGCTGTGAGCAGTTTTCCAGGGCAGTGGATATTTTTAATGGTAATTGACAAATTCTTAAATGTATCTCTATTTTTTCCCATTTATTTCAGAGTACTTGTAAAAATAGCATCTGGTCCTGGTGATTTATAATGTTTGAGTTTCTCAGGCTGCCAACAGGCTCTTTCTTTGAGATGTCTGGGCCTGGTGAAACTACTACTCTGCTTCCCCATAAAGCATGTCCTTGGGATAGGAATTTCTCTGTCACCCTCTATATTAAAACCAAATAATTTATATTGAGCTTCTTTTCCTTTGCCAATTTTTTCATCCTCCTCTTGGTACTACATAGACAAAACTGAGAAAATGTCTTTAAGAATACTTGGAATTTTTCTCCGTGTGTGTGTCCCTCTGTACACAGTCCCTGCGCACAGCCATTGGCACCTGCGGGCCTGATGTTCTTGTCTGGGAGAAGGTCGCTCAGCAGCGCTACTTGTGTGTCTTTGTGCAAGGGCACCGTTACTTCTGCCATCCTCTCCTAGCATAGTGGCTGTCAATAGAGCTTTCCACTAGCCAGTTACATACCAAGTAGTCTTTTATCTTTAAATACTGTCTACAAGTACTTAAAAGGGTGGGTGTCAAGAGGAAGGGGCCAGTCTCTTCAGTGGTGCCCAGCGACAGGACAAGAGGAAATGGGCACAAACTTGAACATAAGAAGTTCCATCTCAATGTAAGGAGGAACTTCTTCCCTTTGAGGGTGGCAGAGCACTGGAACAGGCCGCCCAGAGAGGTGGCAGAGTCTCCATCCCTGGAGACATTCGAAACCCACCTGGACATGTTTCTGTGCAACCTGCTCTAGGTGGACCTGCTTTGGCAGGGGTGTTGGACTAGGTGATCTCAGGAGGTTCCTTCCAACCCCATATCATTCTGTGATTATTCACTAGCTTACATTTATATTAACACTTACATAGCTGTGAAGTTTGGGTTAGTTTTAGAAATGGTAGCATTCCTGTTACTTTTCTGCCAGAGAAACTGCTTTAGTCTGGGAATAATCCCATATGGATGCATACCCCATGAGTGAGCAGGACCTCCCCAGTGTTCACTTACCGTGTAATGTAGTGGTGTCATTAAAGACTATCCGTGTAAGATACGTTTTACTTGGCTTGGTGAGCATCACATGAATCTTCTGAGAAGACTGAGCAAGCAAAACATCTTGCCTCAAGATGTCACAAGAGATACAGGCACCTGGCCTCTGGTTCTGGTTTGCCTGAGCAGAAGCACTGAGAAAGACCAGAGCTCTCTTGCTGTTCCCATGTCTTGCCCCAGGCTGTCAGCAAGTCTCCTAACATGGCTAGGCCTTGATTGAGGGTGACAAGGAACAGAACATTTGCAAAGCAGATCCTGGTTTTCTCCTACATAAATTCTTCTGAAGTTAAGCGTAGCTCAAACCTGGGAACACCAGGCTCTCCGATGATGCAGGGTTGAAATTACCTTGGATAGTTTGTGGTATGTGGTCAGCAGTTCTTGGATGCCTCAGCAGCCATGATGCCAGAGCAAAAATTACTGGTAACGGTTTCACTGAAATTAATTCTGACAAGGTCAAATCACCTTTGGTCCTTCAGCTGAAAGCAGACAGCAACCCAGCACTCCACTCTCAAGTCAGGGTCAGAATTACCCCTTATAAACCTCCATGGATGTCCAGGCCTTGGTATTGATTCAATCATTCTCTACTCTTGTGGATGCCCCATTCCTGGAAGTGTTCAAGGCCAGGCTGGATGGGGCTCTGAGTGACCTGGTCTAGAGGGAGGTGTCCCTGCCCATGGCAGGGGGGTTGGACTGAATGATATTTAAGGTTCCTTTGAACTCTAACCATTCTATGATTCTACTGTGCTGATATTGAGGGATCATCTTCTAACAATTTCTAGTGTCCTGTAGGACTAGTTCCAAAGAAAATATTCCTGTGCTCAGTCAGAACCAGAAGACTGGAAGGTTCTCTGTAGCTGGACATTCTATACTAGGTGGAGAGGTCAGGTGTGGCTCACACTAGAGTGGCTTATAGATGGGGACTTCCTGCATTTTTTTTTTTGTCAGCCTCTCTATTCTCATTAACAGTTCTTCAGCACCCCAGGTCCTCAAGCTGCCATCCAGGCCTTCATCTTCAGCCTTCAAAGAAAGCCTGTTGTTGCCATGTCACCAGCTACCAGAGTAGCATCTGTGTCCACGTTTCATTCCCTGTTCCTCACTACAAGGCGCTTCTTGACTCATTATCTGCATCCAAAGAGTACAGAGCCTTCAAGGATCCAATTGGCAGGACTGTTCTACCAAATATCAAAACCATTACTAAATGTCATCAGAGTAGAACATTGTCTCAGGACAGCCTTCTCTGGGAGGAAAGCTGTCTCCAATAACAGCAAAATCTGACACAGAGCAAAAAGAAGACAAAATTCTATCGTCACTGCAGAAGAAGCTACCTTCTCTAAACAAGGACCCCGGGCTATGAAGCTGTACAAGCTAAATAAGGCATTATCAATTAATATTTGCAAATACTAATTTAAAATGGTAAGAATCGTCTCAGACAGCTGTGGAGGAAATTAGATACAGAATCATATGGTTCAGTAGACACCGTTTATAGCAGTAACAGACATCTCTATAAAGACAATTTCTTCATGGGTTTTCTAGAGTGCGAGCAGCTCTTCGATCGATGGGCTGAGACCAACTGAGTAGAGCTCAATAAGGCCAAGTGCCAGGCCCTGCATTTTGGTCACAACAACCCCATGCAGTGCGGCAGACTTGGGGAAGAGCGACTGAGAGCTGCCCAACAGAAAAGGTCCTGGAGGTCATGCTGGGCAGCTGGCTTAATGTGAGCCACCTGTGTGCCCAGGCAGCCAAGAAGGCCAACAGCATCCTGGCTTAAATGAGGACTAGCATGGCCAGCAGGAGCAGGGAAGTGATGATGCCTCTGTCCTGGGCACTGGTGAGGCCTCACCTCAGGTACTGTGTTCAGTTCTGGGCCCCTCGCTACAAGAAGGATATTGAAGTGCTGGAGCGTGTCCAGAGGAGAACTGCCAAGCTGGTGAGGGGTCTGGAGAACAAGTCCTATAAGGAGAGGCTGAGGGAACTGGGCATGTTTAGTTTGGAGGATGCTGAGGGGAGACCTTTTCACTCTGTACAACTACCTGAAAGGAGGTTGTAGAGAGGTGAGGGTCGGCCTCTTCTCCCAAGTGAGTAACAACAGTACCAGAGGAAATGGTCTGAAGTTTCAGCAGGGGAGGTCAGACTGGATATTAGGAAGAATGACTTTACTGAAAGAGTGGTCAGGCACTGGAACAGCCTGCCCGGGGAGGTGGTGGAGTCACCATCCCTGGAGGTATTTAAGAAGCGTGCAGATGTGGCACCTCAGGGCATGCTCTAGCAGCTGAGATTATAGGGAATGAGTTGTGGTTTTGTGTATGGTTGGACTTGATCTCAGAGGTCCTGTCCAACTGTAATAATTCTGTGATTACTCTGTACCTGATCTTTCAGATGCATGTAATGTTTTCAGCTAAAAGTTTTTCTTTACCAGGTTAAAATGACCTCATCTGAGTTTTCAAACCAGTTATTTTGATGTTATCAACCCAGCCTGAAGGAGCCGTGTGGTCTCTGTAGCAGGAGTCCAGTAGATCTGTGTGCTTGTCACCACTTGTTTCAGAAGAACAGAAATCTGCATCTTCAAATCATGAACTCGCTGTATGTGAACTCCCAAGAGCTCTCATTAGATCCTTCACTCATGGCTGTATCTTGGCACTGGGAGTAGACAAGAAGTCAGTACAGACCCCCCCACAGAATATAGATGATCAAACCCACAGCAGACAGGTGTTCCATTAGACCCGCACAATTTCACGTGATGCTCAGCTTTTCTTTTCAATCTCCAGACCTACCTCAAGAAGTTCAGTGAGAGCATGTGTCAGGTTTTCCATAATCACAGAATGGTTAGAGTTGGAAGGGACCTTAAAGATCATCCAGTTCCAACCCCCTGCCACGGGCAGGGACACCTCCCACCAGAGCAGGTTCCTCAAAGCCCCATCCAGCCTGGTCTTCCATTTCTAACCATTCTGTGATTCTAAGGGTCAGCATGCCCACTGCTTATTGCTGAATACAATGTTGTAAATAAAATGGTACATAAGCAATTATTTTATTACTCACTAGGGAAGAAAAACAAAAGACATAGACCAGCCTTTTCAGATGGCCTTCCACGGAAGCTACAACCTGCCTTTGAAATTCAAAGACACTTGAGTTCCTGATGTCAAAGTATTAGTAAGACCCAAGACTTGATATTTCCAATCTAGTGGGGGTTTTTTTATTATTATTATTTTTTTCCAGTGGAGAATCAGGATGGAACAATGTCGCAACGCTTAATTCTTCATGGTTTCAGCAAGCACTCAGCTGACTGGCAAAGCAGAAACTTGCTTAGAAAGCAAAGCCCTAAATCCATTCTCTAAAGTAGACTTGTACGCATTACTCTTTCCTACTTTTAGGGCTATAACCATCATCTTTCTGACCAGACAGAAGCCACCAATTATTGACCCATTGCATCAGAATGGAAACAGTGTAGAAATGGAGGAAGGATTCTTGGAAAAATTTACACATCAGATCGCACTTCAGGGGGTTATTTCAGCAGAAGCTACAGGATAGTCTAGAAAACCAACATCTCCCCTTTATTTTTTAATAGAAATCAGATTTATTTGTATTTTATGCGATGACTGGTGATTTACATCCCACCCACCCATTTGAGAATATCCAGGGCTCCAGGCATATCTCCAGTTGGTTCCAGACTATTCAAATAATTGTTGGTCCATCCATTGCTTCGTCACAACAAGGCCTTCTGTGACTAATTATGGCCTGACTGCTGCAGGAGAGGCAGCTTCAAAGAAGAGGAGTCTTCGGACGCGCCAGCAGTTCCCTTGGTTCCCAAATTCTTTATTTATGTGGATTACATTGAGTTGACAGGTTTAACTGGGCTGTTGAAGATACGGTCAAAGAAGCAGAGTCACTCCCTTCCCTTTTATTGTCTTCTGAAGACATAACAGTCATACGCATCTGTCACTAGAGAGAGGAAGTTCTCCATCACTGGCCTTGATTTGGGCTTTTATACGCTGTTTCAGTAGCATCTGGGAATAGATCAATATAATATTTGGTAGGGAGTTGTATTTCCTCGTGATGCGCTGTAAATCTTTTACTGTAGATACTCCCACTGTTTATTGTTGAAAATCAATAAAAATAAACCCCGTAAAGTTAAAGCCTGGCAAAGGCTCAGCGCAAATCAGAGGGAAGGAGTAAGAGGCAACGAGTCTCCCTCCCCCTCTTGGATAGCTCCCAGCTTGTTTCCCAATGAATATTCAATAACGCTTTCCAGCAATCTGGGAACAACATTTTTTTCTTTTGGAAACAAGTATTCAAAGTTTTGAACTCTTCATTGTGATCCTAAAACAGGACTTCTGATCCATCATGGCCACTTTCTGGTATTGAATTCAGCTGTGGATCAAAACGGAGCATCACCCAGATTGTGCGTTGGATGCACCTTAGGATTTTCCCCTCCAGGGGGAAAATTAATCTGCTCACCTCAGATTAAAAGTAGCTGGTAAACTGGAAAGTAACCAAAATAGGTAAAAAGTTGGAACAGCCCAAAGTGGAGAAAAGTTTATCTGAAGTCAGAACAGAAGTTAGTAGCCCCTTTTGTGAGCCTGTAGCAGCAGGGCGGGATGCAATTACTCCAGCATCGATCTTCTGCTCTGTGGCTATTAATTCCTCATATCCTGCATCTTGGGGCAGGGGTGGGTGGGTGGGTGGAGGGCTTTTCTACTATTTTCATGAGATTCAGCTCCACAGGAAAGTGAAAAACGGCTTGGAATTATTTAGTTAAGGAAAAACCTGCCAGCACTAAGAGATCAGGCTTTTT
>VXBW01004165.1:36379-96675 GCA_013400375.1 Thinocorus orbignyianus
TAATCTAAGCATAGTATCAATTGCAATAACTTAATTTGAACTTCTATTCTTAATCAATTACACAATCTTAGTCAAACTGACTGTAGAACCTGTAAGAATGCAGCGACTGCACTTCCTAAAAGAACAAAACCCCTCATGAATTTTCATTGAAATCAATACCCAAAGAGCAGGAAGGTGGTTCACATCAGACTTTCTCCTTACTGCTATGAGCAGATTCCTGAACAATTCAGGTGGTAAATAAATCATAGAATGGTTAGAGTTGGAAGGGACCTGAAAGATCNAAAACACTCCAGGTGGGGTCTCACAAGAGCAGAGTAGAGGGGGAGCAGCCTCCTGTGACCTGCTGCTCACGCTTCTTTTGATGCAGCCCAGGATACAGTTGGCTTTCTGGGCTGCCAGTGAGCTTCATGTTGAGCTTCTCATCCATGAGCACTCCCAAGTCCTTCTCCTCCGGGCTGCTCTCCAGCCATTCTCTGCCCAATCTGTATTTGTGCCTGGGATTGCCACATCCCAGGTGCAGGACCCCTGCACTTGGCTTGCTTGAACTTCATGGGATTTGCTCTAACCTACCTCTCAAGCCTGCCCAGGTCCCTCTAGGTGGCATCCCTTCCCTCCAGCATGTCAAAGTCAACATGGTTCAAGAACAGGGGGATGGAGCCCCTGTCCTGTTGGGATATCCAACAGGCACCATGAGACTGTATTGACAAAGCCCTTAATAGTCTTGAATATAGAAATATAGGATGAAATCCAACTACAAAAGAGGGAAAAGTGACTAAAGCAAGAAAGAATATACAAGACAAGGTAGTGTCTTCTTCAGTCATCTGCCTTTTGCAAACTATCAGACAAGATATCAGCAAGACAGCAAGCTATCAGACAATCGAGCTATTTAAGCAATCTTCTGCCATGTAAACATCAGTCCGTGTGGGACAGGACGATGGCGTTGTCTTGCCTTTTAGTTTCCTTTTCCCTCTGGTGATTTCTCCATTCTGTGAGTTGGCTAGTGTCTTCCAAAGCAGAAGAGACCTCTCTGCTCGCTGTAAGAGAGCGAGAGGGCCGCCCCGCAGCGCTGCGGCACTCAGTTTCCAGCATATGGGGCAGCAGAACTGTTTGCACACCTCAGCTGAACCCAAGGAAGAGTAGAAAGGCAAATAAGACAGTAACTTCACTGAAATCAGCAGACTTTGCACCTTCTCAGGGAGAAGGAACTCTCTTGAGAAAGCTGGCAACGACTGGAGCAAGTGGATCGTGTCAGTGATCACAAATTCCAACTTCACTGGAAAGAAAGCGTCAAAATGTTTCAAAATCCCATTCCTACTTAATCAAAACCAGAGCTAGATGTGAGGAATGAGAGCTCCTGGGTCTGTTGTATGCAAAAGCAGGACCGAGCCACCAACCATATACTCTAGTCCAGCAGAGATCGTGCAGTGAGATACTAGAGCTGACTTGCCTGCCAGGACTTGGGTGAAAAGTTTAACACATAATCTGGGGGCTTTCTGACCAGAAGGCTTTTAAAATTCCTCAGACTCATAGCTAACCCGGGCTCCCATCAGCCAAATTCCAAAATCCTCCAGGATTACAGCCACTTAGTTACTGCTTGAAGCTATGCCACCTGTAGCTCTTCCACTTTCTATCTAAAAATAATCCAGGAAGCTGCTTTCCCTTGAAGAACCAGCTTAATCCCAAATTACCTTCAATTGCGACTCAGGCGTATCCTGCTGCGCTCCGTCAGTCACCTTCCCCAAAGTTCTCTCTGGTTACCGACACGCACGTGTGCTGCTCAAACTTAATTAAGCAACTATCAGTAAAAAAAACCCAAACAAAACCATGGTAAAAGAGCCTTGTCATGTTCCCTGCAGGTGCACGAGTGACAGAAGGTGACATGTCTCAGTTCAGTGCTAAGTAAGAAGAACTTTGGGAATCCAAACTTGCTGAAATTCATGTGCTGCCCTTCAAAAAGAGGCAGAGTCTCCCAGGATGCAGTTCCACCAGGTCAAAGCAAAACATGTGCGGTTCTTTACCGGGCAGGAACTTGTGCTGCTGTATTTTTCCAGAGCCAGAATATTACATTCATGGAATGATGGTTGTGCTGAATGAAAATTAACCCATGAGGGGAACCAGAAGGTGTTCAGCACTCGCCCACCACACGCTGGTACTGAAATGGTTGTACCAAGCCTTCATCTTGCCAAAGCCATAGGTTAAAGCTCCAGGGCTTTTTAAAAATTGAAATATTTCATATTTTCTTTTACTTTATTAATAAAAAAAAAAGAAGTAAGTAATCCAAACTTCAGTTTTCAAAGTGGCTGCTACAGCAAGGAAAATAATCTCCCTAGTACTGTGGTAGATGAAGCAGCCTAATTTTGCTACTACAAGGGGTTCTGAAAACTAGTCTCAGTTTACGCTGCTGTTACCAGCAATCACAGAGTCACAGAATTGTCTAGGTTGGAAGGGACCTTTCAGGACATCTGTTCCAACCATCAGCCTACCACTGACAAAACCACCACCATCATTTAAGGTGTGATGTTTAGATACAGCCTCAAGTCCTTTTATTATTTTTTTCCCTTTCCCTGTAAAAAAGTTACCACTTTGGTCTTGTGTTTCTTGCTGTTATTGGTAAGTCTTCACCAACAATATTCACAGTCACCAACTCACTCAATCCTCCTCATTACTGGTTTCAGTTTTACCTCAATTTGAGGAATGGGAACTTTTCTGGAAAGTCAGTACATGGACCTCAAACAGAACTTAGAAAACTAGTAGCGTTTGGGATGGCTGTTGGGATGGCTGTCCCACAGCCTGTCTGCTGTGTCACCAGAATCCTGCCATCAACAGTCTGACCTCAAAGTCCACCATTACACCCAGACCTTCACAGAAGGTATTCACAGAATCATGGAACAGCGCTGGCTAGAAGGGACCTTGAGAAATCATCTGGTCCAACCTGTTGTGGGAAAGGGAGCCCAGGTGAGATGATCTAGCACCCTGCCCGGTTGTGTCTTGAGAACCTCTGTGACGGGGACTCCACCACCTCCCTGGGGAGGTTGTTTCAGTGCAAGATGGTTCTCACTGGAAAAATTACCTTATATCAAGACAAATATTGAACATATTGACACTACTGAGAAAAACACAACCCATTTGAACTGAAAGCATCCACTCTTACATTCCCCAACATTTACTACACTCTATAACCCGTAAGCATCTTAGGAGATATAGTCCCATAATCACATTCTTCTCAACCCAAGAACAAGCAAAGAGGACCTCTGTGTTGCCACTGAACTTGTGAACTTGTGTCAAGCTGAAACACACCGAGGTGGTAGCAACAGAAAAGAGACGTCTGACAGCGGCACCGCCAGCCCGGGAAGATCCATTTCATTAAAACTCCGAAGGGCAAGAAACAGACGGGTGATTCCCACCCCCCGTTATTAAGTGCCCCAAATAAAGTCATAAATTCACATTTTACAGCTAACGAAAAGCCAGATCTAATTAGTCAGACAAGAAAGCCCAAACAAGCTCTACTTCGCTGCTTGTAACTTTGGAAAGATGGTGTTTTATCAACAGCAAAAGTCAGATTCAAATAAGGAATCCTTGAAGTTAATGCTGTCTTATTGCCTTGCCTTGAAGGGAGGACAAAAGATTCTTAATTTATAAAGCCTCATTAACCTACCTCTCCTGGTACCTGAGCTAATTTTGGCATTGTTACAAAGCATTGTACAGGGCTAACATTCCCAAGGCTTTTAAAGCCACTTCTGCCAAGCCTTCCTCCTAAATACGTTTTGCACTTAACAAGCAGTAAGGAATGCTTTGTACTGCTTCGCTTAAAATTGTACCAACTCTTCCATCTGAAGGACTGTTTTCATTCTTTTTATAGTTAAAGCCCTAAAAATTAACTGACCCTCTGTTCACAAAGACCTTCATCATTTAATTCTCAGCACTGAGAAGCAGCCTTTGAAGCGGGAGGAGAGGACAGGGGAGTGTTCTGCAAGAGACAGAAACATTCTATTTCACAGCCACAGGTGATGGCTTCACAAAGCCACTGTCTCACGTCTGGAGCTTTCTGCTAACTGGAAGAGAATCAGTGAATGTGTGTCTCTGAAAGTAGAAGTGATGTTAGAATCACAGAATGGTCAGAGTTGGAAGGGGCCTTAAAGATCAAGTTCCAACCCGCTGCCATGGGCAGGGACACCTCCCACCAGAGCAGGTTGCTCAAAGCCCCATCCAGCCTGGCCTTGGACACTCCCAGGGATGGGGCAGCTACAACTTCCCTGGTTGAGAAGCTTCTCATTGAGGTTTTCATTCCTCCTCCATCCATTTCTCCAGACTGTTAGGGGTACGGCTGTGTCGAGCTGTTATTTCTTCATGTATTATCACGTATTTAAGTCTACTTACAGATTACCAGAGAACATAAGAATGATTTTCTAGAAGCAATGGCTGTTTTTGTGCGAGTCCCAGTATAAATTTTAGCCACAGAGAAACACAAAACCAAACCTTGAAAACGCTGGAATCTGGTCCACTAAACCAGTATTGAGTCTGTGGCTCTTTTATTTAGAGTTGAAGAGGGTGGAGTGGTAAAAGGCAGGAAAGCAGTTTTTTTTTTCCCCCCGATACTTGGAAAAATAATTTGTTTGTTTGTTACTTCCTTCAATAGTTGCAGTTTCAAACAAGCCAACAGGAAAAGGCCACTAGGGGTGACACACCCTTCTTCCACCTCCAAAAGATGAAAGGAAAGGGCTTTATTTCCCTTTCTGCGCTTGGTTTCTCTTTGCCTGTGCTGCCCTGGAGCTCCCTGGGCTCTGGCTCACAGTGAGGGTAAGGCCTGGTGGCCTCCTCAGCCTCTCAAAACTGTAGCATTCAACTTTTTCTTCACTGGAGACTGTCCTGGTGCTTATGAGGCGAAATCCATCTCTGAGCAAAGTGTCAAACAGCAGGCCTAGCACGTTAGCACCGTTAATCAGCTTTCTGTTATCAGGCTTGATGGAGACATACCTAAAATAAGAAAAAAGCAGTTACAACACACTTTAGTTACGTCTTGGAGAATGGAAGCAATTGTTTTTTTAAAAACAAACCAGGTCCTCAGGCAGTGTAGGTCAGCACAGCTGCATGGGTTTACAGCAACCAAGGTTCTGGATAATTTTTCCCTTCCTTTGAGGAAAATTTAACTCTCTCCCTCGTTAAAAGAGTAGCAATTCTCAGTTACGTTTTGGGGAAGAAGCGCCTCTCTTTCACCCCCACACCAGAACTTACTTTCTTAAGATATAGCTGTGACAATAACCTCCATCTCATTTCATTTAATGGAGGAGAGATGAACAGCTGCTCTGTATAGAATCATAGAATCACAGAAAGGTGAAGGGACCTTAAAGATCATCAAGTTCCAACCCCCTGCCATGGAGAGGGACACCTCCCACCAGACCAGGTTGCTCAAAGCCCCATCCAGCCTGGCCTTCAACACTTCCAGGGATGGGGTATAAACCTGCAACCGTTTATCCCAGGGGAGAGTAAATGATGGGAAGGGCAGTGAAGTCACATTCACCCCAACAGCATCACTGCTCGTGACACGGGATCTCTCTCTACAAACAGTGACATTTATTGCAAAGTTACCTTGTACAGCAGGTCTGGTGGCAACAAGTACGAAAATTGTTTTCACATTGCCTCACATGATTTGCACGATATAAAGTACAGTAGAAGAATCTATCCAGACGTTTCAAGGAACAGAGATCAGGTAAAAATACCATTACAAAATACATCAGCTGATGGGGGTGAAACTGTTCCGCAGTTCACAGGAAAGAACACCAAACATTCATGGAAAGCACAAAAAAGGCAAAAAAGTCCATGTCACCACAAAGACCAAGTCAATAGAAATTCAGCAGGCACCATAACCAAATTTGACTTGTTTCATCACTCAAGATCAATTTTTTCTGTTGATCTGCAGAGGAAAATTTTTACCATGTCCAACGAAATAAAGGATCAGGAATATTTCCCCCACTCTTTTAGTTGCCATAACCTACTCAACGCATTGTTAGTCCGTTAAAATTAGTAACAGGTTATAAAGTTAAGGTTTGGCACATAAATTTATGCTGCTTCGTAAATGCAAAGTAGTATTTCTTCTACTTCCTTAGCTAAAGAAAGCTTGAAGAAAGATAAAACTGTATTCATTATTTTTTTAAAAAACTATCAAAAGACCGCTGCATTGATTCGTATATTCAGAGAGAATAACCCTTTTTGGAAATATTTCAATGAAATCTCTGTAAAATTCCAGATGTTCTTAACAGCCACAGAGGAAAAATTAGGTTACATTTTCTTATACGGTAAGAACACGTCTCCATACAATAGAGACACCCATCAAAAAGCTTGTTTAAAAAATCCAAGTTGTCATTAGAATATGATGCTGCTGTCACAAAGATACTGATACAGAGTCATCTTAATAAAAACAGAACCTGGCTCCGAATTCAAAGGAAACCCCCTGTGAAGCACAGAGTTAATAATCAACCCCTTCTCCCTCCCCCCCATAAAAGGCTCTACAAAAAGCTTTCCAGCCCCTGAATGGCTGTCTTAGCTCCACTGGTGTTTTTAACCCTGTTTAGCCATTCCTTTTTTCCACTTTTCCGTATGAATGTCTTTTGGACCACGAGTTAGTGGAGATTTTAGGCTTCCCCAGTACTTCTCTCGCTCTTTATTTGTTTTGTTTCCTTTGCTTCGTTTTACTCTGTGTTTTCCAAGTCCTCGAGAAGGTCACTGATGCTACGAAATTCTAAAGCTTGGGAGGGCGAGCGAGGAGGAAAGGGCAGAGAGAGAGAGAGAAAGACCCAACAGAACTCAAACCCAAGCGTTGAGAACAGTATTTTAGAAAGCTGAAGAACAGGCAGGAACAGAAAACAAACTGGCTATTTCAAAACTAGAAAAAGTTAACATTGAACTAGCAGAAAAAGGGAACCATATTTCTTTTCTTTCAGACTGTTAGTTTCTTTAAAATGAGCTTTCCTACCACACAGCGTGTACTTCATGATCTAGAAGTCATGAAGACGTTTCCATCATGAGAAGTCACACTAGGGAGAATACCTGGCCACAAACTGGTCGCCAGCGGTGTAGTCGGTACCACAATGAAAAACCATGTCATGATGAGAAGGTCTTTCCAAAGGAAGTGGAAAAAGTAGTTTCTGAGAAGGAAAAGGGCTGTTCCAGCTCTGTCCCGACTGCTGCCCTGTGAACAGCGTGATCTGCTCAGCCAGTGTCTCAATGGTGGCACTGCAGGAACCAAAGATGCGGAAAAAGGCCTGCATCTCCTGGAGAGAAAAACGCACTTCCAAGATCTCTAGCCTCGGCTTCAGCAAGTGCTCCTGGCTCAGGAGTTCGGCCAGAGAATAGAGCCCATAGAATTCTGCCTCTCTCCGCAGCCTCTGATAGTCTGAGAAATCAGTAGGTAAGGAGACCTGCAGAGTCCTCAAGAAGTCCATGATGTAACTAAACAACGTTCCATCTCTGTCCACAAAAAACTCTCCATTCACCAGCTTGAAGTCCTGGTCATCGTTATTCAGCATGCAGGCCAGCCTGGACTCGGGGAACTGCTGCAAAGTAGAAGCCCAGGTTACAAACCTCACGCCTCCCACGCTGAGAATGACCACCTCTCGGTCACTCATCACCCTCGGCCACCCTCAACTGCAGCCTACGTGAGATCTGCAGATCTGCAGATCTACAAGCTCAGTTACCCCACTTTCCTACGCTGCGAGGCATCTGCAGCTCCAAGAACCGCTCAGTGCTTTCAGCAAGTGTTTGGAGAGAGGTGTGGAGCAGCCACAGGACTCCCAGGCAACAAAGATGTAAATACCATGGACAATCGTTTTGTTTGCAGGGTTTGGTTGCTCGGAAACTTTGATTCTTGGCATTTCATGTTTAATTTTTGAAATTAACAGCTTGTGAGGACTGACAGTGAAGGAAGACAGTGAATTGACCGTCACAACTTTTTAAAATTTAAGAGAGGCCAAGGAATATCTCCGAAGTATGAGACGCATTACATTCGTTTCCCGGGAATGCCAAATAAATGTTGCTGTTCATAGGACCACTGCAAAAAAGAGGTTAGATGTGCTTAAAGCAATATATTTTAGTATTTTATGCTCTTAAAGAAGGGCACTTCAGAGAACTCAAGCTGACGGTTGACTATAAATCACTGTTATCCTACAGCCAAGTCAATACATTCAAAAAATGTAATTAATTCCTGAAACAAGTTACACGAAAATGCAGTAAGAGCAGAAGAGCCTCGATACGTTCCAGTGCTAAAGCACTTCCAGACACCAACAACATCCATACTCCTGTCACGTTACACACTCTCTTCCAAGGAA
The DNA here is from genome assembly GCA_013400375.1 of Thinocorus orbignyianus. NCBI lineage: Eukaryota > Metazoa > Chordata > Aves > Ciconiiformes > Thinocoridae > Thinocorus > Thinocorus orbignyianus. The sequence continues at coordinate 44,701 of VXBW01004165.1, forward strand.
TCCTCCCACCTTTTTCCACAGCTCTTGGAATCACAATCTGGAGGGACAGAGAGGAACAGGAGAGGAACTGCTCTACCTGCCACCTTCACAGAGCTAGAGCACCAGCCAGCTTCTGGTGGCTGACCTGCGTGTGGCTTTTTACTGAACTGCTCACATTAAGGCCACCTGTTAAGAAAGTGTGGCTTCAGAGAAACATGGATCTCACAAGAAGCTCAGTTACCCCAACAATCTGATCTTGGAAAAGCAAACAGCAGAGTATGTCCTGTCTGCAAAGTACATACTATCTCACAGCTTGTTCTTCTCTTACCCACCTCAACTGGTTTCTCTTACTCCTGGAATTTATGTTTGCCCTGAAGACACATTTTTGTATAGAATATGTAAACAATAACCATTATCTACAGCAATCTGAATGCAGAGGGTCATTACAACATTTGGTTGTACAATAAAAAGATGTATTATCTCTCTCGGTGAGAAGGAACATCCTTGGATAGGAAGTAGTTCCTGAAGGTGAGTAAGAGGGACGCGCTCTGGATTTTGCAGTGGAAGGGCAGTCCTCAGCAAGCCTCTCCATGCAGCACTCTTCTCCATTACAGCTGGTCTTCTGCTGTCCAAACCACTTCCCAGTTAGCAATTCTTTGTTTTTGTAATGTTTTAGGAAGTGGCACTTTTAATCTTACCCTACAATTACATGAACGTTGAACTAAGTACACAGTTTGGCCCTATATTTTTGTAACAAAAGTGATTTACACTGAATAATATTTCCATAATCACCACTGGAAGAAGAATCCAGAAACAATTATGTTTTTCAATTCATTTATTCTTCCAGTTTATCCATGCTCAAAATATGTGAGCAGTACGAATGTTTTGGAAACATTTTGAATTTTTTCACTGGAAGTCTTCAAAAAACCAATTAATTTTAAGAGGTTCTCTGTTTTCTTCACCAGATCTCCCTTACAATTCAGCAGGGACTTCACAACAGTTTATATTTGCACACAAACTGTGCAACATTATCCAGTACAACCAACGTATAGTTTTTACACTTTTCTCTTAGAAGTGAAGCTCCATCTGTCATCTGTTCCCAGTAAAAGACTGCGTGGTCTGCTATCTCCACTGTATCTGCCAAATAGGACAAGCTAATTGTGAAGAACTGAGATTTCCAGCACTGGAGATTGTCAACGACTGACTCCACAAAGGACATTCTGGTGGCAGCAAGGATAAGCAAGCAAATCAGAGAGGTCACTATAAATCTGCGCGAAAAGACTGAGGGAATCTTGAATTTCAGAGCGTTGTTCTCCTGAGGCAAGGAAAGTTTGTCCACATCAACCAGTTTTATTCCATTCCACTGGCTGGTGTCAAAGCTCTTCATCGTGGGGCTGATGTCCACACTGGAACAAGGTAACGGGGTTTCTTTGAGCACCTTGATTTTTTCCCTGAACTCCTGCATCTGTTGCAGAAATATTATGGGTTCAGACACATCTTTGAAGGCCTCTGCAATGTTAAAAGCCATCCGCTGCTCCTGCAGAATTGTGTTCAGTTTATTGATCTCCGGATCGTAGGCCTGCATCACCGCAAGCTTCATGGTCTCAAAGTCAGAGAGAATCTCATTGCGTTTCTGCTCCAGCGTGTGCTGCAGCTTCTCAAAGAAATTCTTCACTTTGTCAGAATCTTTGGTCAGCATCTGCAGAGCTTTCCTCTTACTGGTTTCTAAGGTGTCCAGCCGCGAGAGGGCATCTCCACAACGCCAAGTTTCAAAGCCCTGAAACAGGGTTTCAAAAGCCCGCTTCTCCTGGGAATAAGCTTCTTCAATGGAACAGAAAACATGCTTTGTGTGGTCCCCACGGGTGGCACAAACCCCACAGATCAGCTGCATGTCTGTCCGGCAAAAAATGTTAAGGGGTTGCCCGCTGTGCACTTTGCACACGGGCATTTTTGGAGTTACTTTGATTTTGTTGTACTTCTCCACAATACCTTTCAGGGAATAGTTGACTTGCAAACTGTTGACTCCAGTAACAGGAGTTTCCTTCCTGCAGGTGGGGCACTTGAAAGGGGAGGGCCTCCAAGGCACATTCCGCACGTTTCCTTCAAGAATTCCTTCCAGACACTTTCTGCAGAAGTTGTGTGAACAGGGCAGGACACGAGGATCATCAAACAGGCTACAGCAAATGGGACAGGTGAGATCCTCCTCTAGGAGCTCCATCATATCCTAGGAAAGAGAAGAAAGATGGCAACAAAACTTAGAAAATGTATTTCTCCCCCAGGGAAACCACGCAAAAAACAATCTCCATCTGAGACACAGCTCAGTGACTAAAGGATCTACTTTTTTGTCCTTAAGACACAGCCTCAGCTGGGTTTTTGCAGATGGTCCAGTTAGCTGTGGTATCTGGCCACCAGATGGCAGGCACAAGAACGACTTGGTGTCCAGGCAGAACCACGTTTGGATTCTCAGCTAGAAATGCAGGAAAAGAAGGCTTGCCAAACCCAGCAAGGACTTTGAATGAAAATAAGTCATGTACTCGCAGTAGCAGTTCAAGACTTATATCTCTCCTCACTGATGCAGTGCCCAGAAACTGGATTTTCACACAAGACACCCAGCTGATACACCCTGCTAAGATTGGATTACTCTCTGCTTGCTCAACTCACCCAAATCTTACAGTTTCAAACCCCATGCACCGCTCCTTGTAAGAAGGCAATATTAAAGGTGACTGAAAAAACCCAGCTTCAGAATTTCTTCAGCTACAGAATACATGATGTGGCTCTTTGCTCCACCTGCTAAGCCAAAGATGAACCACCACTCACTTAAAAAAGTTAGCTTTTCTCTAGTTCCCGCAATATCTGCAAATCATAGAATCACAGAATCATGGAATGGTTAGAGTTGGAAGGGACCTTAAAGATCATCAAGTCCCAACCCCCCTGCCATGGGCAGGGACACCTCCCACTAGAGCAGGTTGCTCAAAGCCCCATCCAGCCAGGCCTTAAACACTTCCAGGGATGGGGCATCAACAANTTATTGTTGAGCTGTTTGGCATAAAGTTAAAATACTTCAAAGACCAGCCACCCATAATCCTTGATAACTGATCAAAATCATTCAATCAACAAAACTCACCAACAGAAACAAAACTGTTAACCGCTTCTACTCATCTGCAATCTCTACTTCCAACTCCATTCTCCCAGCATTCACGCCTTGGCAATTTCTTTCTGTGGACAGGACTTACCAGAAGAGGATTTACCATGTAAAATCCTTTCTACTGGAAAGTCTCAGAGAAGGGACCCAGCACGCTGCCCTCTCAGTGCCTCTAACCAAAGCCAAGCTCTCAGACACAGGCACCTTATAACTTATAGCATGCTCTAAGAAAACAAATTGCTAATAAAGACCAAAAGGGGTGACAGTTTGTATTTGCCAAACCTTTCAAACGCTTAGTTTGAGCTATAATTAGAAAGATGCTTCCCTTGAATAAATTCCTTCCGTATTATACAATATGTATTCATATATATATGTAATAAAATTAATTTTATAAATTAAAAGACGTGTCACAGAAAAGAGCATCAAAGTACTGCTGTGACAGCAAGGCATATGAATGAGCTCTTTTAATTAGTTCTGATGTTATTACTAAGGTTTCTGTCTCCCCAAAGAAATATGAAGTGGAAAATGTGGGAGCAAGAGGAGAGCTGCAAGGGAAGATCTACGCTGCACAGGACGAGAAGAGCAATGAAACCAATGCCACTGATCCAAGGAAAGCAAAGATCACTCCAGGGAAGAAAGGCGAGGTCAATTCTGAGTTTCTTTCACAAGAGGACTGAGACAGTCCCAGCGAGACTCCACAGGAAAAGCCATTCTTGAGTGGTGTATGCAAACCTCCCACACTTCTCCAGTAATGAGGAGGAAGAGTATTCTCTGTGCTTGTTTGAATAAGGAGAGTTTGAAAAAGTTGCCAGCTTTTCTACTCAGTCTCAGGACTAAGGTCATCAGGCAGAAGGCGGCACCTTCACAACTAGGCACAGAGCCCCTGAGAAAAGGTTTAATAACTCCATTTACCCCCTAAGGTTTTCTGTAAGGCCACAGATCCCATTCAGAAACTTCATTTTCTGTGAAAAGAAAGTAATTTTGAAGTTAGAACCAGCAACATTTCTCCTCTGTCCTCTTCCTACTGCTAAAAACAAGAAGATGATGGGAAGACAATGGTCTTGCCCCTTTACTCTTAAGTCTCTTTATGAACAGCTCCCTCTTTCCAACTTGTCCTCACAACTTTCAGCGGTAGCACAAAGATCAGTTTTGCTCCTAAGAGGATAATAACTACAGAACTAAAACTACAGTTCTCCACCTTTTAGTAAATGGAAATTCACAGCACAGAAAATATTTGCTCTGGTCTGTGTCCTTAACTAGGAAGGATTTTACGTCTTAGTTGGGGAGCTGGAGAAGCAGCTTTGCAAGCCTGACAGCGAGCACTGCGAACCACTGCAGAAAGCGCTTCCTGCAACACGTTCCATCAAAACTGCAGGACAAACACTGAAGACTTCTCATGCTCCTAAAAATCCAAAATACATACACACAAACATTTCATGATCCAAATAGAACTGTCTTGCTGCATTCCAACCCCACTTATCCAATTAAATAATTATGCTCTATAAATACAGCAACATTTGAAAACCATTATATGACATCATTAAAAACCTCAGATTTAAAAAAAAACATAAAATGAAATGGGCAAGTCTACAAGCTTTTTTCCCAGCAGTAATACCAAACCAAAAATACTGAAAACTTGTATGACTGGTTGGGACAGCCGAATTTCTGTCTTCTTTAGGACATTAATTTCAAAGAGTAAGCTGCCTGTGGATTGAAACATCCCTTTGTGTTAGCAACTTGGTATTCATGTGAGGAACTACAGCAACGTTTCAGCCTCTCCACTGGGAATCTCTCTGTGTTACCTCTGATCCAGGTTTGGATGGCCCACTTTTCTTCCTTCACCTGAGCTATATAAAACTCTCTCGGTACAAACCCAGCAGGTGTCACCCAGGAGAAAGAGCAACTTGCAGCATTCTATCATTAGGAAGAAGAACGGCAAAACAAATCAAACCATAAACACAAAGCCAACCACGACAGCTTTTTGCCACACTCCAGAGAGAAAAGCATGGAGCATGCTCCTCAGCACACAAGCTGGCTTTATCAGCCAGCAGCAGGCTGAAAGCAAAACCAAACTTTCACCAAGCTTCAAATAAAGCAAAGAGATAGCTCTTGAATTACAAGTTTCCTACAATGGCATGTAAGGATTCTAAACAGACCAAGACAGGCTGCATTTCCACAAGCAGTTGAGCTAGTCTGGAGAGGTTTCATCTCCCTTCCTTCTCAGGACTTCTTACAAGCAACTTCACCAGCATTCTGCCAGGCTGCTGTGTTGTATCAGACCTAAAAAGGGTCCCGTGCAGATAAGGCAGGAGGATAGAGATGGGAGCTCCTTGTTCTAGCAGCGATGATCTTTGCTTACCCCATCGAGAGGACAACCTAACAGAGGGTCAGAGAAGACATTCTAACACAGAACAATAGACTTCCAGGTGCAGTAGGTACCCAGGCAACTGAAAAGACCTGAGAAAGGTGGCTGTGCTTTAAACCTGTTATTTCATGACCTAAGTTTTTTCTTTCCCAGGAGTATCAGGCAGATCCAACACGTTCAGCCTTTGGAAAGCTAGAGAGGCCTAGAGAAACAAGCAGTCCGGTTCATTACAGCCACAGCCCCATGAACACAACGCTGCACGGACTGTGTTTGACACCGCCGAGCGTAGGGCAGAGGGGCAGCGCCAGTGCCCGCTCCCTCCATCGCCTCCTTGTCCCCCTGCCCAGGCAGGAGCCCCCTCACAGCTTTTGGCTGCAGCCCCTCTCTTGCGGGTGGGGATCCCCGCATACACCATGGCATCCCCGCCGAGCCAGGCCGCCTTCCCCTGGGGTGAGGGGCGGGCGGCCCTGGAAGCCAGCCTCGGCCCCGGAGAGGGCAACGCGGCCGGCGGGGTTTCTGCAGGACCGGGGCTGCGTGCGGAACCAAGGCCTCACAACGCCGCGGCCTTCCCTCGCCCAGCCGGGCCTGCGGCCGCCCCCACTACTCACCATCCCGGGCCCGGGGGGAGCGGGCCGCCTCGGCCGCCCACACCGGCCCCCTCGGCACCAGAGGCCGCCGCTCCCGCCTCCCCCCGNTGCGGCTCGTCCTCCGCAGAGAGGTCCGCAGCCGAAAGCAGCTGCCCGTTCCCCCGCCCAGGGGTTTAGGGGGTTCTGTGGTTGATGAACTCTGCTAAATCAGACTCATGCAGCCCGACGAGGAGCACAGCCGGGTGGCAAGTCCCACGGAGCATCTTCCACCCCCTGAGAGTGCTTACAAAAATCCCCCAACCAAATAACCAACGTAATTTTAGCCAGGTATCTTCAGGTGCTTTGTAAAAGGTTGGAGCTGTGTTTCTGTGTCTTTTAATGCGCTAGCTGTACTGTTTCCAAATGGTGAGTCTGTTGGAGAGTCAGTAAGGTGGCCTGTCAGACCTGCAGGTCTCCCACGGTGACGCCAGCTTGTCTCAGGGAGATGGATCCTGCATCCACCTTGGAGGACCCTCCAGTCACAGGACTGTGAAACTGGGGCTGAAAGCGCTCAGATTGTGGAGAACTTTTGTGATTCTCACCCTTTTTGCAGCCTTTCTGTCAGTTCTCTCTCACATCGAAGCCAAGCTGAACTCACTTTTGAGTTAAGACTTTGTGGAACCCTGCATCAAAAGCTATTCCAAAACACGTGTGCTCTGCCTCCTGCATCCATGTCAGTCTCTGCTCTTCACTCGCCCACCACAGGCATGTCACTCATCGGCACAGGGAAGACAATTCGTATTCAGGACAACCCACACAAGTAATGTCACAGGCTAGAACCTATTTGCCCAGAGAAGCTGTGGCTGCCCCATCCCTGGAAGTGTTCAAGGCCAGGTTGGATGGGGCTTTGAGCAACCTGCTCTAGTGGGAGGTGTCCCTGCCCATGGCAGGGGGGTTGGAACTCAATGATCTTTAAGATCCCTTCCAACCCGAACCATTCTATGATTCTATGATTTCTATCAAATGAAGCTCCCTTACACATCTGACATCTTTCTTCCAGTCATTTAAGAATCTGAATTTCAAAAATCCTTCAATAACATGCCAAGCCTGTGGTTCCCCAATTTACTGCAGCCAGAAGAGGAAGAGCTCTCCTCTTCCTCACCTTCCCTCCTTCTGCCTGCCCTCTCAGCTGGACTTAGCGGCAACAGTTTGGTCAAAGACAAGTACTTTCAAAAATCCACTTTGGATTGTTTATGCGCTTGGGCATTTCATCCAGTGTCTGTAAGAGAATGGTCCCAGATGGTCAAGTTGCTGCTCAAAACCAACCAAAACCTCTAGTTGTACTTCTAGATGTACTTCTAGATGTACTGTCTGGCACCTTCTTTGCCATTTCTTAAAAGCAAGCAATCCAGGTAGTTTCCAGAAAGTGATGGCTTAATCCATTCCTTAGCTTCCCAAATTGCATTCAAGTGATATCCCAAATGCTTGTGCATTTATGGTTTTCAAGTGCCCTTGTCTGTGCTTTCCCAACAGACATTTTTATATCAAGAATTTCCTGATTCTGCTAATCTTTAATTTTATGGTTAAAGGCACAAGCAGCAACATGGCGTTTTGGTTGCCTCACTCATTATAAGTTCATCTATTTCCTGTGTAACTTTTTTACTGATATATTTTTAGAGTACATTTTATTCTCCATTAATTCTTCAGACTGTCTCCTTTTAAATTAAGAAGAAGCTGTATGGGCATAGGAGTGGATACCTGGGATATCTCCTTTTCATTAAGACCATCTGAAAATGTTCTTGTCCCTCCTGGGCTGGGCTTTCTTCTGCCAAAGATGAAAGCTTCAACTTCTGGGCAAACACAGCACGGGATTTCTGTATATAGAGACAGTACCGTGGCTGTCCTGAGCAGGATCAAATACAACTTGGGCATTCTATCTGATTGATATAGTTGCACACAACCATCTTCCACACATGTAAGTTCATCTTTCTATAGTATCTGTCTACCAAAACATCCTCAAGTTGCACCAAGGGAGGTTTAGATTGGATATTGGGAAAAATGTCTTCACTGAAAGGGTTGTCAAGCATCGCAACAGGCTGCCCAGGGAAGTGGATGAGTCACTGTCCCTGGAAATATTTACAAGACAGGTAGACATGGGGCTTAGGGACATGGTTTAGTGATGGACCTGGCAGTGCTTGGTTAATGGCTGGACTGATGACCTTGAAGGTCTTTCCCAACCTAAATAATTCTATGATTCTGTAAGCATTTTGTAAACACTTTTCTGCTTATAGAGGCTTTCCACTAGCAGTTTGCTTCTGAGTTTGCTCTCCCACACCTGAGAGCCCAGAGCATCTTCCTGAAGCAGCATCAGAGGCCACTTGCTGAAGCTTCAGAGAAAAGTTCTGACTGATGGAAAAGAGCATTGAGTAACCTGCAGCTGTATTTCCCTAGGGAAACTTGGGATCAAAGGAGACACCCAGCTTGAAGGGAAGTGTTAGGATAAATGTCACTTACACATGGGAGAGTTCAAAATACTGTGCTAAGAGTTTGGAAGGGATTATAAAATAGTGGCAACTTCCAGTTTTACGAGACAAACACCGTGTTTTTGAGACAAAGGGATTGCACCTACTGTCATCCTTAAACTACAGAGAGAACCCAGATTGCGGCTCTTATACTGAAACAGGAGATTTCTGAGGCTGAAGCTGCTTGCTGTGGTCCATCAGCAACCTGAAAGCTGACTGCTCCTGCCTGCCTTGCCTGTAGCAGCTCTGCCAGCCTTGGCAGATGCTTTATGGAGCTGACTCAACCCACTAAGCCAGCAGAAGGCTATACCCTTTTCTTTGTCTGGGTTAGTTTCCTGCTGACTCAACGAGCTAAATCAGTTCAGTGCAAGATTAGACAATCATCAGGTCTAACACCAGCGGAGTGAGGAAGAGGACCAGGATTTTTCCCTTCCTGTGGAAGCGAGCCATTAAAGTGACTCAAGCTATAGCAAGTAATTTTACCCTGAGAGGCAGATTCACAGGGGGTTAAATCAAGCCGAGCCTGTGCTACTAGCAAAAAAGATAATTCCAGCCTTTTCCCTTCCCTTAGTCATGCTTTCCTGATGCCTCCTCTCCACTGGCTCCAACACTCATGCGGACACATGTTAGGCTAGATCCACTTGCCAACAGAGCTGAAAGCTAATCCAGGCTGGGTTTCTTTATAAAAAATATTAAAAAAAAAGGTTTTCAGCAGGATCAATTTGGGCAGCCAGCTGATCCTGCAGCCGAACAAACACCAGTGCCAGGATGAACCAGCAAGAGGGCCTGTGCCGGTGGCAGCCGGCACACTCGTCAGCATCAACCAGAAGTGCCCCCCCCGCCATCCCCGGCCACAATTTCACAAATGCTTCCAGCCAGCCATTGCCGGAGCTGCTGCCAAAAGTAACACAGCCCTGCCCTTCAGCCACACCAGCTGCTCGTCCCGGGCCCCAGGCACCCCCTGTGCTGTGCTGGAGAAGGTGTCTAACACAAAACTGATCAATAAATGTAGCTGGAGTTAAAAGCAGCTTTTTTGTGGTTTGCTTTTTTTTATTTTTTTTTTCCCCCTAGGTTTGTATTCCCCATCAGGAAGGCTTCTCTGAAGCCATGCTACCAGAGATTGTAATTTTTTCCTAGGGTGAAAGACCAAGGAAAAGAGGTGAGCTGAGGGCATTTTCCAGTCTTATCCTTGGCTGCGAGCCTGTCTTCTGCTTCCCACTGAAGGAGGTTCAGGCTTCACGTCCCATTGCAGAGGTGTCAGAGTACACTCTGGCATCGGGACAGTGACTTCTTGAAGCACTCTGCTTTATTCAGCTGTGCTGGTGTGAGCAGACCCTCAAACGGAGAGAGACAATCTGAGATGTACAATGCATGTGGTTGCTGCAGGGACCCAAATACAGAAATAAACCTGCAAGAGCTTTGATGCCAATAGTTACTATAAGAAGATACTGTAAGATAACACAAATAAAGGAACTATTCAAAACAGCTCTGTGTATCAGACACCTTCCTCATGTAGAAACGTTTCACAACTATATTGCATCTGAGTACATTTCTTTTCAACAGATACATCTGGACTATATTAAACACTCCGAAGGAGGGATCAGAGAAAGCAGTTTCTTGTTATTGTTCCATAAAAGCTACTTTTAACACACACTGTAGCAATACCAGGCACTAAAAATCCAGGAAGGATCATCGGCGATTGAGATGATCAACTGCTGCTTTGAGGTCTGAATTTCAGAGACTGCCTTGATATCTGCAGGGTCTCCAGCGACTGGTTTAGCAGTACTGACTGGTTCTGTAGTTCTACACACAGAACTCTGACCCACGCAGTTAACTAATATTTAACACTTTCCCATATTTTTCTGCAGAGGGGGGTGAGGAATTGATGCTGAATTCAGTTATCTCCTCAGCGTAATCCTATTTATTTACAGAGAACGTACAGCCACGTCCCATTTCCTCACACGCAGAGGAAGCGAATGGGCGGGAGCGCGGTGCAGCAGTCCAAGTTTGCTGCTCCAGCCAGGATGCCTGCCCAGAAGAAGCTGTCCCTTGGCTTTTTCTCAGGGCCATGCACCACTGCTTCTCCCACTGTCTGCTGGCTCTGGCGTGGTGTTTCCGGCCCCGGACATGCACACAGGCAAACACAGCTGCAACCAATCTGGGCTCCTGCTGCCGCGTTCACAAGCGGTCCCTGGAGAAATCTCTCTGACTTTCCCCAAATTAGTGCTTGCTCATAGGAGTTAGCTCATCTCAGTGCTTGGCCATCCAGCCCTGTGCCGCGGGCAGCGGTTTCTCGATTTTAGCTGCCTTACGCCATAAAAGAACTTAATTGCTCCTTCCTGAACAAAGCGTGGCCAGCGTGCCTGTCAGTTTTAATGAGGTTTGCGATTGCCTATAGATCAAAGCCCTGCTCTGGTGTGTTTTGCTTACATTGCACAAAGAGGAAAGGAGAAGTGACCTCCAAAGTAAATAGAACAATGAGGAACAAAATTAATTTTCATACACAATTTCTTCTATGACTTGGCGAGCGTCAGATTAACTGTACAAAGCAGGAGACTTCCTACGGAATGTTAATCTTCACAAGAACACATTATAATGAAGATTTCAAAAGTACAAGCACAACCTGTTTTTCATCTGAGACCTTGTCTGTATCATCTTCCAAACCACAGGCCTGACCCTGGGAGTGGAAGGACTGCTTTCCATAAACAAACCTTGATTTTCCAGTCCCGCACCATCATTTACTTCTGTGCAAGTTGCATGGAGACATTACTAAATCCATTCCAGCATATTTAATAACTATTTTTTCATTAGTTTTCACAGGTGTAAATGCTTCCACAAAGCTTGTGGCAGCAGAGAAGCAAGTCCCAGCAGTTTTTACTAGGAAGGTGAAGGGGAATTATTTTTCTGAGAACTGATCAGTTGTGTTGTGTTACATGCTGTAACAACGGGAGACAGTTCCCTTCTCTCCTGCGAATTTGGCGGTATCAGGCAACCTCTATGAAACAAACTTGTCTGAAGCCAATAGATCTACTTTGCAGGGCTAATGAGAGACAGTTGTATTTTGTGAATGAAGCTGTGAGCTAGAGAGAAAACAAGTCAATGACCATCGTGTTCTTTCAGCAGGACCTCCAAATACACCCGTATTTATGAAATGGATGGGACTGGTCTTTGCCCTGTTCTTCTAAGATGGTTCCCAGACAAAATGTCTCCCCATGGGGTATTCTGTCCCACCTGCATCATCCCTGTGAGCGACAGACATGTTTAGGCATGCTGAGCATAATTTTGCTTCCAGTGTGGGAGGGTCCTAAATACTTGGCCTCCCCAGTGAAAGAAATGCACACTCAAGAAAGGAAAGAGCTGAATTAACCCTTCATTACCAAGCACAATTACACTTCTAAAGATTGGAGCCCAGATCTTCATTTCCTTGGGGCAGTTCTTTGTGCACTGTAAAAATTCTAGTGTTCAAATATGCTCTAAGCAGGCTGATAAGCACATTTACGAACACAGTACTGTCCTGCTGACATTGCTCACCTCGTACTCCAAGAAAGGCATGAGAATAAGCCATGTTTCTTACCAGGAGACTAGTTGACTTCTGCCTAACTTCCACTGGACCACGGCTGATACCTGCTTGATTTTGTCTGGCGCTGGAGCCTTCACTCGGGACACATGTTTGCTGCTGCTCCTGCACAACCCGTTGTGACACCGAGCTGTCACCAGCTGCTGTCAGAGTGCTCAGCTGCTGGGCTCCGCACCTGGAAGGCGACAGGATGAGTGCAGGGATGAGAGCTGCACTGGCCTTGGTCCCCCGAGGCTTCTTGCCCACCGAGAACATGGAGTCAACATGCTCCAAAGCACCACCAGCAACTTTTCCACCCTGTGAGTGCTGCGGTCTGCTGGCCTGTAGAACCAGCCTCTCAAGTTAAGAAAGAAGCGGAGCAGGAAACTGGCAGCGAGGCACAGCCACACACTGCTCCCCAAAACACCATCCCCTTGAGCTCAACTGATTTGGCAATGCTGACTTCGTGTGGTGAGATGCGTTTGCTTTCCCGGTAAGAAAGGACTTACTGGAGCACAGAGAAAAAAACAGGATGGGAAGTCACTTGGAGGTTGAGCCTCTCTCTCTAAATATTTTTTTATTATTTTTAAATAGATTAACATTTGTCATTTAGCATTTACTGTAACAAACCCGCAGTGTGCAACAGACAATAAAAATCCCGCAGCGACTTAAATGGGACTAATTATGGGAACAAGGAGCTACCAATGAGAATCATGATGCCCTCCATACGAAATAAATAAACATCAGTTTCCACCTAATATTTACTTCTTAGATGTTCAAGACTAATCCCATTTGGCATATTTTAAGGAAGTGAGTTCTTGACCCCAAATGTTTATGGGCTGTAACAGTAAGTCCAATAAAAGAAAGGAAGCATATTTTAAAGCTGCTCTTAAAATCAGATTGGATTTAGGCACAATTTTGAGAAATACTGCACTCCACCTCATGTTTCAAGTAAAGGGGTAAGTGTGACTGATACAGCCCATTCAGACCAATAAGACATGTTTTGCTATGAAGATTCCTTTTAACAAGGTTTTTTGAATATCTGCTTAACATCACTCCCCTCCCCCCGGACAGATAACGTTGTACCACATGGGTTACATTAGTTGCATCATATTATGTACTGTAATAAAATGCCAAGGGAACTTTCTATTGGAAATGTAGCAAAATAAGACAACAGCTGAAAATCATGAGAAGCAACAATTCAGTCCCAAATTGGTGTGGGGATAAATAAGCCTTTAAATATATGTATCGACAGGATGTACTGTCTGCAAAACATTCTAGATCAGCAGTTTATGGCACAACATTTATTGGATATTTTTCTGTAGATAAATAAAAAGGTGAGGTAAGTAAAAGTGGGCTTCTATAGCCATGTTATCGCTATTTACTGTGCTTGTTGGAACCCAGTTCGTGGCCCCTGTTCTGAATGCTCTGTGCTGTAGGGACAGCTCTAGGGCTTTTGCTAAAGAAACACTTGTGTAGCCCGTTGCAGGGTCAGGAGCAGGAGAGCATAGAAGGGTCGCACCTGAAGGGAGGAGCGATCAGGACAGGTGACCCAAAACTGTCCCATGGGGTATTCTGTCCCACCTGCATCATGCTCAGCATAAAAGCAGAGGGATCAAAGGATCAGCACTTTCTTCAAGGGCCGGCATCTGAGGAGGCCTGTTTGTCTGTCTTTGATCCTGATCTATGCTTTCCTAAATCCAGTTCCAGAATCCAGTTCCCATCTGTCACCGAGTCCAGGCTGGGACTTTCCCAGTGCCTGCCGGTGAGATGATCATTGTTTTGTATATATTGTATCTGTTTAATTATATTATTTTTATGATTTTACTAATATTTTCCTTACAGTAGTTTAGTTCCTTTTACACTCATAAGCCCCTTTCTCTCTCTTCCTCAAGGGAGATGCTCTCAAAAAGAGCGTCTTGGTCATGTCAGTGGCCAGTCCGGCCTAAACCATGAAACTGGTCCAGAGCAGATAGGGCAACACACTCGGCCAAAGCTTTTGAACAGGTGGGAAAGTACTCCAGAAGCAAACAGGACCCCAAGAAGTTCGGAGTTAAGACTTACTAGCCGGACAGGTCTGGAAGATGAGAAGAAAGGGCCATCCATAGGGAGCAAATGCCGTGGAGACAGGCGGAGAGACCCTGGCCGGGAGAGGCAGCTGGGCCCCAACCTGCTGCTACTTGTCTCTTTTTCACTTTTCCAAGAAAGAATTAAAAAAAAATAGAAGGGGAGGTTAAAAAAAAAAAAAGAAAAAAAAAAAAGAAAGTAAATGTACTTCATGTTACTTGGACACAGCAATAACTGACCAGTAAATTTCCATGAAGGAGTCCCTTCCCACATGAGCCAGCACTCTGAAGTTTGTTGAGTGTGATACCTACCATCTGCCCACCACGATCACTCTCTTCTTTTATATATATAAATTGTCCTTGATTTTTATATACACGTACAAATTGCCCGTTGGGTGCCCGTGTGCTGGGGCTGCGGCCGGCCCGGCACTGAGCCGCCTCAGGCCGCCGCCACGTTCCCAGAGGTGGAGGAGGAGGAGCAGCTTTCCAGTGGCACCCGTTTCAATTTAAATTTCCCCTTCCTGAGGAGAGACGAAGGGTTTTTGGTGGAATTTTTTATTATAATTTTCCTTGTGAGACCGCGCTCTATTTCACGACACCCCCGGGGCTCCGTCGCCCCCCGTGAGGGCGCTGCCCGCCATCTCCCGCCGCCTCCCGCCATGTCGGGCAGCGGCGAGGGAAGCAGGGCCGGTCAGCCCCGATACCTCCCGGCCGCCGGGGGGCGCTGCGCCCGGCGGGGCCCGCCCTCCTTCCCTCCCTCCGGCCGCTGCGTCTGGGCGTGGGCGGTGGGGTCCGGCCGGCCATGGCCGCCTCCGTCTTTTGCTGCTGCTCCTTGTGGAGGGATGGCGGCGCCGGTCACATCCCGCTGAAGGAGATGCCGGTGGTGCATCTCGACACGCAGCGCATGGGTAAGAGGACCGGGTCGGTTCGGGTCTTCCCTCAGCAGCCGTGGCGGGCTGGAACCGCGGAGCCCGCGGCCCGTAAGGGGGGACAGGCGGCCAGGGCTGCCTCTCCGCGGGCGGGTTGTTCTGGTGGGGTGTTCTGTGGTTTTAATACTGTGTAATTCCCGAGAGGAAACTTCAGGCTGGCCCTTGAAGTTTATCCTCTGGGAAAGTGGCTTTTGGGGCTACTTTGTCAAAAGGATGTGGTAGTTTTCAGGGAAAAAAACCCACCAAAAAACAAAAAACACCAGCTTGCTTTGGTTTAAATTGAGTTGAAGCTCGTTAATTGAATGTGTGGGAGCGCACCTCAGCGCCCGAGGGGATGCCTGAGGGGGGAAGGATGCACGGTGGGGCTGAAGGCCTTGGTCAGGTTAGGCCAGGGATGGTGGTTCAGAGCAGAGAGAGTGATTGTAGATTAGATATTAGATATTTAGATATCAGGAAGAAATTCTTTGCTGTGAGGGTGGTGAGGCACTGGAACAGGTTGCCCAGAGAAGTTGTGGATGCCCCATCCCTGGAAGTGTTTAAGGCCAGGCTGGATGGGGCTTTGAGCAGCCTGGTCTGGTGGGAGGTGTCCCTGCCCATGGCAGGGGGGTTGGAGCTCGATCTTTAAGATCCCTTCCAACTCTAACCGTTCTATGATTCTATGATTCACGGCAGTGGAGATGCAGAAAGAGCCAGCTCATGTCTATTCTGCTCTTTGAACGTCATCCTTAGGATGAGCTGTCCACAAAACCATGCCTGAGCTTTGCTGAGGAGACATCTGGCCAGGGCCAGCTGCAGCAGATCCAGGGGAAGAGCTGAGGGGAAAGCAATCTGGCCAACCCAGGGTCCAGTGCTCAAGCATAATTATTCGCCTGAATAAATTATTATTCAGCTGTATCAGTAGATCTTGACTGTCTCTGTGTTACTGACCATGGCAACAGTATTTAAAGATGAAGTCTTCCACTGGAGAAGGAAAACTTGGCAGAGGATTATTTTTTTCTCTCTGTATTGGCAGGCGTGTTTCTAATAAAAGGGTTTTTTTCAGAGAATAATTAAGCACTTTGCAATTCCATCAAGCATTTCTACCCGATCTGCTTTTCCTTCTCTTTGCAGAATTTTTTTCTCCAGTGTATACAGACAGGGTACAGGGCTTTGTTTTCACGGTGACCCTTTCTGACTAAATTGTAAACTATCCTTCTGATGTGGTTGAGCAAAGGTTGTAATCAGCGTGGTGCCATAAAACCCAAGAGGCAAAATTAGAGCAGTGTATAGATCTTAAATAAATAAACCCTAGTTGAAAGATGAAATAGCCTGTAAACAGCTTTCTTTTTTCTTACTTCAAAGCATGACCCATCATCATAATTCTCACAGACTAATGAAGCTCTTACTTGGGGCAGAAAGAACAAAAATGGTTTGTAATATTTAGGGCTTCTAAGGGCTGCTTCCAGAATTCTAAAAATGTTTTCAAGTTTTGCATTTTGTTGTTGGGTTTTTTTCTTGCAGGAACAGATGTTGTCATTGTAAAAAATGGCAGAAGAATATGTGGCACGGGAGGCTGCTTAGCCAATGCACCTTTGCATCAGAACAAGAGCTATTTTGAGTTTAAAATCCAGTCCACAGGTTAGTCAGCAAAAATGTACAACTTTAAACTTGGAAGGTATGTCAGATACCTACTGTGGTCATATCTCAGATACTGAGCACGTGCATCTTTCTAATAGCATTCTTGAACTTGTGAACGTGGGAGAGTTTTAGAAACTCATTGTATAAAAGGAAATTTAATTTTTTTTTTCTTTTAAATTGTGGTTCTGAAATATTAACAAGAATAGTAAGTATATTACTACTGGAGTGCAAATACCTTATTGTCTTTCAGCACCCTTTATTTGTTTTGCACTGATCTAATGCAAGGCAGCTGAAATTGAATGAAATTGGGAAGCATTATGCTTTTACTAATATGGTCAGTTGCACTAGTACAGAGTGCAGTAGTACACTCCAGGCTTGCCTGTATTCTAGCATTAAAAATCAGCCTGTATTTTTTAAAAACAGCAAGACACTGTGAAAATGAAGTTGTTCTTTCCCTAAGTGTGTAAGGAGAGGGAAGAATTGAAGTGTTAGTCCAGAGACAGGCCTTACGATACCAGTTGGAGCTTGAACATGGCACTTTTTGGGTGAGGGTTGTTTGTGTGTTCAGTTTGATTGGAGTACAGCAGCGGGAACACAAATCTGTCCAAAACACCTTGCCATCAAAACTGCATGTAAGCCCCAGCTCAGTCTTAACTTGGCAGTTTTAGTTTGCTTTCTGTTGAGGGAAGAATCCACTGCAGCAGTTGTTCATAAATGGTCATTGTTCACTCAGATGCAGTGTCCACGTTCTTACACTTAATTTGCGAAACACAGAAAATAAACTTTTGGTCCCTGTGGGCTGTGTCTTGTGTATTCCTGTGCTCCAAGGCAGGAAAATTGCAGATCACTTAGCTTAAAACTTTTATTCCCAGAAGGGTTCTTGCACACTTTATTAGGGGTCATCTGTGGGGTCACCCTGACTATTGAAGTCAATTCTGAATCTTGTTCACACTCTTGTCCTTTTCATTCTGGGCATATAAGTATTAGAATAAATTGTTCTGCAATTTTGTCTTTTGAAACTAATTTTCTTGCATTTTTGCCTCATCTTAGTCTTCTGTAGAATAGGCAGTCCCAGTTTTTTTTCATTGCCTCCTTATTGATGATGTTTTTACACTTCGGTTTGGTTTTGTTGTTTCTCCTAGAATGTCTTTAATTGACCTCATTTGTCTTGAGGTATGATGCTTAAGATGGATGCTTTGTTCCAGCTGCAGTAGACATCCTTCGTCTGCTTTATACATGCCATAGATCCAGAAGTGTTTCACAGCAGTAGGAAACTGACTGCACTTAGCATGTGGTCTGTTATAACCCCCAAATTATATTCTATGAACTGGCTGCCAAGTCACTTTTTTATTTGTGTCACTTACTCTTCCTACCTACCTGCTGTTCTTCGTAATTCAGCAAAAGCAGATGCACTCTCCTTATTTCAGACCATTAACCAGTTTGTCAGGATCATTTAAAACTTGAGGGGCCTCTGAAGAGCTTGCAGTCCTGTCAGGTTTGTATTCGCAGCACATCTAATAAGCACATCATCACATTACCCAAGTCATAGATGTGAATACCTAACTGTGTCTGGCCTTGGGCATTCGGTACAAAACCTCAAACCCCGCTTGAGTCATGTTTTTTGATTTGACAGGTGCTGCTGATGAGTAGTCCTGGAATACAGTTTTCTAAGCAGCTGTGCATTCCTGTTGCCCTAACTGTCTAGACCATGTTTTTGTAATTTGACTATTTCAGTGTTGTATGAGGTTTAAAAACATCAGCAAATCAAGATCTGTCATACTTACAATTTCTTCTTTTTCCCCAAGACTAGTCTAACCAGATGAAAAAGAACATTTTATTATTCACAAATCCATGCCAGTTGGATTTATTTTTTACATCCTCTTACAGTCTTGGGAGTTTGTTTTCAGTATTTTTCTGGGAATAAAAATTAAACTGAGGGGTTACAACTCTCTGGACCCTCCTTTTTCAGGATAGATGCTGTTTATCTTCAGTCTTCTCTGACTGCGTGTACTTGGTCTGGCCAGTATGGAGTTAATTTCCTTCAGTTCAGCTCCTGTGGTGCTGAGTTTTTAGATTTGTGACCAAAACAATAATGATACCACACTAATGTTTTAGCCACTGCTAAGCAGTGTTTGCACAGCATCAAGGCTCCCTTTGTTTCTCACTCAGTGCCCTCAGTGAAGAAGACTGGGGGACGCATGAGAGATTGGGAGGGGACACATCCAGGTGGATGACCTAAACTGACCAAAGGGATGTTCCATGCCATATAATGTCATGCTCTAGCAACAAAAGGGAGAGGAGGGGATTTGGGGAGGTTAGCAATCTTTTGCTGGGGAACTGGCTGGGCATCACACTGCCTGTGGGTGGTTGTGAGTCACTGCATCGTTATTTTTTTTTGTTTTCTTTCTTTCACTTCTGCTTTGCTGTTAAACAACATTTATCTTTATGTGCTTTTTTTCCCCTTAGTTTCATCTTCCTCTGTCCCACTGCAGGCTGTGGGGGGAAGTGAGTGAGTGGCTGGGTGGTACGTAGCTGCCTACCAGGGCTAACCCACGATAGTCCTGATATTTCCAAGAGATATTTACTGGTAGTACTGCCATGACACTAGTTAGAAACACATTCTTTATGCTGTCCTGCTTCAGTCAGTCTTCCAGAATAATGGCTTTTTATCTTACCATGTTAATGTCACATTTTAGGGATTTGGGGTATTGGAGTTGCAACCCAGAAAGCAAACTTGAATCAGATTCCACTTGGTCGAGATGTCCATAGCCTGGTGATGAGGAATGACGGAGCTCTCTACTATAACAATGAGGAGAAAAATAGACTACCAGCAAACAGCCTTCCTCAAGAGGGCGATGTGGTGGTGAGTTTCTTAAGGCATCTTTATCTTCCTTAGCTTTTCCCAAGGTTCCTCTTATTTACAGCTGGGTGGTCAGGCTGACTGTTTCAGTTAAATTGTTCGGCTTATGTCTACCAGTTTGGAAAGAGTTGATACAAATTCCTATTGCCTTGGAATGGATCAGCAGCCTGGATGCCTGTGAACTTCATTCTCAGCCTTGATATGTTTCTGAAGGAGGGACAGACTTTACCAGGTGTTTGAAAAGTAGCCTCTGAGGCTCTGTTGCAGTCTGGTTGCACCCATCTGCCTGACGGGCAACTCCCGTCTGGAGGATCCTGTGTTGTTTGAGGTGGGACCTCCCTGAACAAATAATGTTCTGTAATGCATTGCAGAGCTGTGCACCATGCCCAGCTGAAGTCAAGAGCTCGCAGGGAACTGGTTAATGATTGGAAGGACAGAGCTGAGTAGAGGGAAGTCCTGGGTGACAGGTGAATTGTATTTTTAGGCAAACTTTCACAGGGGAGGAGAGATATTAAGTGGGGAGGGCGTAACGCTCACTGGGAGAATGATAAAGAATGAGGGCAAATGGAGAACCTGAAGATTTTTTGGTACCTTACTTTTACAGGTTTCTCAAAACATCCTTCAATGACTTTGTTTGAAGGGTTTTGTGTTATTGCTGTCATTTTCTCACTGTCCCATTAGAGATTTGTTTATAAAAATACGTGGGAGCAATGCAATGAAATTTACACCGTTTATCACCACTGCTTTTTCTTGCTGGGTAATTTTACCTCGATATAGCAATAGTTGGAAATTTCATCTTTAGAAGCTCTAATAGCTAAGGTTGACTCCTCCCCTTTACCCTCAGACACTGTATTATTCTTTTAATCCCCTTCTGAAACTGTTTTTGTGGAGAGTTGCAGACATAAAAATAGTTTTTGAACATCTTCAGCTAATCACAAAAAGGTAGCCAATGCGTTATTGCTAATTCATCAGTTTTCATAAATTTCAATTTATTTTGTCGTGGCACGAAAATATATTTCTGAAGCAGTGTATGACAACACAAACTGTCATACTCAGCTGTACCAAAACTATCAGAAAAAAACAATTTAGCTACCAAATAAGTAATTTATTACCTTGTTAGAGTTTGCTTTCTGCTCTGTAGTCAGCGTATTTAAAGCATTGTATATGAAACCATGGTTTGTTGATGCTGGCAGAGAAAATGAGCTGAGAGGTTTCCATGTGGATGTATGGACAGAGAAATTTAATTCATAGCACCACTATTTATCAAAGTTATTTCCATGAGGAGATATAAACAAGAGGACTGCAAACTGCCTAGTATGTAAAATAGTTAAAATTTTGTGTTTCTTTAACAGAGTGAAGAATAGCCTGGAAACTTACTGTGTAAACTTTAGTAAGATGCAGTGTGCAAATCAAATGAGCGTTAAGGAATCCTGAGTATTTGAAAATACAAATGTTACTGGTCATTTATTAACTTCTTGTCCTCTGCAGGAGTATTTCAAGTGAGGTTTTCTAGGATGCTGTGGTTTGTATAATGGTGTTAAAATTTGCCTGTAGCTACGAGAGCTAAATGAAGTGGCAATCTATGTGTATAAACTTGTTGATGCTTTTTTTGTGTGTGTGTGTTAATTTTTTTTTACTTTGTAGGGCATTACATATGACCATGTAGAACTAAATGTATATTTAAATGGGAAGAACATGCATTGTCCAGCTTCAGGAATCCGAGGGACTGTCTATCCAGTGGTCTATGGTATGTTGGCAATTTTTAAAATGTTTCACAGTATGGATAATATTTTTGTACCAAGTCCGTCTTCTGAGCTATGTATTCTTCTCTAACTTAGGTGGAACACACATCTATCGTTTATTTTTGGCAACTACAATAAATTGCATGAAAATACAAAAGTATATTTTTCACTTCATTTTTAATGCTGCTTAATAGCTAGAAAAAAAGCCCCGCTTGCTGACTGCTTACAGTGTCCACATCCAGCAAGCTGGGGAGTTACTGCACTCAGTCTAAAAACTGCCAGGTAAAAAAGCTGTGAAGTGGATGAAAAAAGAAGAAAATCATCAAATTGGAAGTAATGGATACTTGTGGGCTACTACGATTTATCTTTGAAGCTTGGTATTTATGTCTGTTAATTTCACATACTTCAGGAATGCATTCACTGTGAAATACCAATAGATACTGAATTGCTGTTTATATTTTCTTATGGAAGTGATAACTCTAATGTAGTACTGGTACAGCTGCTTGCTGTTCAGTGGTACAGCTCTTTGCTGCTATACCAAATTGATGCCCAGTTCTGAAATCCATCAATTGTGGTGACTCTTCTGCCAGCAGCCATCAATACAACGCAGCAGTTTTGAACAAGAAACCTGTACTGTATCCAATTAATCCCTGCCTAGGCAGTTTAAGAAAGAATTTATGAATTATGGAAGCTGGAATTTGGCCAAGACATGTGTTAACAATTTACTCTTCCAGAACTTGGCGGCGGTTTTGTACTTCCCAAGTAGTCAGAATTCTGGTTAACATCTCATCTGAGTGGCAGCACTTCCCCTAGTTCAGTGCAGCATCAGCACTATGCTCTGGGTGGTAACTGCTCATCAGATTCCCTGGGTTGCACCTACAGGCATCTCCAGTTTATTTTTATTCCTGTATGAGCTTCATCTAAATAGTAGCTTCTTCCACAGTAATTTTGCTCTTGAGATGCTATTAGCTTATATGATGAGGATAACAACTATTGGCATGTTCCCATTTATATATCTATATATTTGTACTATTGAATTTTATGAGCAGGAGGAAAATACTCTAGATGTGTTGTAGAGCTTTTCAAGTTTGTAGATATAGCTGACAAATTGTATCTTTGCAAGCTACGAGGGTGGAAATTGTTTTTTGTGGTCATTTCGTGATGTGTCCTTGCTCCACATGGTGGCGCCGCTGAAATGCGGTGGCGGACGGCGGATGCCCTGCAGCACTGCAGCAGCTCCCTGTGCAGACACCCAGTTGCTGCGTGATAACTGATTGTTGCATCTTCCCTATATTTTGGAAGCGGTGTTACATAGCATGGAGAACGTGGGTCGCTTCCAGGAGACATTGGGTATCTTGTTAGCAGCCTTCCAGTATCTTGATAGCAGCCTTCCAGTATCTGAAGGGAGCCTACAGGAGAGCTGGGGAGGGACTCTTTGTCAGGAAGTGTAGTGACAGGACATGGGGTAATGGTTTTAAATTGGGAGAGGGGAGATTTAGATTAGATATTAGGAAGAAGTTCTTTCCTGTGAGGGTGGTGAGGCACTGGAACAGGTTGCCCAGGGAAGCTGTGGATGCCCCATCCCTGGAAGTGTTTAAGGCCAGGTTGGATGGGACTTTGAGCAACCTGCTCTAGGGAGAGGTGTCCCTGCCCATGGCAGGAGGGTTGGAACTTGATGGTCTTTAGGGTCCCTTCCAACTCTAACCATTCTATGATTCTATGATATTAGCCTACTGTAAATATCTTTTTTTCTCTGACTAAAGAAGTTCTGTGCCTGGAGAATGCAGTGACCTTTCATTGCCAGGCTCTTACTATCATATTCCATAAGTGAGCATAATTTCATCATAATTATAATGTCTCCTGCATAGAGCTATAGCAATTGCAGCCTGCAAATTGCTTTTGCTTGATACTTACTTGGTATAAACTCAAACTATAAATGGCCTTAATTTAATGTGGACTTCTGGTCATGTGAAGGGACTTGACCGTCGAGAAGAGCATTTCTTCAGCATTTACGTTATAGATAATTCAGGCTAGAACTACAGATAGCTTTTTAAGAAGAAGGGTGATAGAGCAGGTGAACACAGTGTCAAGTCTGAGAATGTAAAACAGAAAAACAGACTTAAAGATTGTTCCCTACAGGAGCTGTACCTCGGGCCCTTTTGCAGAAGTGAGATGCAAACACTACATAAGTACTACAGACCTGTACAAATATATTAATAGGAGTTTTAACTGAGCCCAGGAGGGAAAAATTCCTACCTTGTCTCTGAGATATCTAAATTCCAACCCAAAATATGGAGTTGAAGCTTTTCTATTTTGATCTGGTGTTGCTAGTGTACCGGGTTCATCTTGGAAGAAGTTGTCTTTGAAAGGGATCTTGATTTCCTGTCTGGTTGGGTATTTCAGTTTGCACATGCAATACGTGAAAACATTGATCTGAAAATCCCCAGCAGTTTCTTTTTCATATTCTACATTGAAGGTAGTAATGCTCATGTCTCAGATCGTGCAAGGGATCTAAATCAGGTAGAGGTATTGTGAAAAACCATTAACTTTCAACTGAAAGAAGCAGTCAAGAAGCTGTCTCTGGATCACATGCTAAAGCAGATGGTCTGATAACCAACCATTGCAGACATCTGAAACTTTGTAAACCACCTGAAAAACCATTGCAGACAGTCGACACTCCAGCAGAATTAGGAATTGGACAGAAAAATATAGAATCATAGAATGGTTAGAGTTGGAAGGGACCTTAAAGATCCTCAAGTTCCAACCCCCCTGCCATGGGCAGGGACACCTTTCCCTAGAGTAGGTTGCTCACATCCCCATCCAACCTGGCCTTCAACACTTCCAGGGATGGGGCATCAACAACTTCTCTGGGCAACCTGTTCCAGTGCCTCACCACCCTCACAGGAAAGAACTTCTTCCTAATATCTAATCTAAATCTCCCCTCTTCCAATTTAAAACCATTCCCCCTCGTCCTGTCACTAGACTTCCTGACAAAGAGTCCCTCTCCAGCTCTCCTGTAGCTCCCTTCAGATACTGGAAGGCTGCTGTCAGGTCTCCCCGAAGCCTTCTCTTCTCCAGGCTGAACAGCCCCAGCTCTCTCAGCCTGAATGAATATGCAGCTGAGGAGGTGACCTGCAATATGTACCTGGTAGTGCCCTTGATCTGTAGATTT
Organism: Thinocorus orbignyianus; assembly: GCA_013400375.1. NCBI lineage: Eukaryota > Metazoa > Chordata > Aves > Ciconiiformes > Thinocoridae > Thinocorus > Thinocorus orbignyianus. Next base: position 69,217 of record VXBW01004165.1, read on the forward strand.
CCAGAGAAATAGAGTAGAAAATTTGGAGGGAATTGCCTGAAGCCCTGCTAATTCTCCTGGTGAAATCAGAGGTGGTGTTCTCATTGATTTCACTAAGGACTGTTACCAACTCAAGGTAACAGCAGAAGAGACGTGATTTGCTCTCCTTGTATGCGTGTGTAGGACTTCAGCAATTTTGTTGAACGTGTTTCTCCTAATTGTATATATGTAGTCGATGTACTGGAGAATATCTTTCATTATTTGAGCATGATATATTATCTAGTAAAATGGTGTAAGCAAGGATCAAACTGTAATGTGTTCCTTCTCTAATTCCCTCTGTCTGGTTCTCTTCTGCAGTTGATGACAGTGCCATTCTGGATTGTCAGTTCAGTGAATTTTATCATACGCCACCACCGGGGTTTGAAAAGATCCTCTTTGAGCAGCAAATCTTCTGAATGTCTTCGTACCGAAAATTTGCACTCTGCACTGTTACAAAAGCTTTTGTCATCTTAAATAAAGCTTCACGTTACTTTTAGGAAACATATCTGTATTTTCAGTAAGTACTTGTGACTGTTGTCTGCAGCATTAAGATGTTAACTGCAACACCAGTTAACTGTGTTGCAAATACAAGATTTCTGTCAATGTTTTGTGGTTGAAAATAAGTGTTTTGGGGCAGGGTTTTCCTCTGGTTTGTACTTGATGCATAAGAAGACTAAGGGATATTATTGACATCAGTATTACAGTCAGTATTTTGAGTAAACTGGCACTCTGTGAAGCCAAGAGTTCTTATGCATATGATAGCTATGGAGAGGGATAGTTCTCAAGCTGTTTTCCCAACTTTTTTTCAACGCAGAAGTTACATACTTTGTGTGAAGGAAGCACTGTGTTTCTAGTCTGTGATTTGGAGTTGCAGTGTCCCTCCCAGTTGTGCACAATGACTAACAATACGATGGCATAACTAGCAGCCAGCTAATTTATTATTATTTTTTTTCCCAAGGTGTAATTTAATCCATTCCCTCAATCTTAGACTGGCAAATATAACTTACCTATTTCTCCTAGCCTTTTGTTTGCCTTTATTTTGACAAATAATAGGATGCTTTCTACTACTACTGGTTTTGTTGATCCTTATAAAGTAAAGGTGAACACTCTCTGTGTGTTCAAGGACCACCGTGCTCTGTTACTGCAGTAGGAGAGTAAGTACTCGACTGGGGTATGCAAACTGCCAGGTGAAGGGTGTGAGATGTTACTCTGAAGCCTTACATCTAACCTGTAAGTTAGATTATTCTTTTATGGAATATGGTATTTAATTTAATTGTGAATCATTTATAAATGATTAATGGCTAAGACATTGTTCTAAAATGTGATGCCCGTGAATATAAATTATGAGATGCTTTTTTTTTCCCCACCTCTGTCATATTTAATGTACTTCCTAGAAGAATTTTTATTGTAAAGAGAATCTTCATACTGATGGGGTTTTTTGTGTTTGCTTTTGCTCTTCCTGGGTTAATACATTTGCATAAATGAATGGTTTTATTTAAATATTTTTAGAAATGACCTGATTCTGAAATTTTCAAATACAAACAGCTTTCTCAAAGCCTTTCACCTTACCATTTTCTGCATCTGCGTTTTCATTCTGAGTGGCCCGTGTTTTCCTTCCTTTTAGCCTTGCTCTCACGTGACAGTGTTGGGTACAACTTTTCAACCTGAAAGGAACAGTGCCATGGTCAGCTTTATGGTGTAGCGCTTGGGAGATCAGAGTGCAGCTTTACGCTCTCCTCTTGAAATCTGTTCTGCTTTGCTGTGATCAGGTGCATAACCTTAACTTACACAAAACATTGATACGTTTCATCTCAGTTTCCCCAGCAGGGGTGGGAACAGCTGTCCCTGCTAGGGCAGGGAGGCTTTTGTGGTGGGTTGACCTTGGCTGGACTGCGGGTGCTCACCAAAAGGCACTCTGTCACTCCCCTCTTCAGCAGGACAGAAAATACAACGAAAGCCTCGTGGGTTGAGATGAGGAGAGGGAGAGATCAGTCAGCAATTACTGTCACGGGCAAGACAGGCTCAACTTGGGGAAATTAATTTTATTTATTGCTAATCAAATCAGACTAGGATAATGAGCAAATAAAAACTAAATTTTAAAATCGCCTTCCTCCTCAGCATCACTCCCGATTCCTCTGCTCCTCCCCACGAGGAGCGCAAGGGGACAGGGAATGGGGGTTGTGGTCAGTTCATCACCCGTTGTCTCTGCTGCTCCTTACTCCTCACACTCTTCCCCTGCTCCAGCCAGGGGTCCCTCCCATGGGAGACAGTTCTCCATGAACTTCTCCAGCGTGAGTCCTTCCCATGGGCTGCAGTTCTTCATGAACTGCTCCAGCATGGGTCCCTTCCACAGGGTACAGTCCTCAAGGAACAGACTGCTCCAGTGTGGGTCCCCCACTGGGTCACAGTTGCCACCAGCAAACCTGCTCCACCATGGACTGTGTGGCCAAATGGAGGAGTTACAGGAGAAAGTGAGCAGGCTGCACCACATCAGAGAAAGGGAGACAGACAGGGTCTTCTCTGAAACTTAGCAGCTTGAAGAGCCTCAGACCTCATCCAGGCAGTGTCTACTTCTCGCTATCAAGGTAAGCAAAATCTCTGGAGAAAGGCAAGGATGGAAGCTGGCAACTTCTGGCATCAGGAGAAGGTTTCCTGCCCCACTTCACAGCTTACAACTGCAAAATAGCTTCACTGCCCTCAAAGCTGAAGAGGCTAGATGTGCCTTCAAGCAGAGAGCCTGGTTCACTTAACCCTAAGCCATGCGAGACTTGCCAGGTGAATGGTGAGTCATAGGGGGTGACTCCCTGCTGCAGGGGACAGAGGAACCCATCTCAACCCAACCAATTGTCTGGAGAGGTTTGTTGTCTTCTGGGGACCAGGATCTGGGATCTTGTGGAGGAAGTACTGAGGCTCATTTGGCCCTCTGACTACAACTCCCTGCTTTTACTCCATGTGGGAGCAGATGATACTGCAAGGGAAACCTGAACAGCATCAGAAGTGACTGCAGGGCTCTGGGGATGGTAGTCACGAACATGGGGGCCCAGGTGGTGGTCTCAATCCTGTTGGAGAGGAGAAAGGGAGTGAGGAGGAGGGCACTAACAGGACAAGTCAGTAACTGGCTGCAGAATTGGTCTTGGCAGCAGAGTTTTGGGTTCAATGATGAAGGGACCCTCTTTGCAGATCAGCATTTGCTTGAAAGTGGTGGGATCCACCTCATTAAGTGGAGCGAAGCTATTTTCACCAGTAGGGTGGCTGACCTTATTAGGAGAGCTTTAAACCAAGAATGACAGAGGAGGGAGAGTGAGGGAGTGATGAACAGGAAGCATACAGAGGGCAAGAGCAAAGATGGGTAACCTGGGAGGAATACAGAAACAGTGTCTGAGCATCCAGGGACAAAGTTAGGGAAGTTAAAGCCCAAACGGCACTGAATCTGGCTAGGGGTGTCAAAGACTACAAAAAGGACTTGTGTAAGCACCTGTAAGACAAAAGTAAGACTATAGAAAATGTGCAGCTGTTGATCAGTGAGGTGGGAGACCCACTGACAAAGGCCATGGAAAAAGCTGGCTCAGGTTCAGAATACCTTCTTTGCCTCAGTCTTTACTAGCAAGACTGGCCTTCAGGAATCCCAGAGACCAGGGAATGGTTAGAGCAAGGGAAATGTACCCTTGGTGGAAGAGGAACTTTGTGAAGTTTAACAAGGAGAAGTGCCAAGTCCTGCATAGAATCATAGAATGGTTAGAGTTGGAAGGGGCCCTAAAGATCGTCGAATTCCAACCCCCCTGCCATGGGCAGGGACACCTCCCAATAGACCAGGTTGCTCAAAGCCCCATCCAGCCTGCCCTTGAACACTCCCAGGGATGGGGCATCCACAACTTCTCTGGGCAACCTATTCCAGCGTCTCACCACCCTCACAGGAAAGAAACATCAGGAAATGCTTTTTACTGCGAGGGTGACAGAGCATTGGCACAGGTTGCCCAGAGTGTTTGTGGAATTTCCATCCCTGGAGATTTCAAATGCCATCTAGACACCGACCTGGGCGACTGGCTTTAGGTGGAGCTGCTTGAGCAGGATGGCTGGAGCAGATGATCTTGGGAGGTACCTTCCAACCTCAGTCATTCTGTGATTCTTCCTTGTGGTGATGTTGCTATAGTTGACACATGCCGTGTATCTGTAATGAAGTTTGTCAGCTCTTCACATATTGAAATTATTATACATACATCCATATATATATATATATAAAAGGAAAGGGAAGGTGTGTGTCCTTTTTCCTTTTGATGTCTTTCAACAATGGCTTCAACAATGATTCTTTGCCATGAAAGACTATGAGATGAAAGTGTTCCTTGCGGAATTGTATTTCTCACGTTCCTGGGGAAAGGAGGAAGTATCTAAAGAAATTCCTCTCACTTCATCTAACTGCTCCAGCAAACAATCTTTTTTGAAGTCTGCCGTGTTTAAGAATATTTAACAGTAAAAGCTGCTACCTTGAGCTTGATGTAGACTTCCTTTAAAATATGGAGAAGGCTGTCTTCTTTAAAGTTGGTATTTAAAATGGAAAACATTTTGTTAAATATCAAATATTCAAAATATCTGCTAAATTCACAAAAAATATGCAAAGAACCTGCTTTTGTAGCTCAAAGTTGCCTGTTTCTCATCTTAAACAGAGCACGGTGCGTTTATAGTAGCACACCTCTTGTGAGGTGTATCAGAAATCAGAAAACTGCTTGTTCTGTAACTGGTAGCACAGGGCAACTGACACAGGGGTGAGTGAAAGATTATTACCATCTATTTATCAAAATAGAAAGGGAGCACAGTTTTTATGTGAAAATAAGTTTTGTGGTGGTAGCTCATAAGAGAAGCAAGAGTCCAGTTAACTCCATTGCACAGATGGGCCACAGAAATAGAATTAACCTGTGTCTCAGCATGTGATTGCAGCATCTGGCAATAAACCCTGATGTTTTTCCAGACGTGATCCCAGTCCAAGCGTTGAGATGCCATACCTGTTTCTGAAAGTTGTGCTAGAAAGTAATTTTCAGTTAAGATTTAGCAATATATTGCTAAATATATACTAGTAGCAAATTCGTTTTAATAAGAATGAATCATGCTTCCCAGTGAAATGGTTGAGGTATTTCCACTAATTGTTTGTACCCAAATGTTTCCTTAAACTTTGGCTGTTAGAATTTGAACACCCAATCTCTGTGAGTGCAAAACTTTGTATTGACTAATCCTGTATGTTTTCTGAGTCCTTTTGAGATTATACTGTGGCAGCAAGATACCAAGCAGACAAATGAAGTCAGGTAGTATGAGTCCAATGAGCTTGAAGTCCTAATTAGATACTTTAAAGCTAGAAATACCTGTCAAGAATTGCCTGGAAAGGTCCTCTTCCACAAAAGAATCATGCCAGGATACGTTAACATAGGTGTTCTGCAGAGAGAAACTTTGTGATGTGTGTTGTGTCCCTGAAATCCCACTGAGAGCCACTCTGCTCCCAGGGCTACCGAAGGCTATCAGAGATGACATGACATGCTACTTGGGTGCAAATGTTCACGAGAATGAAGACTTGTATGAGTCTTCATGCTGGTTTTCCTTTCTGCAGGCTTTCTTGGGAAAAGCACTGCCATGGGAAAAAAATAATAGAAGGAACCAGGGTCCTAGTAATTCATGTGAATTTCTTGACCTTATCTGAATGAGTTCTTAGATGATTTTTGCCCTACTTACTCATCTTTGTTATCGGATTGCGTTGATGTTGCATTGTACACTGACAACCTATCAAGCTCGTGGCTGAGATGAAATTTCGCAAAGGTCCATATGCAAATCAGCAATAAATTCTTTTGTGTTTCTGAATCCAGGCTGTAAGGCCCAAGGATCCAGCTCCCCCAGCATCCTTTATGTGCTAAAAGCCAATGTTGCTTTTGGAAATGGGGTTAACTATTACCTCTTGCTGTAGTGGTGGCATAAATATGTCTAAAACTACGCTATTAAGGTCTTTGCAGGAAGCCTGCGACAGAAGATGTGGAACAAACCAAAGTGCCAAACAATTCTCTCTGCTCTTCCTTCCCTTACCTAGTTCCACAATAAAGAACTTTCCAGGTTATGGACATCTAGGATACAGATTTCCAGACAAAAGCTCAAGGGCTTAGGGAGAGCTCTCAGATGCACTGCAGCAGACCTTATCTTGAGTGCTTCACATAAGCTCTCTGTTGGGGGCAAATCTTAGTGGCTTGAACATTGAATATTTGCAAGAATGAACAGTTGGTAGGACTGATTCCTTTCTGGCTTGTTCAAGAGCCTTTTATTTTCTTTAATTTTGCCCCCCCACCCCTAGACATTTTTGGTTTTAGCACTTCTTAGCTCCTTTTCTAGCCCCGTGTTGGACCTCAGAAGCCCAACTGATCTGGCTGCCAAGATGAGTCAGCACAAGAGCTCTTTATCTCTACCCCATGTGGTCCAAACGTCTGACACTTTCAGGGAAGAGGAATAGTTGCTTAGACACTGGAATTTCCTTTGCTGCAGTCAGGAGAGGTGGGTTGGGGATTAAATGAGATTGAAAGAACATTCTTGCAGGGAGTCATCTGCTAAAATGTCAGAAATTCAGTGTGAAGAGAAGTGCCTAGATAGAACTAGTGTCACTTGTCTCTAATTCCACGTTAAGAAAAATTGATATCTCTGTGTATATGTATTCAGGTTGCATTGTGCCTGCAATCCAATTCAAGATAATACAGGGAGAACAAAAAATACAAGCCAAGTCACATCCATGGAAAACTCTGGCATGTTTAGCAGACAAGACAGTTCCCAGCTTCAAGAAACATGAAGACTTGAGTCATATTTCTTGGATGCGCTCATTATATTGGCAAGCAGTACATGTTAAAATCCCCATTGTTGAGAAATCTAAATTCCCTTTGGCCTTAGAATATCTGCACTCAGTATAAGATGGCTTGTGACCTTTTCATAAGTGAAAAAGTCTTACGTTGAATAATGATTTCAGTAGTTGGGTGAGGATTTTGAGTGGAAAAGGGGCAGCCCTTGGCCAAGGCAAACTCTGGCAACGTCAAGATAAGCTGGTGGAAGTGGCTTGTTTCATTTAAGTTGGTAGCAGGCTCCAGACAAAGTCGTCTTTTCCTGCATGTAGGATGGAAACAATGCTTCCTGCTCCAGGAGGGGGATGTCAGGAGAACGCATCTAGGGAGTATGAGGCCACGTTCAGACTGCTTGTACCCCGACGCCTGTCACAACTCCGTCGCTCCATTGTCTGAAGAATCAAGTCTGAAGGGTCTGAATCACTTGTGACTAATCTGAATGTAATAGTTACAACTCCTAAATTAAGCTCCCCGAGTAGGGGGTGTGAACACACCTTCAGACGTTACAGCAAAGGGAGGGCTGTCTAATTATCTTAAGAATCTGTATTTTGCCAGAGATTTCTTTAGGAGAGGATGGGGTTGCTTATAGCCTGTTTCCTTGCTTCTCGCCTAGTTCACCATCTTTTCTTCATCTGCTCTAAGGGCCCGGTTTCCCACTAGGACTAAAACAAGTGTTAGGCCAGCCATTTATTTGCTGCAGGCTGACAAGTCCCAAATTCTGGAAGACTTTGTCCCTACTTAAAAAGCGATGGTCAACGTAATCCTATTGGCTAAACCCCCCACGGGAGATGCATGTCACACAGCAAAAGAGCTCTGCTGAGGCTGCTCGGGTCATTTCCTCAGAGGGAGTGTGCAGTAGTGACAGATGGCCTTTTTTTCCAGAGTAGCTCCACATATCGCTGAAGCTTTTTCTTACTGATTGGGGTGAGGAAGAGAACCGAGCTGCCTGGAGGCTTCTCAGCAGCATCATTTCACTCACACTGAAAGTTGGGGCTCCAGGGAGAGGAGCCAGAGCTTGACCAAATCCTCTCTGTGTGGTGGATTTGCTGCTGCAGTCCCGGTGGGGTGGGAAGGGACGTCTCAGTGACTGTCACTGGTGGGAAAGCCCACTTTTCCCACTTCTCCCACCTCTCCCACTCCAGCAGGGCTCTGGCAGAGCTCTACCCTAATTGTTTTGTCCCAGGTCACAGAGGAAGCCTGAATTAGGTGAACCACGTCAGCTCTGTCGGTGAGGAGAGGGAAGGGCTGATATCCCCGGCTAACACAACCCTGCAAGCGGGAAGCAGCTTCTGGGCTAGTGAGTATTAAACTGTCAAAAAGGGCTGCCTGTAGCTGCATCGCTGCTCACTGCATTCGGGGGGGTGTTACCCTGCTAAAAAAAAATTCCAGTTTTACTGAAATAGCTCTGTCCTCGCTAGGCACGCTTTGCTGGGTAGCACGCTGCTATTCCAGCGCTGATAAAGCCATCCTGTTGTGCAGATAGCCTTAACGCCGCTGGTCTTCGTTCTCCTCTGTAGAATGGGAATCCGAATATTTCTGTTCCCTCACCCTTTTGTCTTCATCCTAAGAGCCAGGGATGTCAGATCTGTCCTGGGGAAACGGCCAGATCCCCCAGGTTCGGCTGTCAATTTGGCTCTGCATCCCTCGCTCCACAATGAGCCTCCCACTGAGGGCGGCTGTGGGGGAAGGTAGGCTGTGACCTGCAGCAATGCACTGCTTAGCTGTGCTTCATTGTTTAGTACCTTATTGTTGCTTTCAGGATTGCTCTGCAAGAAAGTAAGTTCCCTTTTAGGGCCATCTCTGTTTCTGCCCTTTGTTTCTCTTCCTTCCTTATTTTCCTGACTCTGAATGTAGCGACGTGCATGATTTATACCAGCACAAACCCTGTGGCATTGACGTAGTAGGATCTGCAGCTGCTGGTGTTAGCCTGACTGGTGAATTGCTCGGTGGCGTGGACTCCTCCCAGAGCCTGGAGTCATTTTGTGCTTGGAGGAAGTTACGCTGCAGCGGTGGCTGCCCAGTTCCTCTCTCAGTCTGCGTGATCTTACCTTCGTGTGGAGTTGTGCTGGCCCGCGGTCAGGCTCCACTTCTTTGTGTCCATGTGCTCCAAAAAATACACCTAACACATTTTCCTAGTTAGCTTGATGCCCTCCCTAGTCACAGTGTTTTCACCTGGTCCTGTTTTCCTTATCCTCTGAAGAGAGGTAACGGTTCGTTGATGCCAGCTAGAGTCAGCAACTCACAGCAAGAATGCTCTTTCCCCTTTCCCAAACTGGAAAACTTGGGAAAGGCACCCGGAGTGTCAGGGGATGTGCTCCGCTAGCTAGGAGCAAAGTATTTTTGAGTCACTCCTAGTCTGCAGTGTGGAACTGTCTGCAAAAGTTAAAACACACTCATTGGTTTGTTTACATTGATGGCAGCGTGCACATCACGCAAAGCCCTCCTACCAGGCCACCAGTGGGGCAGGATCTGGCACACACTTGTCTGCTCGTTATACCTTTTACCCAGAGCACTGCTGGTTCTCACTTAGGATATGATGCCTGAAGGCGGCTCAGGGCATCCCAAATTGCTCTGACTCTCCTTTAAACCACTGGTAGCCACCTCGTGTTCTTTTAAAGGCCATGAAGAAGACATTTTAATAAAAAATAAAATGTCCATATCATCAGAGAATCATAGAATGGTTAGAGTTGGAAGGGACCTCAAAGACCATTGAGTTCCAACCCCCCTGCCATGGGCAGGGACATCTCCCACTAGAGCAGGTTGCTTAAAGCCCCATCCAGCCTGGCCTTGAACACTTCCAGGGATGGGGTATCCACAACTTCTCTGGGCAACCTGTTCCAGTGCCTTACCACCCTCACAGGAAAGAATTTCTTCCTGATATCTAATCTAAATCTCCCCTCTTCCAATTTAAAACCATTACCCCTTGTCCTGTCACTAGACTTCCTGACAAAGAGTCCCTCTCCAGCTCTTCTGTAGGTCCCCTTCAGATACTGAAAGGCCATTATAAGGTTTCTCAGGAACCTTTTCTTCTCCAGGCTGAACAACCTGAACTCTCTCAGTCTGTCTTCATAGGAGAGGTGTTCCATCCCATTGATCATCTTTGTGGCCTTCTGCTGGACCTTTTCCACCAGGTCCATGTTCTTCCTGTGTAGAGGACTCCAAAGGCAGACACAGTACTCCAGGTGGGGTCTCACCAGAGCAGAGTAGAGGAGTAGAATCATCTCCCTCGACCTGCTGGCCACGCTTCTTTTTATGCAGCACAGGATGTGGTTGGCTTTCAGGGTGAAGCTGAGCATGCCGCTTCCAACACACTGTCCAACGGGAGCCACAAACACAATGGCCAAAAGTGGATTTGTAGGAAAGGTCACAGCAGATGGCAGGCATGTGATGATGCTTTCCTGAATATGTTGTAATTTTTCTGCACTTGTGTTGTGCAAATCATTAAACAAATCTCACCATGAGATCTGAGATGTGAAGTGACTCCCTTGTCCTGGAGATAGATAGTTTGGAACTCTGCAGGCTGAGGAAGGACCTGCTTACCCACATCATGGCCAAAAACTGCAAGTGCAGAGCCAAAGTATAAATAAGTAAATAGTGGAGGCAATGTAGAAGAGGCCTCACCACAGCATTTCCACCCCAAAGCAGTAGCAGTCAGCTGTGACACGCACAGCTTTCCAGAAAGCATCAGTCAGTCTGCAGGCCACCTCCAAGGGAAAAGGTATTCAGTAGCAGCAGAGGGAATAAATGTTTCAATGTCCATTCCTGGGAAACAGGCACCACTTGTGTAGTAATTTCAGAGTCTTTGGAAAGCCTCAAGATATACATAATTGATTTAAAAATCTGCTTTGGCACCAAGAAGTGTGTCCATCCTCATCGTCTTCCTGGTGCAGGTACTAGGATTCACGAAATCTCATAAGCCACCCAGAGAAGGAACAGATCCAGCTGCAAAACGCTGGGGGGAAAGTGTGATCAGCAGCTATGTTTGCTCTGAGGGGAACGAGCAAAATAAAAATTGTCTTCTTTTTTTATATTTTCTGACAGAAGCCTAAACCACAGCCTGTACACTGCTTTTCTCTTGTTCAAGAAAAAAGCTACAGGATTTAGGAGAAGAGTGGAGTTTTCATCTGAAATATGGACAAGGGTATAACTGATTCTGCCACTTTGCTCTGGTGAGACCTCACCTGGAGTACTGTGTGCAGGTCTGGAGCCCTCAATGTCAGAAAGATAAGGACCTGATGGAGCGGGTCCAGAGGAGGGCCACAAAGATGATCAGGGGGCTGGAGCAACTCTGCTATGAGGACAGGCTGAGGGAGCTGAGAAGGCTCCAGGGAGACTTGATAGCAGCTTTCCAGTACCTGAATGGGGCCTACAGGAAGGCTGGGGAGAGTCTGTTTACAAAGGCCTGCAGTGACAGGATGAGGGGCAATGGCTTTACGTTGGAGAAGAGCAGATTTAGTTTGGATATTAGGAACAAGTTCTTTACTCTGAGGGTGGTGGAACGCTGGAACAGGTTGCCCAGGGAGGTGGTTGAGGCCCCTTCCCTGGAGATATTAAAGGTGAGGCTCGATGAGGCCGTGGGCAACCTGGTCTAGTTGGGGGTGTCCTTGCAACTGCATGGAGGTTGGACTAAATGATCTTTGGAGGTCCCTACTAGCTTGGACAATCCTATGATTCTATAATTCAGGGTGGCATGCACAGGTACCTTGGCATAATAACATAATTCCCCCTTTTTGGTGTACATTAGTTACATTGTCAGAACTTTTTTTGGCTGGAATACCTGCTTCCATGCTCGGCGAGGAGAGAAAGAGCCACGAGGATTATTACGGCACCAGAAGAATGGAAGTGAAACAACTTTTGTGTTTGGATGGGGCCTGAGTGTCTGTCAGGAGCAGCACAATCTGGGAATTGTTTCGCAGAGCCACATGTTTCAGACTAATTCTAGGCTGTCGATCTGTGGCAGAGAGAGCTTTTGTCATTTTTGGTAATTCCTTTTCTAATGCATTTTGATGGAGCAAGGTCCTACAATTGAAGGCATTTTGCTTTTCAGTCTATTGAGAAAGTAAAATGCTCCTCATTCCAGTTCCAAGAAGCCAGTTCCTCTGCGGCCACATCTTTCATCTCAAAAAGGAGCAGGGACAAGCTGTCTGCCTTGCAGATTTGCAGAGTGACTGTGGTAGGACACGTAATGCATCCACCTGTCTTGTAAGCCACATAGAACCATCTCTCTTTCACTGACAAGTACCTTGTCTTTTTCAACGCATAAGTGAAAACAAACCAAAAGCCATGCAAACAAGAGGGACTTGGATATGGGTGCAGTTACCTTCTTTTAAAGACATTCATTAGTTGTAGCTCAAAAGCTTGTAAAACTTGGAGCCAAAACTGGTTATATTTTTTTCTGTACAATTTGAACACTGGGGCTGTGCAGGTTTCTGGACCCAGCATAGAGAATGGTCCTTCTCCCCTTTTCAGGAATCACCTGCGCACCCAAAGGTGACACCAAGCCTTTCTCCCTCAGTGCAGGCAGAGGCCAGCTGCCTGCTGCTTCCCATCAGCTTCACAAGGGGATGAGGAACAACAACAGTGAGCAAGAGCTTGATCCTTCTCCAGGACTTTGCTACTACCTAAGAGTGCAGCAGCCAAATCACAGAATCCTAGTATAGTCAGAGTTGGAAGGGACCCTAAAGATCATCAAGTTCCAACCCCGCCAGCCATGGGCAGGGACACCTCCCACTACACCAGGTTGCTCAAAGCCCCATCCAGCCTGGCCTTGAACACTTCCAGGGATGGGGCATCCACAGCTTCAAGGGGCAACCTGTTCCAGTGCCTCACCACCCTCACAGGAAACAATTTCTTCCTAGTATCTAATCTAAATCTCCCCTCTTTCAATTGAAAACCATTATACTATGTCCTGTCACTACTGGTAATAGATAAAGAGTCCCTCCCCATCTCTCCTGTAGGCCCCCTTTAGGTGCTGGAAGGCTGTTACAAGGTCTCCTCGGAGCCTTCTCCAGGCTGAACAACCTGAACACTCTCAGTTTGCCTTCATAGGAGAGGTGCTCCATGCCTCTGATCATCTTCATGGCCCTCCACTGGACCTGTTCCAACAAGTCCATGTTCTTCCTGTGCTGAAATTGCAAAAGGCCCCAGCTCCATCCATTCCTTGAACATGGCTCCTCGGGCACACACCTCCCTCCGGTGCATCTCCTTGTGGGGCCACAGCAATGTGCCCTACCATGCATAAAGGCATTATTCTAAATAATATTTAATGGACATGAATAATATTTTGTATGGATCCGTGGTGTCATTTGAGTACGTAGCTGTTGAAATCTGATTTCTAATGCTGTTAATGACAATAGTGAAGAAGAAAACCTATTTCTTTTTTAATCCCGGGAAACAAATAGCAGTCCTGCCTGCTTTCCGGTAGGCCACAAGACCTGGGAAAATAGCTGCTGACAACATGATTTGCATTTGCAAGAAGCATTCCTGTTTTTTTCCAGTAGATTCTAATGAATTTTTTTAACGATGGTAACCCCTTCATAAATATGCCACAGTGGTAGCGGCAGTTTAATCAGCGGGCTTTGGTGGAAAGTGAAATATCCAAATTAAGTGATAAGCCTGAGTATCAAGTGTTCTGGGGAATATGCTGTTTTGGGACAGGGTGACCTTCACAACCACTTTTTGAGATGAGCCCCATAAAAATCTCTTTTAAAACCTCTGCAAATGAAATGAGCTAATGCAGCAGTCTGCAGGAGAGGAGAGACTTGCAGTTAGAGGCGAAGGAAGGCCACATGCGAGGAAACACAACTTGGTAGATGCTAATTCACACCTATAAACTACTGTGTGCAAAAGCAGCTGGGATCAATTTCCCCATTCCGTTTAGACTTAACAAAAATTAAAATTGCAGCAATATCGGCTTAATCACCCTTAGAGAAAGGCTCTCAGAGGGAACTGAACAGGGGCAGAGAGAGAAGAGGAGATTGGGGATAAGGTGTCTCAGGGAGACCTTATCGCTCTCTACAACTCTCTGAAAGGAGGTCGTAGAGAGGTGGGGGTCGGTCTCTTCTCCCAAGTCACAGGTGATAGGACAAGAGGAAATGGATTCAAGTTGCACCAGGGGAGGTTCAGATTGGATATTAGGAAAAATTTTTAGACTGCAAGGGTTGTTAAGCATTGGAATGGGTTGCCTAGGGAAGTGGTTGAGGCACCGTCCCTGGAGGTATTTAAAAGACAGCTACACATAGTGCTCAGTGACATGGATTAGTGATAGTTTTTTATCAGAGCTAGGTTGGTGGTTGGACTAGATGATCTTAAAAGATCCCTTCCAACCTAGACAATTCTAGGATTCTAGGATTCTAAGTCTAGGAGCAGCAGCAGCAGCAGCAGCACTGGCTGCAGATGCCCAGAAAGGTCCTACTGCCTGGGCTTCTGCTCCCAGCAATGTGATGGTAATGTAGCTGCGTGGCAGAGCACGCTTCTGCTTCAGCAACACAATGGCATGTAGACAGTGGGGAAGCTTGCTGAAATCTCAGGCAATTATTATTGTTGCTGTTGTTATTATTATTATTATTATGGTGGTTGCTCTCCGATAAACCTGTTTTGAGCATGCCAACCTCTCCAGCATGCATGCCTAGTGAACACACTTAATGTTAATCTGAAGTGATATATTCTTGGGTGCGCCTCGAATCTTCACAGCAGTTTTTTGCTTGGAAAGGAGCAGGACACTCGAGAGGTGTCAAGCTGCAGCCTGCCCCAACCCTTCACCAAGTTCATAGAAGTTGTGGTGCCGGGGTTCTTACTTCTGACACTTGGCTCACCAGATTGGCTCACCAGCTCCTCTTCTCCCCTAAAATCTGGCTCATCTTGGGCAGCAATCAGTCCTTTCCATTTTCCCTTGTGAAATTCTCCGTAACGGCTTTGGAGCTTGGATGCAAACACTTTTGTTCGAAATGCAAAACGACCGCAGCAGATGCCTCTATAGACAGCAAAAGGCTTGAAGAAGGGCAGAGTAAATAAACAGCAAAAATTAAATATATAATATTGCCACACAGAGAGGAGCTTTCTCCTCAAAATGAAGCAATTAACATGTACGGACTCATTCTGCCGGGCTGGGAGGAAGCAGGAGGCACGTTATTTAAACGAGTTGCCGTGTAGCCCGTGATTATCATTAGGATTCATTCAAAGCCAGGCATTCAGTAAAGCTTCTGCTCTGCGGCTGGCTCCGGGCTGCCTCTCTATCAGTACCTATTGTTTCATAATCTCGCCATACTCGACGCTTTTTTTATCCCAACCAAGTCTGCCTTGTTTATTACCCTCCCCAGTGACTAAGCCGAAGCGCGTTAAACAATGCATGGGTTTCATTCGGCTCTGTCTCTTGTGTTAGCTGAAAGAGAGATGTCTTGTCCCCTAATTGCAGAGGATCTCTTCAGCTCCGCAATTTCTGTATTGAAAGCCTGTTTAGGGGAAGGCGCGGGGATATACATAAATCTGAGAACTCACTGATGGGGGAGATAATGGCTCTTTCCCTACAAGCGTGGTAGAGGCCTCCTAAACGCAGACAAGTTTCTGCGAGATGGATGAGAACCATAGGGCAAGGGGTAATGGTTTTAAATTGGAAGAGGGGAGATTTAGATTAGATATNGTGGTGGATTTGTCAATGTTAGGTTGATGGTGGGACTCGATGATCTTAAAGATCCCATCCAACCTGGACAATTCTATGATTTTAAGATGGGCGAATATTTGCAGGTTTTTAATTTTTTTTTTCTCTATTATGATTTGGAACAGAACTGACATCTTTGTATTGTTTTGGGAGTATTGACCTGACTGGGGGGGAATCTACTGTCTCAAATATCAGGGGGAGCAGCCTGATCATCTCCAAGTAGCCCCAAAACCTTGTGTGGCCATCTTCCCTGTGGTACCTCTTGTGATGTCCCCCATGCTTGCCACATCCTTTGGCAGCTGGGTTGCAGCTCCAGGAATCCCATCCCTGTCCAAGCCCCAGCATGCTTAAATCTCCCTCGGTATCTTCCCTCACCCTTTTTTCTCTTCCACAAGTGCCTGTGCCTCCCAGCACCTGGGCCACCCCACCGCATGGACACATAGACTCTCCGTTGCCCACCTCTCTCCTTCTGCCAGGAGAAACCACCCCTCCCTCTTGCAGAAAGCTGGTCCAGTCATCTTCTGCATCTCTCTGATCGAAACCTCAAAATCACGTTTTCAGGAGGAATTTGGAGCACCCCTCAGGGTGGATTAAACCAACTGGAGCTGGGTTGTGGTTTGTCTTTCTGCACGCTGTGCTTCAAAGGTGCCCCTCCACCTGTGATGCAAGGAAAGTGCAGAACTAGGTATATAAAATGCAAAAAGTAACATAAACAAATACATATTTCATATCTGTGTCTATATAAAAAACTACATAGATGATACAAATCTATATATGTGTGTGTATTTATATATGAAGCATATATTGATACTATATAATAAAACCCATAAATCTGTGCTTCTATACTATATTCATATATTACATTTATAAAGATACATTAGGGCCATGCAGTGCACTTGAGTCACTGCTTTTAGCTCAGGTAAGACATTTTTCACACTAACCTTTTCCCACATGTCCAAGAACAGAAACCTGTGCCCAGAAGCAGATGCCTGTGGTTCATGTGCCATGGATGGGGATGGAGAGGGGGTCTCAGAGGACCTTTGACATGATGAGCGAGGAGAGCTTTAGCAAGCATAGACCCAGGGCTTCGCTTTAGACCACATCCCTTATGTGAGGGGAGAAGGTGCTTCCTCAGCTTATCCTGCTTGCTGGTGGCTGAAGCTGTCCCTCTGCAGATCAGGGCAACCTTGTGGTGGCCCAGATCAGACCATGACAGGAGGAGGACCATGTCCAGTGGGACAAGGAGCTGCGCTCAGCATGTCATCCAAAGCAGGTCTCTGTGCTCCAGACCCTCCAAGGTGGGCTTGGCTGGGCTGCATATTGTTGGCTCTTGCTGCTTCTGCTTTCTCAGAGTGAGGTGCATTGATGCTATCTCCCCAAGTCTGAATCCTCTCCAAGCTTTGGCAGCAGCTTGGGCAGGATTTTGAGGTTCACAACTCTGGATTTAGGCTCAGGAGCTGTGGGCTGATGTAACCACAGCTGCTAAATCCTCCTCTGGAGCAGGACCTTGGTGTGGTGCACCCCAAAAGGTACCTTCCACTGCAAAACAACCACTGGCTGCTATGGGACCCTGAAGGGACCTGGGATCGTGTTCAGCGTGGCAGCTGGCCAGTTCTGCTCACCTGTGTTAAATCAGAAAAATGCTGAGTTGTGAGAGTCAAAAATAAATTCAGGTATCTGAGAGGGGTTTTTACCTTCAGCTTGAGCCTTGAGAGTGCAGCCAGCTGTGCTAACCCAGCTTTCCCACCCTAAGGCTGCTAGAGTTAATACAGGCAGATGAAACCCCTAAATAGAGAGTGAGAGAGGAAAATGTAAGAACCAAAATAGCAGCATTTTGCAATTTCTGTTTTCTGAAGCATGCAGACACTCTAACAAGGATGTCTTAAATCTGCACTCGCTCCAGAAGAGGAAAGCCACAAAAAAAAATTACTAACAAAAGTGTCTTATCTTCACTGAACGTTAATTTGCCTGGTTTCTCATCCTTTGCAAATTTTAAAGTTCATGTTCATGCTTTCTGACATTTCTATGCATCATTTGTAACTGAATTTCATAGCAATTGATTCCCCAGAATATATCAATTGTGGAAGAGAAGCCCTAGAAAGAAATTTAGGGCATTCCTGAAGATGGACATTGTATGCCTAATGATTAATCGTAATACACATAATAAAGAGAATGGTGATGGCTATGCAAAGAGTAACGTATGGCAAATGATAATGTAAATATTCTTCACTCAGCCTTTTTTGCTTTTTGTCTTGATACTCATTCTGTTTCTTGGAATGTCAATATTGAGAAAGAATTAACTAAGATTAAATTACAAATCTATCAGCACAAAACTATTGTGTTCCTGCAATTAGGATGTAAAAAAAGACACAACTTCCTAGTGAGTTATTTTTAAATACTTAAAGTGAAATAGCAAATAGGCGTTAAATCAAACACTCCATTGCTGACTGATTGATGTTAGCTTAGCCAGACTTGAAGAAATATTTTTCTCCCTTGGATGAAAGAAGCACTGCGACGTGGTGCTGCCGAAGAAGGGGCTGACTGTGGTTTCTTTGGCACAACTGGTGTCACCTGAGTTCAGCTTTCAGCTTCCCAAATTACTTGCACAATCCCAGCTCTTGTAAGAGATTAACCTGCTGCTCCACATCCCAGTGTCTTTCTCTGGGCCAGCTGGCTGTTGGCATGATATCTGAGGAGGCCTTATAGCAGCATTCCAGTATCTGAAGGGAGCCTACAGGAGAGCTGGAGAGGGACTCCTTGTCAGGAAGTCTAGTGATAGGACAAGGGGTAATGGTTTTAACTTGGAAGAGGGGAGATTTAGATGAGATATCAGGGAGAAATTAATTCCTGTGGGGGTGGTGAGGCACTGGAACAGGTTTCCCGGAGAAGCTGTGGAAGCCCCATCCCTGGAAGTGTTGAAGGCCAGGTTGGATGGGGCTTTGAGCAACCTGCTCCAGTGGGAGGTGTCCCTGCCCATGGCAGGGGGGTTGAACCTCGATGATCTTTAGGGTCTCTTCCAACTCTAACCATTCTATGATTCTATGATTCTATGACTCACTGCGGCAATACTCCTAGTACCTGCACAAACCCACCGGAGTTCACTCGACCTGGCATCTTGTGACCTGTGACCTGGCATAACCCAGCACATCAGTTTTCCCATAAGACTGGAGCTCTTCTTGTTGTTTCCCTTTGCAGCAGGTCACAGGAGTGCCCTTTGGGGACAGGCACGTGGCACCTTGCAGCCGACATGACACATCCCAGGCCACCGTGTTGGCTCAAAACTGGCGGCCCCAGAGGGCCAGCCCTCATCCCTGCCTCACTAGAGAGGATAGACAGCGTTGTAAATCCTTGGGGTAGAGATGCCCAGCTCTGGGCTCTAGGGTGCAATGCTCAATTACATACAAAGAACTTAATGGGAAGGGATGGGGGCACCCAGGCATGGGAACAAGCAGGGCAACACTAGCTGGCACCCCACCAAGCACTAGGTGACCCCTGTAAGCATCAGCTGGACAAGAGTTGATCTGGGCTCCCTGAAAAGGCAGAGTCTCCAGAGACCCTCCTCCAGCTTAAACCAGAATCACCTTCTTCAGCACAAGCCTAAAACAGGGATGTAAGCAGTTAAATCCCTGTGATTTTCTCAGACAGGGTGTGATTTTACACAGCCTTGCCCTCTCCTCCTCCTTTCCACCTCACAGCCTTAAGATCTTACCGTTTTCTTTCATTTCAACTCAGGTTTATTCAAAAGCAAAACAATTGCTCTCTAGCCAGTTTAAACAATTGTCAAATAACCAGGCAGAGAGGAAAAATATGGGGGGAAAAATACCCTGCCAAGTCACTTTCCAAAGCAATATCTGCTCCTCCAGCCGATTACAGGTGTCAGGTTGCCTCAGGATCCCTTGGTGATTTTATAGGATGATCCATCAAGGAAACACGTTACACAGCTCTGAGCTCATAGGTTTATCCAGGCGGCTGCCAGATATGTGCATGCAGAGATACAGCCCAAACCACAGCCCCTCCTTCCCACAGCAAGGTCACTTTGCTGGAGACCTGCGGTG
Source organism: Thinocorus orbignyianus (assembly GCA_013400375.1). Lineage (NCBI taxonomy): Eukaryota > Metazoa > Chordata > Aves > Ciconiiformes > Thinocoridae > Thinocorus > Thinocorus orbignyianus. The sequence goes on from VXBW01004165.1 coordinate 88,800, forward strand.
GGGACTTTGTGGTCCACCTCCTGCCAGCCTGTGCAGAAGTCCCATCCCTCACAGAGACAAAACTTCAGAGGAGGAAGTGATGCTTTTTAAGGCAGCATCTGAGGAAAGATGTTAATCCACAGGAGCGCAGCAACCTGGAGAAGGTCCTTTTCTCCAGGGGAAATTGAAAGATCTCAACTTAAGATAAAGCCTATAGTTATTAGATTTGGGAGATGGGGAGGAGGGGGTGAGGGGATAAAACTCAAAATATGGCAAAACTGCATGACTTCATAGAATCATAGAGTGGTAAGAGTTGGAAGGGACCTTCAAGATCATCAAGTTCCAACCCCCCTGCTACGGGCAGGGACACCTCCCACTAAAGCAGGTTGCTCAAAGCCCCATCCAGCCTGGCCTTGGACACTTTCAGGGATGGGGCATCCACAGCTTCAATGGGCAACCTGTTCCAGTGCCTCACCACCCTCACAGGAAAGAATTTCTCCCTGATATTAAATCTAAATCTCCCCTCTTCCAATTTAAAACCATTACCCCTTGTCTTATCACTCCACTTCCTGACAAAGAGTCCCTCTCCAGCTCTCCTGTAGCTCCCTTCAGATTCTGTATAATTTTGGGGGTTTTGTCACCCAGAAGAGGCACAAAAATGCAGTAGCTTTTCCCCACTTTCTTTCCCAGGCACACTGACGTTTGCTGTGCACCAGAAACAACCCTTGTGCTTCACTGTCTTCCCTGTAAGCTCACCTAAAATCCAACATTGTCAGCAGTTTGCCGTGTCCATCACCAGGAGATACTGGGTACACTGAAACAGTCACGCTGTTGCAAAACCACTTTGGCATATAATTCAACAAGTGTTCCTGCTCTTTTAACCTTTTTATCCCGCGTTGCTCCAAGAGCTGTGAATGATTTTAAGAGAGTGACTCGCACCCCTCAGCAATTTCCAAGGACAGTATCTTCTCTTTAAGATAATGAATATGTGATTCATGGCAAATAATTTCACTGTTTCTATGTACTTCTCTGGTGGGTTGAGGACATTTTAAAAGTCTTTGGCCCCAGACTATATGCATCTCTGTTGAGAGGTTGAAGGTGATGGTGGGTACAGCCCATGATCGACCATGCTTGTTGCTCGGACAGGCTGATGTGTGGGGGCTAGAGGAGACAATTTAATCTTTAATCTTTCTACTTTCTCCACAGTTTAAATCAATACCAAAAGCAGAGGGGATGCTCTTGTGATTTGGCTTAAATCTGCTCTTGATCTAGGTAAGCTGAGTTGAGATCAGGCATTTTTATGCCATTATCATGGAGTTTCTTGCATATAACCCCTCCTTTCAAGGACAGATTGGAGAAAGGAAGGGAAGGCAAAGTAAAAGCAGCAGCCCTACAGTGAAAAAGTCATTCCTGTGTTCCCTGGGGAAACCTGCATGGGGTCCCATCAGAATGGTCCAAGAAAAGCCAAATTTGCCATGCAGAAACCCAAGTGCAGCAAAACTCGTGCTCTTTTCAGGTCCTTGCTAAAATCTAAAGATGAAGCTTGGAAAGCTAATTACTCAAGCCTTAATTGGGTTCTTTGCTCTCCCCTGTGTTGGCTCCCTGCTGCTCAAGAAGAGATTTGTAGGACCAGAGCAGGAGCTTTGCTGAATGCTGCAAGCAAAGTACTGTAGATGAGAACGGTGATTGCATGGGGACTGCCAAGGTGACAAAGATGGGTCCCTGTTGTCACCGAGTGCAGGGCAGATCATGGAGCAGAGCAGACTCCATGCCTTAAGAGCCAAACTGTAGTTAAAACTCATGGGCCAGCACTCAGAAACGGACTGACATGGCGTTACTCATTATTTTGAAGGGTATATGGGAAAGAAAAGGGGGCAGCCAGCCTAGATCTGAATCAATCCAACTTGTGGACTCTGCTCTGGATCCCTTCTCTGGTTTTTGGCTTCTCACGGATGGGTTAAAAAGCCAATTCCTTGAGCTGTGGACAGGGCTGACATCCTGGGAAGTCACTGCTGTAATAGACTGGTTTGGACCTACAGTTACTCAGGTTGCTGCTGGTGTTTCACATGCCCATCGCCACGGCATCTTTCATCACCATGACTGGCCTTTCTAGAGGTCTCCTGCTGATCTGCCAGAAATGCAACCAGGGCAGCAATTAAGGAGAGCTGATGAAAGGCATCTGCCCTCTAATTCATTGTTTCACTTCTTGGCATCCTTCTGGGGAATGAACTGAAACGTACATGCTAAATAATACTCACAATGAGGGATTTATTGCTTTTTTAATGGTATAAGAAACTTCCAAAAACTACAGCTCCAAATAACATGTGTATATTTGTCAAATATATCTAAGACATGAAGTTTTAATAGCTGCATTCATCTTCCTGAATTGCATTTCTACTAGATTTACAAAATGTAATCGTATTTCACTCTTGCCCTACCAATATGGGTTTCTAATGATCTGCACAGAAATCTTATAATTTCTGCTTTAACTGTTAAATGTAAAAGTTAAATGTAAAAGTTAAATGTAAAGGGATGGTGAAGAGTGAGGGGGCCTTCTTCCCTCTTCATAATCTGCAAGGATTTCCCCTTCAGTTTCCAGACCCCAATGTTTGATCCCACTCAAAAATGTAACTGTAATAATTAGCAAACCCCCACCAGCACCCAGTGAGAGTCTGAACAAAACTCCAAACATATGAGGTATCGCACCAGGTATTTGCATCTCGCTGCATCCCAGCCTCCTGAGCCTCTGTAGTAAGCAGAGATGTTTATTCTGGCACTTTCCCCATAGCAACCTACGGGGTTTCAGATATAACAGCCATCAGTCAATGCAGGCTGAGCATATTTGGAGCAGAGAGACCCCCTGCGCTGCTGTCACAGCTGTAAGCTTAAATTAAAAAGCACAGTTATCTTCTGTAGCCTGGAGCAGCGTTATCTCTTCAGATACAAGGAAGCCTTATTCCTTTTACACCAGTGGAGCAATGCCAGGGATTCTCCAAGTATACTCCATAGAAAATTTGTGGGGGAAAAAATAAAAAGAAAAAAATTAAAATCTGAGGTGCTAACATAATTATCTGAACTCTTGCTTATTCCCTAGAAGGACAGAAATCCGGCGGGAATTTTGGCAGAGCCAGCACAGATTTTCTGCCAGGGAAGGAATTCCCCGCAGCCAGGAGGGCGGCTTTCGGTTTCTCTTCCACTTGGCCTCCCTCTTGTTTCAATACAGGCTTGCTGAGTGCTGACAAGGGAGGTGGCCCTGTGCAGAGCGGAGGGGAACAGCATTTCCAGCGTTTCATTAAACCCCCAGCATTCCCATGGGGAGGCAAGCGGGAGGACATGGGCCTGCTGAGGGGCTCTCTGAAGGGAATCCACCCAGGAGTCTCCTCCAAATGGAGGCCCCACATCACTATTGCTTTTCAAAGTGGATGACGAAATCTCCCAGGGTTTGGGGGTTTACCGTGGTTGTTTTTCCACCCTGCTTGTATTTACCTTGGCAATAGAGGGAAATATCAAGCCACATTGCTGCAGGTTTGCTGGAGGGCTTCTGGGAGGCCCTGGTGGTCTCTTGCTTAGTAGTTGGCCGAGGGCAGGAACAACAGCCTGGGAAAAGAAAAAAAACCACTCTCTCTCCCTTTTTTTCTTTTCCCCCTGGATCAGTTGTGTGACCTGGCTCACCACCAGCCTGCCAACAGTCCGTAGGGAGCAGAACCAGCCTTCAAGGCTGGCTGGGGCGGGGGGAAGCCACTCCAAAAGGCAACACCCCTCTCCCCACCTAAATAAATTGGTATAAACCACCAATTTCAGCTAAATTTTAGTAGTCACACCGGGCTGGTTGACACCCAGTTCAACTCAGCCAGATTTTACATCAACTATGTTGAATCACTATAAAACTATCTGCAAACAAATGCTTACAAAAAGCTCCCTCCCCTCTCAATTACTCCACACTCACATTTTTCACTCGCGTTATGTTGTCATCATCATGCTTCAGCTTAGATAGAGCACTGCCAACACTCATGCTGTTTGAGGTTGCACTTTAAATCCACTGCAGCTTGAGACAAGCAGTGAAGTAGGAGTTACAGCATTCTTTATTAGTTTTCTTGTGTCCCTGTTCATTTTCTTTTTTTTCTTTTCTTTTCTTTTCTTTTCTTTTCTTTTCTTTTCTTTTCTTTTCTTTTCTTTTCTTTTCTTTTCTTTTCTTTTCTTTTCTTTTCTTTTCTTTTCTTTTCTTTTCTTTTTTCTTTTCTTTCCTTTTCTTCTCTTTTCTCTTCTTTTCTTTTCTTCTCTTCTCTTTTCTTCTCTTTTCTTCCCTTTTCTTTTCTTTCCTTTTCTTTTCTTTTCTTTTCTCTTCTTTTCTTCTCTTCTCTTTTCTTCTCTTTTCTTCCCTTTTCTTTTCTTTCCTTTTCTTTTCTTTTCTTTTCTCTTNTTCTGCCTTTTCTTGCCTCTGCCTGTTTTTTCTTTTTCCTTGCCTTGCTTCAACTTTTTCTTAGAATAATAGAACAGAATCACAGAATTATCTAGGTTAGAAAAGACCTTTAAGATCATCGAGTCCAACCATCAACGTGACACTGCCAAAAACACCACTAAACCATGTCCCTAAGCACTATGTCTACCTGTCTTTTAAATATCTCCAGGGACAGTGACTCAATCACTTCCCTGGGCAGCCCGTCCCAATGTTTGACAATTTTTTCTGTGAAGAAATTTTTCCCAATATCCAATCTAAACCTCCCCTGGCACAACTTGAGGCCATTTCATCTTGTCCTGTCGCTTCTTACTTGGAAGAAGAGACCAACCCCCACCTTTCCACAACCTCCTTTCAGGCAGTTGTAGAAAGTCTAGAGATCTCCCTCATCCTTCTTTTCTCCAGGCTAAACAACCCCAGTTCCTTCAGGTGCTCTTTGTCTTTTCTTGCCTTTTCCTTTCCTTGCCCTCCTTTCTTTTGCTTTGCCCTGCCTTGCCTTTTTCTTGCCTTGCTTTGTCCCTTACCTTTCTCTTTTCCTTGCACTGATGAAGAAAAGCTGAAAAATCCATCTAGGCTCACCCTGAAGACAAAGCCAGACTCAGGACTGGCTTAGCTCCACGTTTGCTGCTGGAAACAAGCAGTTGGTGAGTCCAGTTTCACCAGTGGTGTGGATGTCCCTGCTCTGGGATGACAGCATCCATTGATGGCAGTTGGCTGCACCGATGCCTCTGGGATGCAGCTGGACACCTTACACCAAGTTTGGAAGTGATGGACCCTGATCTCCTTCTCTGGCAGGGCCCCAGCAAGTTGGCACGACATGTGACATTGCTCCATCCTTACCAGTGAGCTGTGGGGTCTTGATCCCCACAGCCAAGTCCCATAGGGATGTACCAGGGTGCCTTCATGCCAGCTGGCCTGTGAGACCCAAGCAGGGAGCTGAAGACACTTGCATTTAAGCAAGCTTGCTCGCAGCTGCTGAGATGCCATTGTAGCAAGCAGTTGTCGTCACCCGCTCTGCTGGTTGTGATAATAAAAAGAGACAATTTAGAGCTGTACAGCTCCAACTGGGAGCGTTTCCCAGCTCCTGGCTCTGTGCGTGCTTCTCAGCCATGCCCCAGCTTTGCTCTGTGTCATATAGAGTTTGAAGTGCCTCAACCTGTGCGACATGTCTGCAGTTCTGCAGGCTTCTCACCACCCTGTGTCTCCCCTGCCCCACACTGCTGAGTTCTCTCCACCACCTGGATGGTGGTCCTCCCTTGCCAACTCATGTTGTTCTTCTCTTATTTTCATGGTCCTGCACCTGAAAACCCTGTTACAATGGACGCCCATGAGATGTGGTGGCTACCAGTTTGAGAATCATCTTCCTCTCCAACCTCTCTTCCTGTTCTCAGGTTGTCACACTCAGCTTACGTTAGGGGACCTGACAAAATGCAGGCAAAAAGCTTCACAAGCAACCAGCGTGCCCCATCAGCATGTGCTCCCATCAGCCCTAACATCTTTGTAAGTAGCAACAACCAACAGGGAGTTTGAGAGGGTAAAAACAAAAAAAAAAAGAAAAAAAAAAAAGATAAAAAAAATATGTATAGTTACCATGGGAAATTTGTCTGCAGGGAGAGCATTCGTGTTACCAGAGAGGATGCCCAGGGGAGAACAATCCTTTTGGGATCTCTTGTTCTGTCCTCTCCCAGCTGGCCACAGGATCATGTTTACCTTTCCCTTCTCTTTGTCTCCTTTTATGTTTTTATTTTTCCCATGAAGCAGCTATTAGCTCTGGAGTCGATGCACGCCACCAGCTACAGACCCTGTGAATAAATCTACGTGCAGGTCCAGCTGTCTCCACACAACCACCTGGGGGAGGCTGTGGGCAGCTGAGCACCATCCAGCAGGTGAGCAACAATGGGAAATGGTGCCAATCTTCCCACTGGATGCAGTGCCCACCAGCCTCTGGTACTCCTGCATTAGGATCATATGGGGGGCAGGCTTTGGGGGTGATACAGAACCTGGTGACAAGGAGACAAGGTCCATGTGATACCTGATGACCTGCAGGAAGAGATCCATCCAGGACCAGCTCTGCTGGAGCACCCTCACAGAACCAAATCAAGGTCCATCAGAAAGGCAGAGAGCTGGGAGCAAAGAAGCTGCCTGTGTAGTTGGTTCTTCCTTCACTGCATGTTATCTTCCAACACTTACGGCAGTATCGGTGATGAAACCAAATTCCTATTCTTAACCAAAACAACTCACAAGGCTTCCTCTTTTGATTAACAGCTCCAGTCCAAAAGTGAACACATGAATATACAAAACGAGGTTAGGATTCATTTTCCTGCCTCTCCTCTTCTGTGACACCATTTCAGCAGTATTTTTGCTGGGAAGCCCGATGCCTAATGGGTTCCTGGTGTGCAGGATCCACATCAGGTATGATTAGAAAGCCAGTCAAAATAATGAATGCAGGCCTGCTTTAAAAAGCAACAATATAAAAATAGCATTCCCTCACTTGACACATCTGACCAAGCAGAGCAGATCTCTGTGGTGTGCTCAGAAAATAGGTATTTACTTCCATGACCGAAACAAACCCCTCTCCCTGCCAGCACACACCCTTCTGCTTAGCCTTACGCATGTATGGCGTCTGCTTTATTCAGTCAAAATAGCTGCACACATTGTTATTTTCAGGATTTGAGAAGCTATTGCCATGGGGACTGAAGATCCAAATAGATCCTGGGAGCAGATCACAGGAGGTTTTAAAATAAAATTGCCATTTCTGCCAATAATCATGTGAAAGTGGCTTCAATGTGTAAGTGTGGGGACTCGACACTTTGGTGACTTCTTGCAAACCGAAGTTACAGAAACAAGCAGAGTATTACATGTTGTTCATAACAGCCTGGTACCACATGTATAATTATTTGCAGGCTATAAATATGCAGAAGATCTCCTCAAACGAGCAGGAGATGGTGGCACTAGCCAGCTGTAGTGGGTCTGTGTTGGTAGCAGAAGCATAACTGCACTTGAATTTTCTTCCATCGAGGCACAGAAGAGGGAAGGGTCTTTTGTTCCATGTTCACACAGCAGCGCCTTTGTGGCTTCCTTATCCCTGCAGCAGGACAAGCTCTTTATTATACAGAGAGAGATAGATATCAATAAAATAAAAACGTACATGCACACACAGACTTACACCAGCATAGTAACTAGAACTTGTTCTGCAGAATAGAAGTTATTGGAATCTGCCTCTACTTCTGTGTAACCTCTGCAGGGAAGCGATCTCAGGCTCTGGCAAATGAAGGGATGTCAGAGCAGGTTAATACTTGGATATGAGAGCACAAAAGACAATCTGCCTTTCTAAGGATGCTGTAATCAGAGCTGCATTAACCAGGGATGGAGACAGCCTGCTCTGAGGGGTGTGGGGGGGTGCTGGTTGCACAACACGAACGTGTTGCACTGCTGGGACGA
>VXBW01004165.1:105510-154595 GCA_013400375.1 Thinocorus orbignyianus
TGCCGCTGCCACACACGGAGGCCTGCTGCTGGAGGCAGCGGCCGCTCCCACGCTCCCATCTGCCTATTTTTTTCCCCCCCTTTCTTTCTTTTTTGCTTCGATTTTGCTCCTTAAATCAACCTCTTCCCCCCTCCCCTTTTTATTTTTTCGAATGCTGGTAGGCACATAAGTAATCGTCTGCTGGGCGTCTCCATCTAAACCGGGAAGCAGAACGGTGTGGTGCTTGCTGAGGCTCATGGGGTAGTAGTTTACTCCCCCAAATTTAAGAGCCACTGGGTGATTCAAAGCTCATTCCCTGGAGATGTTCTGAACCTCTGCTGAATCTCTGCGTCGTTGCCGGGGACATCTTCAGTGCTGGTGGCGATCAAAAAGGGAGGAAAAGCCCCAATCTTGCCTTTAAGGTTTTGCGATAGGGAAGGAAGAAGGGGGAGGGAGTTGTTCTGAAATCAGACTAGGATTGAGATCGGATTAGGATTCGCTAGAGTGAAAAACTAAATATGTGTCAGATTACTTTGACTTCACCTGAGGATCTTTTCCACACCTCTCTTGATTTTTATCACACAACTTCACATCTGTAATCAGTGGGGCTGGAATTCAAGTCCTTTGAAAGCACGTTTTGTTTCTTAGCAGAATTCACACCTCTGCTGCTATTGTTTGGGTGGAGACAATTTAATGCAGGTCAGGCTTAGCAGCAGCAGTGTCTTTAAGATGACATTCACAGTGTAAACTAATCTTTATCTTAATTTTTCCTGAGCTTGGTGGCAGTGAATCTCACAAAAAATATTGTATGCAAAGAGTATGATAACTTCAGCACTTATGGCTAACGTTAGTAAATGTTAGAAAGTAACTAAAAATTGCCCATCCTTCTGTTTAGCAGTTGCTTTTCAGGGTAAGGAGGAGGCGTGGTGGGTTTCTTCTTCCCCTTATCATACAGTGAGACTCTTCCTGCTGCTTCTCATTCATTTTGCCCTTGTCTCATCTCCTCGTATTGGTTACTGGCTTTGTTGTTGCTTTCTCAGTCACTGGCCTGAATCCATCAGAGCTCTAAACAGGGAAAGGTTAGGTATGTTCATGCCTAGTGTGAACTGATCTGTCATCCTTACTTGCTTATATTATGGCATGCCCGACACTAGGGGAATTAAATATCTGCCTCTGTGGGGGGGCGAGAAGAGAATTGACTGCCTAAGCTTTACTGAAATTAGTTATACCAGACCAGCTAAGGTAGCTTAGCTCTCATTTCTTCCCGAAGGGGAGTAATTATTTTGGAATAGGGTATTTGCTGTTATGGAGAAGCCTATCCTCTAGGGTTATCCTCCAGCACGCTGACTGCCTTTTGTTGCTGAGCCTAAGACTCTTTGGCAGATAGCTCCAACAATGTTAATGTGGTTACAGCTTTCATCCATGCTTTTGAAAAGGTTCAAAATCTCAGAAGTGTCTTTCTTTTGGGGGTGACAAACAGATGAAGCACAACAGTATGTAGAAGTTGTATACCCATGGGGATATGCTAAAATGATATAAATGTGTCAGTGTCTTTCAGAACACACAGTAAATGACTGAAATTTTCTACTGCACCTCCTTTTTGACTTTTTTTTTTTTTTTTGATCATGATACTTATTTAAAGTTTGTGTTAGAAGTACCCTTCTAAGTAAACTTTACCGAACTTAAATCTCTAGAAGTAAAGCAGTGTAAGTTAAGTTTATGGTGGAGAATGTGGCTGCACAGCAGTGCTATATAATTGCCATTACTTACTATGCTGCTCTTGAGATACTGCTACACAGACTGACCTGCTGATTCCACAGTTTGTCTGCATTTAGTGAAAGTTACCAGTTCTCTACAAAATGTTAGTTGGTTTGGTTTTTTTTTTCTAAATCAAATATTATTAGTAATTCAACTGTCAACTATTAAAACCACTTGTTTTGGTCCATGTGCAGCAATAATGTAGAGATCCCACCTCCAATTTTCGGTGTGTAACTTTGGAAACCAGGAGGCATCAGTGCTATCATTGGCATTGACCTGCATCTCTGCATTTTTTCAAATTCCACCAATGAGAAAAAAAAAAAAAAGTGGTTAGGATGATGAAGGAATAAATTCTGGTCTGATATCTAGATTATATACTTTGGAAAATCTGAAATACTCAAAGCTATACGCTCTCAAGCTCAGCTTGAAAACAGCGGTGTTTGAGTCACCTTCTGTCTGGAGACAGTCACTGCCTTTGAACTCATCAGGCTTGAACGTGTTCTTTAGTAATATTCCTTTGGCTTCTAATAGATACTTATGAGTTGTTATTGATCCCCTCTGGGTACAGTCTCTTCTGGCAGACCAAAACGCTTACTCCTTTAATTTGTAGTTCACTCATATTTTATTACTGGGTTTGCTAGGCCGTATAATTTCCTTTGCTTTTTGTTAATACAACTGTAAGGGAAACAAAAGATGAGTAAGTACTTTTGTTTTATGTTAAGACAGACCTCAGTACTCCATGCAACTCGCTGTGCTCCTTTTCTAAGAGTGAAGAAATGGATCTGTCAAGCAGAAGTCAAAGCTTTTGAATTCTTTATCTGCACAGGTTCACTCATCTTTTCCTAGTTTCGGCTTTGGGTGGAAGTTTCTAACCTTTTTGTTGGTTTCCTCTGTTAAGAAGGTAGAGTTGTGTATATAGAACTGAAATTCTGATTTTGATGTTACTAATACTCCCAAAAAGCATTTAGCCCCAAAAAGGGATAATAGCAAAATCAAATGCCACAAATGAAGTACTACTCTCTTAACATGAGTTTGTGTTCTTGCTTTTATTAGTGAGACTCTTCTATTTTTATAGGTACTGACATGTGATTAGCAGCAGACAGTGCTAACCTGAACCTGCAGAGTTGAGTGGTAAGGAGCCAAGATATTAGTGCCTTCGTCTGGATGAACAACTGCCAGAACGGTTTCTCCTCTCAACCTTCTTGATTTTGTGTTCTCCAGAGACGTGAAAGGGCTTTTTAATCTGTCCCATATTTACAGAAAACTTTCCCATAGGCGTGTAGCCTTAAGTTCCAGTGGATTTCTTCTAAATATACCCCTCTGATTATTCCAATACTATTGAGGCTTTACAGGACAAGATTACACAGTTGTAGTCGCTTAATTTGTAATTTCCCGTATAACTGCTGTGTTTGTTTGTATTGACATCTAAGCTAACCTAGCTTTTAGAAAACCTAATTTGAATGTTTTCTGATTTTCCCCTTTGCAGTTCTCCAGCTTCATTCTTTGCCTAGTAACATCCTTCTTAGACTTTCTCACTTCTTCAACTTCTTGGACCAGAAGTGTTACTTATTCTTTATTACAACAGCAGGCACCCATATGTTGTTGGCTCACTGTTCTGATGTTTAAGGTGACAGATCAAACAATTCTGCCCATTTCTTTTTGTCAGGATTAGTCAGCATCCCTGACTAAAACTGAGGAAAATTTCTTGATGTTATAATTTGTAGGGCTGTCTGCATGACTTACTGTTATTTTTGTGTACGGTATAATGAGAATATGTGGTCAAGTAATTAACAAAATGTGTGCTGCATCAAAAGTAAAGTTCCAAGTGCATTCATTTAAAACAAACAAACCAAAAAACTACTCCAAACAACAAACAATTAGTGAGAAGTTAGTGTGTTATAATCTAAATAACTTTCTGTAAAAACACTTTAATGAATGTGATTAAAATTTCCTTTTTGTATACTTGTCATACCCCTAATCATAAGTTAAACAAACACAAGTCCTTGAACTTCTGTTGCTTAGGCTCTAGGATTAACATCCTGAAATATGTTGGAGGTTGTTTTGCAAAAGGAGACAATAGCTACTCTTGTCATCTTTCACTTACTCATGCTCTATGTGATTTTAAGATTCAGAGCTCCTGGCCACTGATGTCTTTTCTTTCCCCAGTGACAGTTTTTGGGGGGCAATTGTATCACCTTTCGGTCTGTATCACCTTTGGGTCCAGGGACTTTGAATGATCCACTTTTGTTCTGTACCTTCAACATCCCAACCACAGGTGAGGCAGAGGAAGAAAGTGGGCTGAGCCTAGATCTCTCCATCATTGGCTCTGACAGCTTCAGTGTATTTACAGTTGCTGCTTTGCTTACAGTGTAGATCTAGTTCTTCAGGATGCTTAGATTTATTCACGTTTTTCTGTCATACTGACATGATTTTTTTTTTTGCAAGCAGAGAAATACCATTCTGGGGAGGCCAAATCTGTGCTGTCTCTGGGCATCTGAGAAAGGTATAAGTTGACTTAAAGCTGTGCTCCTGTCAGGTGTCATAGGCTTATTGCAGTGGAGGTACCATAGCTGCAGACTGTTAACAAATGAGCAGACACGCTGCTACCAGCTCATTTCTGGATGCTGTTCTGTGCACTGACTAGTGTTTTTGCTGTCTCCCTTTACTCCTAGTTGCTCTGCAACAATCCAGTTTCTTTCAGGAGCTCACTTTTACAGTATGATCAGCTTTCTGCCTTTTCAACTTTGCTGGCACAGGAATGGATACTGGAAAGAAAAGGCTGTGAGGGAGTAGGGTTGTTAACAGCTAATTTAGGTTGACAGTGGGTCCACCGGACCTTAAGCCTTAATAGCCTTGCTGGCTTGGTGAATCTCAGTAGTTTCAGTGAAAACACAGGTGTCGGGTAGCTTGCTGTTGCAAACTGGATTTAATATAAGGGCCAGTACTCTCATGCAGAGTTTCTAAGCTCCAACTCCTGCAGCTTCTGTCTTGCCCTTTCAGACCAGTGTACTCTTGGCAGAATACAGGTGTACGCGTTTGTCCCTTGGAAAGAATTACCTGGGTAGGAAGTAAAAGGTGGATATGGGAAGCCTCCGTGGTTGCTATTGCTATAGAACTCTCCAAACTTCAGTTAGGCTGCAAGTAGTACAATGCTGTGAAATGTTTGTGGCTCTTAACAGAAACCAGGCAACTGGTAGGTCCACTTAGATATACTGTCATATATTTTCCTTGTGAGGTTCAAAATCGATTGAATACATTGCATTTTAAAATGTTGAAAGACACAGATAACTTAGGAAGTTACAGTTTATTTCAGAAATACCTGTGGAGAAAACAATTTGGAGATGGCATCTCATGATGAGCATAATCTTCCTAAGCTGATTGGGATCTGTGCTTGCTGTATTGAGGCCCAATTATTGCTGTTTGTTGTGATATACCAAGCCTTAGCTAATCTTTCTGTAATTACAGAATCTGTTTTTCTTCATTCTTGTGTGTTTGTAACACTACAGCAGTTGCATTAGTATCTCTAAAGCTGCTTCTATTAAATGGTTGATTTTTAACTTGTAAACTGTTCAAGTCTTGTCAAAGTTGGTAGCAGTTTCCCTGTCATGCTAGTTTTAAGAGGTCTTTAGGTATTTTTACCGAAGTTATTTGAGGCTTTCATAATATTTGTGCAGTTCCAGCACAAATCCAGGCAGGACATTTTGTCCTTTAAAACTGTGTTATCTGGAAAGAGCGTTTAGGAAGATGTACCAGCTACAAGTGACTGATCAGATTTGTATTTATTGTGGGACTGGAAGTGGAAGGAGGTATCTTAATTTATAAGATTAGGGCAGAAGAGGCAGTGAACTGGGTGAAGCTGATGGGGCACATCATCAAGTCGTTAAGACATTGCCAAATGAGCTGACTTGAAATGAAAAAGAAAAGTAAAACCTATGTATTTTCCAAGAATAGGGTCTACCACTTGTTTCCAAAATACCCAGCAGTGTGAAACACTGATACTGAATTGGTGTTCCTGATTGCTTCTGTAATAGCAGAAGCTGTGGGTTTTACATTTCATTTCACAAAATGCAACGTAGATAGCGAAAAGAGCTAGTCTTTTCCAGAAAGTTAGTCTGATGTCAGAATTGGCTGTGCATTGGAGTGAACTAATTACAAAGCTCTTGGTGTTTCTTCAATATTTGGCTTCCTGGCCCAGCCCTTTGCACCTGGAGAAGACCAGTGCTGGCTCAGAAAGGTCAGTGTGAAGGGGGGGAGGTATATGTACCTTGTCTAGTGATACCTGTTCACAATCAGACTGACACTATTAAATCTGCTGGGGAAGCTCCATGTTGTTTCTTCTGTGTCAGCTGATGCTTGTCTCCTTTCTCAGGTTAAGCAAATGTTACAGGCAGTTTTAAACTTGATTGTGTGTGTGTTTAATAAATGCAGCAAATATAAAATAGGAATACGTGTACTGTACAAATGCCTGCAGAGCATGACACAAAATTAATATCTTCCCCATTCAAACACCTATTACTGAATTACTTGTTTCCCTTATGTTCTGTCATGTCTGACCAGCTGAGTATCTCTTCTTGTGTATTTTTTAACCTTTGGCTGTTGTCAAATTCAGTAACAGATAGATTTGGAAGGTAATAATGGAACAGGTGATTTTCAAAATCAACGTGGAGAAATGGCTTCCTCATAGTTTGACTTGTTAGGCCTGATGGAGATGTATTTATTGAGTGCCCAAGCCCCATTGCAAACTTGCTGGTGTGGAAGCCAAAGCTTGTTTGCATGAGGAGAAGGTGGTCACACAGGGTGCTAGGGTGACTTGTGACCAGCTTTTCAGAGCTCCAGTAAGGGATTCCTGGCCAGGTGCAGTGTGAGATTTCAGGTTTGCAGTTCTCGAAATGTCCTAGGCCTTGCCTTTTCTTAGTCAACTACAGTATAAATCAGAAAGTTGGTAAAATTACGCAGAGACACATTGTAGCTCGCTCCCAGGTAAGCTAAGGTCACCCTAACCAGCAGATCCTGCCTTTGCATGTAGCTTTTTGGCATCAGGGTCCCTTGCTTCTCTTCACGCGCACAAATGTTGGATGCAAAGTCAGTGGCAGTGATTTCTCCGCACCAGAAATGCGACTTGCAGCCAGATATAGAAGGCTTTCCACATCAAGAGAGAATCCTGAAACGAGAGCGCCCTGCTGGGAGTCAGCAGGATCCTGTTAACCACTGCTGGTCAGGCGAGCAGGAAGCACGTGGGTGGGTAGTGGGGTAGTGTTCATAACACACAACCATCAGCAGTGAAGAGCAACCTTCCAGGCAAGAAGAGATGTTTAAGGAGCTCTGACGCAGGCAATCAATGTGACAGCACCTTCGAGCATCACGAGCTGCCAGCACCTTCTTCCCATGCCCGCTGCCTATAGCGCTATGACCCACTATACCTCTGTGCTCAGTGTAACCTGTATTTTGCCGGGCCCTAGAGCTGTGAGGTTCAAAGGAGTTCTCTATTGGTTCTTGTCTGTCAAAATCGAACCACTTCTGGTCATCTAAGTAACTTCTTAGGGTTAGCTGATAGCCTTTTAGTGGAAGGACGTCTGAATTGGAATATTTGGAAACTGAAGGTATCCTCAAGGGGAGAAGTATAATAACCAAAACATTCAGATGGCAGAAACATAGAATCAAGGTTTGTCATGTTAAAAATTGAGGTAAAAGCATCTAGAATTCATGATACTGAAATTATTAAATCAGAAGGGTTGCCGACAGGGTTTGTAAAAGATCGTGGGATGTTGCTGGAATGTATTTTCCGATTTTTAACGCTCCATCTTCTTCCTGGGTTATCAGCTGGGTTTGTTGTTTTCTTTTGCATCTCCAGCAGAACGATCTCTTCGTAGATTTAATTAGGCAGCTAGCACATGTTTAATCTTCTTTTGCTTTTTGATTATAGCTTTCAAAAAATAGAAAAAAATCTGATTTCATTTAAGCTACGCAATATTATACCAAAAAAAGCTTACTGCGGTTGAATATATAGACTAGCTCTCTAGGGACAGGATTTGTTGTTTTTTCATGGCACCCTGTGAATGTGTGCAAATTGCAATTATTGGTTGTCATTTTATAGATGGAATAATAGGCCTCTTTTTCCTCTTTTATTTTTTTTTTCTCACTTCACAGGGAGGTGAAAATATACATAAATATATCATAGAATGATTGTTTGAGGTACTTTGATATCATACTTGAAGACTTTAAGTATCTGGAAAGGGAGTGTCTTTGTTCAAACATAGATTGCACAAGAAGGTACCTGGCTACTATTTAGCCTAGTAGATTTTCTTTTCTTTTTTACTTTTTTTTTCCCCTAGGGGAAACTAGTAAAAATATTTGGCAAGCTTAAGAATGTCTGGTCTTGGGTGGCATTTGCCCCAGAAGTCTTGAGGCCTTTCTGACCAAACACTCATTTTGTAATTAGATTCTTGAAAGGGGTTATCTGCAATTTTATAAAAGATTTTACATTTAAAAGAGTTTATTTAAGTCTTTGTGCTGATCTGAAGATTAAAATTCTGATCTGATGTTTGCACCCAGCTGCCATGAACTGTCATTTTAATTTTGCTCTGCTGTTTCCTGTTTTCACGTCCTGTACACAAGTGAAAACTGTGAAATATGGCATTAAAAGTGATGGATTTAGTTTCTTGTAGCATCTGTTAGAAAAAAATTGAACCTGTACCTCTGAATTAGGGTCTTGTAGATTATGGAAGAGGAAAGGAACTCCTACCCTTTTGCAATGGCAATCAGTTGCTCTGCTTGATTAGACAGTTGGGTATGCTTTCCCTCCTGGGTAAGGAAATGGGAGGGATGCTTGCCTAGAAATTCTAGGAGAGGACAGAGGTGGTGTCACGTCGTGGGGGAGATCAGGGAGTCATGTAGGCGGTTCATTTGTTCTCCCTCAAGGACAGGATAAACTTCTGATCCTGGGATATTCTAAAGCATCTGCTACACTGTACAATAGAGGAAAATAAGTATATTTTTAGTGTTAACACATCTGAATAGAAATTTGCGTACTGGCAAAAGCAGGTTCCTGTAATAGAAAACTCAATCCAGTTTCAAATAATTTTATGTATTTAGAGTGTGTCAAGAAGCCTTAGTTTTCTAACTTTTACAAATGACTCCTATTCACACTTTTTTAATTAGGTTGTCTTGGTTATCCACAATTCTTGTTGCAGATCACGCTATTCAGATAAGGTAGAGCTGACATCTTTGTGAAAGTCACTGTGCCCTTTTGTTTCCAAAAAATACAGGAAAAAAAAATGGAAGACTTGTTTCGTAAGTGTAGCGTAAGTGACAAAACTCCACAGTCAAGTTCTTCAAGGTGGGCCCTTTTCAAAGCAGAGGTAGCAGTGGCTGCATTACCGCTGCTCTTTGGAAAGCTACATGGACAGGTTCCTTGCCCTATTAGGACCACAGAACAAAATTAATAAACACTTCAAATTAGTTGGTGATCCTTGCTGCTTGCCTGTTGGTCTGCACAGACCAGCTGTTACATGGTGATGAGTTAGCTTGAGGTGGTGTGGGATTACTTGAGAACTTCAGTTTGATTTCAGGTGGAACCCATATGGCTGTGTTGTGCTCTTCAGTCTGATGACAGTAGAGGTGTAATTAGCAGTGTTGAGATCTGTATCTGAATGGGCATGCTGTAAAACTTCTGACTAGGTATAATGTCCTTGATTCACACAACAGCAGTAACTGGAGATCTTTTAGATTCTGTCTTCCTTGCCCTAGTTGAGTTTTGATGTTGAATAGGAAATTCCAGCTCTTCTTTTCTTCTGTATTAAAACAGCAGATTGCATGGTGATTGTATTCTGGACTGCTTTGTGTCCTTCAGCATTGGTGCAATCTGTGTTGAACGCAGCCAGCTAAATTGCTTCAGGTCCAGTCTCCTGGGGATTTTTTGATATGTCTGTGCTTGTAAACTGGGTAATTGGTATATGGAAATTAAAATGTGAGTTCTCACATCTCAGTTCTTAGCTGGTAGTAGCTCAGTATGCAGGTATTGGTGATATTGGTACCTTCAAGAATACGCTTACAAAAAGCTGGTAAGAAATAACCTTAGCAATTGCTTTTCTGCCAGGACTTTTTGGAGCAGTAGATCATGTGGATGGTCAGCTTTGTCTGCTTCCATAGGGCTTTCAGGTGAGTCAGTGCTACGAGCAACAATAATCGGAGGCTTGTGGCTTTCCATATTGGCATGCATGTCTGACTTTAGTGACTCGTTACCCATCACTAAGTAAAAGAGTCCCAGTGGATATCTGATGCATCCCGTTTGCTGGGACTAGCCAGGTTCAGATACTTGAATTGTCTTGCCACAGACTGGCTAACAAAAAGCAGCTGGTATTCGTTTTCAGGGCCCCAAACTAGGGATGAAAAATCAAATAGTTTGGCAGCTCCAACTGCAAAAGAGCTAGTTTTCCTTCAGTAGCCCATATTAACTTTGAGGAACATAAATCCCAGACAGATTATAGCATAAAATACAGCAGTGTAAATACTCCACTCATCTCTTGTGTACCTAGTACTCCGTTAAAGGTTATGAGCCAAAACAAAACTTCCTAGTATTGAGGTTCTACAGTGCACAGAGAGTTTGAACCAAGTTCTAATACTTTCTGCAAAATAATAGAATGTTTCCCTAAAAGAGGAGCGGATACCTCTTGGGTCAAACAGTAATCAAATTAAATAAAACTCTCTTGGGAGTCTCAGGTCAAGGTACAGGCACATTGCAGATGTATTTGTCTGCTTTGGTAGATGTGTTGCTTGTGCTGTGGAATCCATGCCCCCTGCCTGCATTTCTAACTGGGTCAGCATAATTTAATATGGAGCTATGATAACAAAGCCAGAGGTGAAGTTGTTCTAACTTTGTAGTCTGTGTGACTGAAAAGCATCGTTGTTTTTCTTAGAAGGACAATTTGGAGCTTTATGGGAATACTTGGTAATTAGGTAAATCTCAAAATTGGATGTGGGGAAGAGTCTGCCTAGAACATACACTGAGGGGGGCAAGGGTGAAAGGCTGGGTAATAATCCATGATGCCTGTAACTAAAGGAATAAACCTAGTAGGAAGGGTTAACTTTTACCAAATATTTGGTTAAGTTTGGCATGGATGTCAAATGTTTTTGCATGTCCAGAAGAAATACAGGGGAAAGTTGTGCATGGTGTCACTGGGTTTAGTTCTTTCAGTTGTGATTTAGTAGTTGCATTCCAACCATCATGATGCTGTCCCAAAATTTAGATTTTGTAGTCCCAGAAGTTTTCCTTCATATATTGTGATTTGTTTGCAACTTTTGGAGTAAGTTACACACCCTTCGAAAGTGTGAGCAGGTAGGACAGCAGAATCGCCTTCTATCAGTGTCCCTTTGTCTCTTTGGTGTCAACTGAAGCTGTGCAAGAACAAGTAGAACAATATCATCAGTCTAAACCTCAGCTTTGCACATACTAACAAATTATATTCCTATGCAAACAGGGAATATTTAACTTCTAATGTTAACCAGGGGTACGCTGTTGACAACCTTAATAATCTCGACTATTGTATACAAACAGACACTTGATTTCTATTTTTTTTTTCCTGCCACAAACCAGCCCAGCTCTGAGGTTTCTGCATTTTCATGTGCATTGCAGTATTTCATGCTTGTTAAAAGATGTCAGAGAAGGAATACGGAAAAAAGGCTAGTAAAACTATTTCTAGGGAGCAACAGTGTTTACTTCATCAACACAAACACTTTCTCCTTTCACTGTATTGCACCCACACCTACATTGTAAAGTATTTAAACTGTACTCTAGGGTATACTCATTTGTGAGAGGGGAAGTATTAGTTAAATCTGATACAGTTGTTGGAACTGGTCCAGTTTTTTTTCTTTTTTCTGTCAGTTAGGCAGGTGGAAGTAGCCTGGAATTGACTTGCAAATGCTAAGCTCTTCGGGTACCCTGTATGTTTAATCAAACTACTATCCCAGCTGTGTATTCAGGGTAGCTCTTGCCTGTAAGCTTGTGTCTTCTGGTTTCCTAAGACTGGTTCCTGTAATGTTGAGGGGCAAGGACAGAAATAAAGAATTTAAATGACCAGTTATCTTTTAATGAAGTTTGTAGATGCAGGGAAACCAGAGTCAGTGAATTTGTTCTCTCTTTTCCACTGAACAGCTGAACTTTCATAAGCAACTAAACGCACATTTTACCAAAGTTCCTGAAAACTTAACGTAGTGTATTCAGAGAATAGCCAAAACTGGCATTAGTGTGCAGCATTCATCTTGTCAAGGTGAGCTTGGCTTTCTCACTTCTGTGGGCTTGCTGCAGGCTGAGGCATGGTGGTCGACCAGCAGGAGGGCAGGGGTGGCCAGCAGGAGAGGAGGGGTGGCCAGCTAAGCGCTGGTGGGGGCAGCTGGCAGGCCAGCCATGCTGGCAACATTGATATGCTGGCTGGCATAAAAAGATCTGCTTATTGCCTCTCCATCTCTGATGTTTTCTGGACTTATTCTTGTTGAAAGTGGTGTAAATGTGTTGATTAAAAGATGATGCTCCTCAGGTATCCCACTTAATGAAATGGCTAGTCTGGGTGAGCGCGGAGCACCACATGGGGCTCCAGGTCCAGGTCTGGTTGTTAGAGTGGTAGGTAGATCTTTAGTTGTTAGATGGTTATGCTTTCATCTCCCCTCTAGCACAATTGGCATAGTTTAAAAGGGTTTAAATGTTTCAAATTTATACCACTTACTGTTGCAGCTTTTGATTACTTTTATCTGTACAGAGAATGTATGTTACTAAATGTCTTTTACATCAAGTTTCATTTTTAATTTAATGTAAGAAATCTCTATCCCAGCATAACAAAGAAAATGTAAGGATTTAAGCACTCTCACTAGTTGTATCATTCATACATTTAGATAGTTTTGATTTTCTGATTTGTACTGGGGATGAAGTATAATCTGGTATCCAGAATTTCTTGTCTCTGAAAATGAGATACTTAAGGGCCTTGAAAGTGCTTGTAATCGATTAACATTGGTATTTTAGGTGGGTTTTTTTTCTTTTATATATGAAGTAAAAGTTTCAAATTAGCAGAAAACCTAAGACTAGTCCCAATATCTCGTGAATGAGATCTAACTTTCATAAACTAGTACAAATGTTTTAAATCATTCTTTCATAAATAGAAGGACTATTCTCACTGCTGTGTCTCAAATGTGGTTTTATCCATTTGAATTAACCTGAATTTTCTTCTTGTAGTCTTGTATAACTTTGGTAGAATTTTGGTTTGATTTGTTAGGGCTTTTTTTTTCTCCAGGAAAAGCATACTACATTGTGTGTTTGCTACAGAGGGTCTTGGAAAACGTGTGATTTTGTTCTGATGAACATTAGACATTCTTTGATATATATTTTTTAATTTATTTCTTCTTGTTGTTTACAGAAGCTACATTAGTTGCCTGTCCAGGTAGTTCAATGTATTTTTATAGTTTAATGTTTTCTATGTTATACAAAGGCTGAAGAAGCCCGAGAAGCTTGCTGGGCTTAATTCTCTCCTTTACAATTTCAATGCTCTTCAAAACTTCAAAGTCATCTTCTTCGTTTGTTTGCCAGGAGGGTGCAGATGGGTTGTCATAAGACATCAAGTGGTAGTGTTACAGCAGTGATACTTGCTCTTAAAGCGAGCATCTTGTGCACTTTTGTACAGGGTTTCACAAACGGTGCTTGGGAATGATGTGTGGTTGAGCCAAAGGGTTCCAAACGTTTAGTCACTTAAGATTAATTATTTGAACGTGCTGGCGATAAGGGTTGCTGTTACACTGGTAATTGAGAATTGCACAGGGTTATCTTTAGCCATTGCTTATTGATATCAACAGTTTTATGTACAGTTCTGTCTTCTGCTCTAAGACAAGTCTTCCTGATTTTTCAGCTGATACGTTTCCTTTCTCCACAGGTGGCTCTGAAATCAGACTTTGAGTTTCTTGTCAGCCTCTTGTTGGAAGAGGGATACCAGAGCTGAAATGCTCATTTGATGGCGAGGGCTGTATTCTGTGTCGCTTCTGCTCATTGAGTGTGTCGAAGGCTGTTTTACAGGCACTGAGGTGTTCTTTGAAGCCTTATTTTGAACATTGACTTGAGGCTTGCTTTATTTTCAAGGTCTAGTGTCTCTTAAATCTCTAGTGTCTTTTGTTAACAGCGTTTTTGTGCTCTGTATCAGCCCAAAACAAGGTTCCCTTACAGCCCTAATGTGTAGTGATTTTCTTTATTGATATATAATTTCAGTTTTGATACTTTGGTGGAAATAGGGATTTTTTTCTTTCAAGTGGAAGGTGTTAAGGATTGATTCTTGGCACATAACGCTTGATATCTGGCTTTGGAAGGGTGTTCAGAAATTCAGGGTGGAAGTCAGAAGACATTTATCTAACAGCATCTAGTAGATCTTTTTGGGGTTTTGTTTTCATGGTTTATTTTATAAAATAGCAAAATGCTAGAGAAGCTGAAATGGGAAATACTGCTGAATATCTACTTTTGACTTGTTATAAGATTTAACAGTACTTGGTGCATTACTGTGGTTATGTCAGCCTGTCAAACACGCTGGTAGGTAATTGTTATTCGCAGATGAACTAGGGAGAAGAAATCTCCTGCTGCAAAAGCCTTATGAACTTGAGTCTGACTTGAGTGGGGTTAAAATTGACATTTAATATTGTTGCACAAGGTGGTAAGTGTTCTGTGTTCTTGTTTCTTAATAGTGTGCTGACTGTTAGTTACTACCCACTACTTTTACTTTCTGCACCTTGTGTGTGGTGCGTTGATACATCTCTTTTGGAGCTGTCTCACACTTCAGATTCTGTAGGAATAAACTGTCATTGTTTTTTGTGATTTGTAGGATTTTGTCTATGGGAAGTTTTCCCTTTCTGAGACTTGGAGTCTGAGGGGTTTTTATTCAGTGAAACATTTCGGGTTTGTCTTGGGGGAAGTTTTGAGATGTGCTGTTTCAGTGTGACATGAGGTGACTTGTTGGAGTACATTAAGCTGAGAAGTGACCGCAGTCAGATGCTTTGGGTGTCAAGCACTGCATTAGCTCCACTGGTAACATCTCACTCGGCTTCAGCTTGTGTTGCATATATGGACTTCAGCAGATGGTTGTCCTCCCAGCCTGAAAGCTGGTAATGAACCCATGGGCTTAAGTTGCAGAATAATTTTGTCTCTTCTCTCTGTTTTAGCCTACCTCTGTTAGCTGGGGAAAATGTTTGACCTTTCTACCACTGTATAAATCTCTTGTAAATGTCTATCAGTTCCCTCCGTGCTGGGGCTTGCAGGCAGTATAAAAGAGTGTTATTCTGCTTACAGTGATAGTGCTTCGTTAAAGGGAGCCTTGCAGTGGTACTTAAGACTGCTTTGTTTTTTGGGGTTTTTTTTTTGGTTGTGTTTTTTTTTTTTTAATGATGTTGTATTATAGTATGTGTACTGCTTCTGAAGCTGTTGAAAGGTGGTGATAACCTGCTTTATTTCTTAAATGTTTCATCTGAAACAGAAGCTTTACATACCTACCTTTTAAGAAATGCCAGATCAGGACAAAAAAAAAAAATCTGGATGAGTTAACTCCTGTTTTTGGGAAATAACATTTTGGCTTTAACCCCAACCCCCTTCCCCAACAGATAAGATTATAAATTGTGCTTATTAGTCTGCAAGCTTTAAAATAAAACTTTTAAAAGCACAGCAGGAGAGTCCACTGTATAGCACAGTGCTATATACATACCTGCATTTCCAGTAATCAAATGGGACTGAAGCATGGTTTTGGTCTTAAGGATATGGTCTCTCAAGGCATCAGGCATTTGGGGATCCATTGTAGAGCAGTCCGTTGCTGGTGAGGACTAGTCCGTCACTGCTGTTGTAAAGAAGGGAAAGTCAAGATGGGGAACAGTCTGAACAAACCCCAGTGATGTAGCAAGCATAAAACTAAGAAATGGGGACACTACAAGTGCATACGTGTGTCTAACATGCACAGTCTGCAATTGCAATAATTGACAAGTATGAAGTGGAATTTATGGTGTTAAATATGTTGGTGTGCAATGGTCATCTCCTATGTCAGGGACATGAAGTGGAATGCTAAGTATCATAGAATCATAGGATGGTTAGAGTTGGAAGGGACCTTCAAGATCATTGCATTCCAATCCCCCTGCCATGGGCAGAGATGCCTCCCACTAGAGCAGGTTGCTCAAAGCCCCATCCAGCCTGGCCTCATCAAGTTAAGAGAGAATGCTGGCAGATCATGGTCACGATCCAACCATGGCAACAGAACTTAACAGCCAGAATCCACCAGAGGCTCTTTGGGAACTTCATTCCCATATACTTGTAAGAAGACTGTAGCCCTAACACTGTACTACTGATTCTTGAATGATCCTAGTGATGCTGACGTGCTGAAGTTTTTGAAGATATTGTACCAGCATGAAGCTTTGTGAGGTTTGGACCCCTTAGTTCAGTGGGGCTAGATAAAACTCATCAGTTCTGTGATGCTGAGGCTCTGTGGTATCTCCAGTTATCAACCAGCTTGCTTTGTGAATGGAAAAGCAGCTCTGGACTTAGTGGTGAGTGCTGTCTATTCTGCCTTTCAAAGGAGAAGGAAGAAAAGATGATGTACCAGAGCTGCTTTGAAAGAGAAACTACATATAATAGGTTTAAAGGGAGATACAAAAGAACAGCTAAAAGGGTAAAACCCAGGTAGGATGGAGATCGCCTTAAGACGTGAATTAATGCTCAGAAAACGTATGCTTCTAAGCAGCAAAAACATCCATGTAGTTGATAACCTTTTCTTAAAGCATCTTTCTAAAGAGTGGTAGCTTTTTAAGTGAGGAAAAGATGAGAGATTCTTGTACAAAAAATGTAAAACCATAATGAAGCAGTCAAATATTTTGAAGGATCAGCTTGATGATAAAAGTGAAAAACTAGTAAAAAAAATATTCAGACAAAATTGCAGTAGGGTAGGATCAGTGGGGTTCAAATAATGGAAGTATGAAACAAAGATAAAACCCTAATTGAAAAGCTAAGTGAATTATTTGCCTTTAGAAAGCAGCTTAGAGTCTTCCCAGTAGAGCCTTCATGGATGGATGATTCTGAGTAACTGTCTTTAGTCAAAGCATTGTTAGAGGAGGTTTTAGAGTAAATGGATGAAATGAATAGTAATGCCTTGCCTGGGACTGCACTGTATTTGTTTTCTTTCTAAACCAAAAATATTAAGTTGCTGAGTGGTTGAACACAGCATATAGTCTTTTGTAAATCTGCCTTGCTTCCAGAAGAATGGTGGGTGGCAAATGTTATCACTGTCCCCTAAAGAGCTTCAGATTTGATCTGACTTTTCTGCTCAATAGGAAATATTCCAGAGTGCTATCACAAAGATAAATGAAAAAATGTAGGAGTAAATTGTACTTAGGGAGCAAATTGTGCCTTGCATCCATTAATTTTAAAATCTGGCACACAAAATACTGGATTTGGGGGAGAAAATGCTAGTGGACTAAGTTAACTGATTTGTCTTGTGATGAGATCCCCCTTGAAATTTAAGATAAGTAGAAATAAAAGATTAGATTTTTATGGAGAGGTATGACAATGTTACTATTGGGAAAATCTGTAGAGGACTTTGGTGTCTAGCACATTTGGAATGATCAAGAAAAGGAGGGTTTATAGCAGAAATCCAGCCTTGTCTAACTGTATTTTTCCATGGTAATGAAGAGTTATTATGAGAAAGAAGGATTTAAAAACATTTTTAGGCTTTTTAGTGCCTTTACATTTGATGCCGTTTTTAAGATAATTCAAATATAAAATCATATTATAATGAACAACTTGAATGACTGGTCTGGCCGGTTACAAGCAATGACTTTTCAGGTTCTGTGTTTGTCCATTCCCAACCCACCCAGTGTTCTCCCACTGCCCAGCAATCCTGTCCTGTCACGTTGAGCTGCTGCAGCAGGCTCAGCTGGTCACAAGAATCAAAGGGCTTAGCAAAGTAGTGAGTAAGTCAAATGTAGCTCCGGTAGATGCTCTAGTTCTCGTGTCCTCTTACTGTAATGAGCATTTGTGGGTGGATTTTTTTTAAGTAGTATATTTCACACTTTTAGATATAAAAGGAGAATTGTGTCTGTTTGAGTGAGTTGGTTAATCAAGCTGTGGACAGGAAGACAAGCCTTCCTTACTCTCAGGTCAACCGAAAATAATTGAATGAACACTGCTATACAAACTGGTTGAGAACAGTGAAGCTAAGATAATGTTCTAAGCACTGTAAGTACATCCTGTCTATGTTCATGGTGTGAAGTCTGCTCACTTCATTTACCTGTGTTTGAGCTTTAGCATGTTTGGTATTTCCTCTGATGGATGATGGGAAATAATGGTGTTTTCACTGTTACCTTTGAGCTTAGAGAAGTTATTTGCCCTGACTCGAAAGGAACATGATAGTAGCAGTGAAGGTCAGTAGCAAGGATAGGACATAGAAAGTATTTTAAATGGCTAATTTTAGTTAGTATGGGGGATCTTTCTAGGCTGCCAGCAGTCATCCAGACCTGATTTTCTCTGAATTGCATTCTGATGGTACATGCCTTTTCCACTGATTGTAAAATGAACCTAGGGAGATTGTCTTCACTAGGCTAAAATTGTTCTTTCTCGATCTTGTGATGTCTCTTAGCTAAGAGGCATAGCAGCGTTGTAGGGAATGTGTCCTGAGTGCCCGGTATCTCAAAGCAGCTGAGATGTTTATGCACTGGTTTTCCTTTACAGTGTTGAGGCTGTCGATCCTAAGTAGACTCAGTGCCACTGTACTTCTTTGTTTACTTTTGCCACAAGGCAAATCTGTCTTGTTTGCACTGAGCTCGGTCATCTTCTGTTGCTTATGGTTGATTTTTGGCCAGAGAACTGGCATAGGTTACGTGTTTAGGTTGTGAATGTAATCATATGTGAATGTGAGACTGCCTCATTTACTGCTTCTTTGGTGTGCACATATGACTTCGAGAGTCATTATAGCGAAATTCTACAAAATCAATGTTTTCTGCCTTTGGGATACTTACTGTGGTTTACAACAAAGCTTTCTGTAAGGTGTGTAATCTTGGAAATAAAATAAAAAAAAACTTCACCCAGAAACCCACTCAACCTTTCCCAGCAAGATGCGCGAGGTATAAATTACACACAGAGTTTTCCTTATCTTTTTGATGAATAGCTGTTCTTTTGGCCTAGAAGCATCTGATTCTAAAACAAAACACTTCTTTCTTTACATACAAATCTTTTTTTATTTTTTATTTACAGACTATGAGAAGACACAGAAATGAAGTTACAATTGAATTGCGGAAGGTGAGTCTGCTTTTGTTTATCAACTGTGTTATTTCGCTAATAATGCTCCAGTGTCTTAGCTAAATGTTTTACCAGTGTCTTAGCTAAATGTTTTACCATAAGCTTTTTGCTTTCTGGCTGCAAACTTACATAAAAATGTTGTAAGTTTGTAGGTAACTACTTGCAGATTCTAATGGTAGTTTTACACTCCAACTCCTTAAGCTCAGTACAGCAGAACAGTACGGCTTTACTCCAGCGTATCGCTTGGAAATAATCCATATTCAGTTGCTGTACCAGTTCTGGTATTATTACAGTGAAGCTGTCAGCTGTTTGAATGTTTTAAAGCCTCCAAATGGGAAAAGAGAGAGTTTTAGCGTTTAGAAAGCGTGGATGTTCTTTTATTTTGTTTTCTGGAAATTACTACTTCTGTGCTGTAGAGGAAGTTAATTTTAGGGCCTGATTTTGGTTATATTGGGTAAATACCGATATAACAAGGAAGACCATGACCACGAGGTGTGATCTAGTTCAGTGCTCTGCCTAAATAAAGGATTTGTTAAACCCTTGTCATTCATAACACTTCCAACAACCTTTCAAAGCACCTTAAAGCTTTGCTGCTGGAGGATGTTTTCATAAACTAAACTAGTCTTGGGCTACGTGTGTAAAGAGAGGGGTTAAGCTTTTATCTGCCTTTGAATACAATACCTTCAGTATATTTGGAGACTGGTGCTGACCCCTTCCCTTTTATCCTGTTGAGACAAATTCAGTTCTTTACCCTTTCCTTGAAAATTCTGTTTCCTAGATTTTGACTTGTTGCGGCTCCTTAGATCCAAATTGCCTGTATCTTTCTGGAAGTGTGGAACTGTGGAAGGATGCAGGTCACAGCTGACGTCTTAATGGGACAGTGAAAAAACAATTCTGAACACAGTATTCCTATTTATTTTGACTATGTTGTTGACCGACACTTGATTTGTTATCTGTTATACCCTTTGGACGCTTCCTACAGTACACAAAGCAAGGGTAGTTGTTCTTGTTATATTCTCTATTTGCATAGTTAAATAAAAGCAGAAGTTTTAAATGTGATTGCTTCTTGTCTTTTGAATTACACCTGCTTTTTCCAGACTTTCTTAACTTGAATTCCCATTCTATTCCTTGCCATGTTTCAAGGCCTCCTTACCTTGATGTCACCCATGTTTTCTAATATTTTAATTAACAATGTGATTGAAGTGTGTCCTTTCAATATTCTAGAAGCAGGCCAATCCCCTTTGGGTCTCCCACTTGATGCGTATCTCCAGTTTCCCAGCTGAATCATCTGCAGTCTGAGTGGGGCTTGCTTAGGAGTGCACACCCACCCACTTTTTTGGTTTTTGGTAGTTAATCTTGATATCTGAATTATCAGCAGCTGTAGTTTATGCTGACATGCTAGAGACACCCTCTGATCAGAACTCAGTGTAAAACTCACTGAATAACTGTGAAATTAGCTGTGGGGAAGAGTCATTCCTGGCACTTGGGCAGCCCATGCCTGCTACCAAAGCAGTGCTGGAAAAGACGGCTTAGCTAATGCAGCGTGTCCTCGTGCATCTGCTCGAACAGAGACACGTGAGCGTCTCACTCCAGTCTTTGGAGAAACCTTTGCAGTGCAAAGTGAGAATTTTAATGTAATTCTCAGAATTGTTTTTTGTGACAGCTCAGGCTCTCAGGGCCGTTTTATTACAGAAGCACGGTATGGAGCAAGTTGTATTCTTAAGACAAGATGTGTCTGTGTGGAAGGCATCATGTTTGTGCCAGTAATACGCGAGTGAAAATGAGGAAGAGGAAGCCTGTGAGCTGCTAGCGACTTTTCCCTGCAAACTGCACACACACAGATCAGTTACACACTTAGAGAAGCTTTTGCACTGGATGTAGGTCAGGCTGTCAAAGAAGAGTGAACAGCAGCTGCAGGACTCTTAGATGCAGGAAGTTGTGTTCTTCTGGAGTGTTTGCTGAACATCTTCCTCTGCGGAGAGAACGGAAGAAATCTGCTTTTAATAAGAGATTCAGCATGTGTCCTAGTTGTTGGTTTGCAGCAACTGGACTGGTGCTGGTGGGAAATGGTTTGCTCTGGGAATTTTGTGGTAGATGTGAGACCATTACACTTCATTCCCAATTCTGTACCAGTTGCAAAGGGATGTATTTTATTAAGCTCTAACACTGAAAAGGAGTAATATCATTGCTTCAGTCTTCGTCTTTATGGCTAACACCGCTACCCTAGCATGATTGTGCTAAATTCAGGAAATGTTTGTGCTGATATGATGTTAGTAATCCACCAGTGCCCCTTCAAAATAAAAGGGTATCTTCCTTTTATCCCATCTATCCACATGCTGAGTGTACATCTGGCTTTTGAAGAAAACAGGCAAATTGAGCATATTCTTGATCTGTACAGTGGAAGCACTACACAGTCATGGGTTTGTCTTTTGAATCAACTTTTGTATAAATATTAAATGAATGGATCTGATGAAGTTGCTTACATCTCTGTTTTGTAAGATGGAATAAATAAAAAATCACAGCTTTGAACATTAGTAAACAATTTCTGCATGCATTAGTGTGAGGTGTTTATTCCTTGGAGATTACAGATACCAAGGTGCATTTGCAACACGTTCTGTGTTTGAAGAAGATACTATCTCCCTTCACACCATGGTTCCTATTCAGAAACAAACTTTACCTTTTTTTTCCCCCCTTTTTTCTTTTTGTTGTTTTTCTTTTCCCAGTCACGTGAGATTTGATTAGGAGTTGAGCTAACAAAGCTATCTCTGATATAAAAGGGTAGCAGTCATCTGGCAGAATCCTGGCGGAGGCATGGCTTGGCACAGAGGGCCAGTCAGATGACACTCCTGATGGTCAGGTGCCCTTTTTTGATTCCATATGGGTCTTGCTGAATGTGTTTCACACATTTTGGGAATGGACCTGCTACTTTTCTGGAAAGAAGGTCTTGGTCACTGGCTATATTGTTAGTTCAGTAGTGAGCCTAAGGGCTTCAACTGTAGCCACCTCTCTTTCCGGACAGACAAGATAACGATGTCAGTTTTGGTGGTGGAGATTGTCTCAGGATTTAGAATTTAAACTTCTTAGTGCAGAGTCCTGGTGAAGTCTGATGTAGAACATTTATCACTTAATTTCAGCATCACAGAAACCCAAAGGCAGCTAACAAGCAAAAGAGAGCCTGGAATTAATTGGCTAACCTAGCTGATTATAGAATCATAGAATTGTCTAGGCTGGAAGGGACCTTTGAGATTGTCTAGTCCAGCCGTCAACCGAACCGATACAAAAAACAACAACCCATCATTAAACTGTGTCACTGAGCACGATGTCAACACGCCTTTTGGGTACCTCAGCCGCTTCCCTGGGCAGCCCATTCCAGTGCTTAATAACTGTTTCAGTGTAAAATTTTTTCCTGCTATCAAATCTGAACCTTCCCTGGTGCAACTTGAGGCCATTTCCTCTTCTCATATCACCTGTGATGTAGGAGAAGAGACTGACCCCCAGCTCTCTACAACCTCCTTTCAAGGAGTTGTAGAGAGTGATAAAGTCTCCCCTCAGCCTTCTTTTTCTCCTCGATGAGAAACCCCAGCTCCTTCAGCCTCTCCTCATAAGGCTTACTTAGATTAGTCTCACTCTAAAGAGGAGTGGTTGGGTGAACAATGGTTAGGATTCAGTTCAAGGTTCCATACCTAAATGAAGCCTGGAGCTCCATTGCTGTGAGAGAGACTTATGTTCAAGGTACTTGGCTCAGGCTGCTTGTGTGCTCAGGTAGTCCTTAGCTGGGTTAATGCTGTGGTTATTGGGTTAGATGCCACCCTTCAAAGGGAGCCTTAACACTCCTAACCTCAGCAGAAGCAGAGGATCCTGTCCTCATACAAGGCCTGGTAATTGGAATCCTAAGAATTTCCAGGATCCTTCACAGGGTATTTTTTTTACTTTCTTGGCAAGCTTGGTTGCCTCTGAGAGCTCATAGACGTAAGCTCATGAAAGCTTTAATTGCCAATTAAGTTTGATGCAAGGCAAAGCAATTATTTGCTAAACAAGTTGTGAATTAAGTAGCTATGGGCATATGTGCTTTTTACCCATTTCTTGGGTATACTGTACTTGTATGCTCTGATCTTTCTTACAAAAGATTACTTGTCTACAGTAGCTCCAAAGCTGATGGCGGGTCTAGAGCACAAGCCATAAGAGGAGCAGCTGAGGGAGCTGGGATTGTTCAGCCTGGAGAAAAGGAGGCTGCTGAGGGGAGGCTTTATTGCTCTCTACAACTACCTGAAAGGAGGCTATAACGAGGTGGGGTTTGGTTTCTTCTCCGAAAGAGCAGCTGATAGGTCAAGAAGAAATGGCCTCAAATTGTACAGGGGAGGTTTAGATTGGATATTAAGACAAAGTTCTTCACAGAAAGGGTTGTCAGACATTGGAACAGGCTGCCCAGGGAAATGGTGGACTCATCATCCCTGGAAGTATTTGAAAGGTAGATACGGTGCTCAGTAGCACAGTTTAGTGGTGGTTTTGGCAGTGTTAGGTTAGTGGTTGGACTCAGTCTTAAAGATCCCTTCTGACCTGATGATTCTGTGAAATGAAGTAGCGAGTCTTGAAGAAAGGAGCCTATCTTCACCTTGCTGGGAGAGCTAGGGTGGGAAAAATCTTTTTCTGATTCTTAGGAACTTTGAGAATGCAAAAGGAAAAAAAAAGCATTGTACGTTTTCAGGTTCAGGATAGTAAAACCTGCTTCAGGTGTACATTTTTCCCAGTTCAATGGGAACATACAGCTTTTCATTCACTGTAAAGTACTTTTTTTTTTAGGCGTAAGTCTACCCATTTCAAAGAAACATCTGCAATCATAGGGAGACTGAAGCACTGTTAGCATGCTTTTCTAGAGAGGCTTCTTTATCCAGCGTTAGTAGCACAAATTCTTGGGTGACATCTTGCATCTACCTTGCCTTAATTGATTCCTCAAAGAAAAGACAGTTGGAGGAAGATTACATTCTCAATGTATTTTGGAGGCTTAGTTGAAAAGGGCTATGGAAAAGGTTCCTTGGAGCCTTGCTTGAGTCTGTTTTAGTAAGAGCATGCTTTTGCCTAACTTAACAGGCCTAAATCTTTGCAGTCTGCACTTGGGGATTTTGGGCCACACACTGGTACACACACTTGCATCTGCTTACTTGTCATCAACTTGCTTATCTTCTGAGAAAGGTGTGCACCAGCTGAACAGGAATGTTGTGTCTGCTGTCTCTTCTCGCAGAGGGAAGTCAGCAGAACTCAAATGTACAAAAGTCACCTTTGTTTTCTAACTACATATCTGTAGCTGTGCTCTTTATCTGAAGAACAGCTTTGGAATCCATATGATCACCTTTGAAATCAAGGGACCTAGTTCACTGAGCACATAGGATATAATTTTGATATCCATTGATTACAGGATCATCAGATTAACTTGTTCAGCCTTTATGAAGGTTTGCAGTTTTGGGATTTTTTTAAAAATCTCTGTAGGCATTAATGAGTTTTAAGACAGTGAATAGAACCGACTAATGGTTCTTTTCTAGCCATTAAAGAAATAGAATCTTTCCCCAGGTTCATATCCAAGAGCTGTTACTAGAAATTCACGCAGGCTTGATAGACCACCTAAGAAAACTTTCATTAAGAGGGTATTCAGTAGAGATTTTTAGAGCATCCCTTTACCACGATGAGGTTGGTGTGGTAGGCATTTTCTTTTTCTTCATGATGGACTGTGGCAGGAGCTCTTGCCCCCCAAAACCAGATTGGAGATCACATGTAAGTGAAATCTAGAAGTTCATCTTAGTCTGTCACAACAGTGGTAGCTTAAAAGGGGTGTCCAGACAACCTGACTCTACCTCCATCACTGGCCTTATCCTTTAGTCTTTCCTAGGATATAAGAGCAGAGGAAAGAGCTGCTTCTTGTCATTTGTGACTATAACTAATACTGGCTGGCACTCTAGTTCCTAGTGTTGAGGTGTTCGTGAAGTCCTGTTCTTTGTCCAGAGAGGACTCAAACAGCTTTGGTACCAAAAGAGCTTCTTCCTACCAGCCACTGAGTTCCTAAATTTTTCTCTGGTCTGAAGAGGCATTTTATAATGGTGTTTGTTACCTGAGGGCAATGATTTTGGTCTCGAAGCTTTTCAGTGAAGTCGAGACTCTTCATGGAGTTTTCGCATGTGTTAAATGCTGAAAAGTATGTATAAAGTTATACTTAACACCTTTCATATCTCTATTAGAGCATCCTATTGGCCATGTCATATTGTACTAGGTGGAATACAGTGCATAGCTTGATGGACATCATCTGTGCCCGTAAGGATTCTTCTTCTGGTAATTACGTTGTCTTTGAAACATGTTTGCGTGGATGAGCATTTCTGTGAATCCTAGGATCTGCAGGAATCATGCATTTACTGTTGATGCAACCCAACTGTCCCATTGTCATCAAAAACTCTTAACCGGGTCATCACAGTGGGCATTCTTGCTATCATTACTGTTGTTTCTAAGCATTTGGCATTTTTGTCTGGCATGTGTGTTCACGTGCCTTTTGTTCTAACGAAACCTGTTGTAGGTGGATCTCTACCAGTGTGCTGTCAAGCTCATAGCCAGCAGTCAGCTGCCATTCATAACCTTCACTTTTTATTGTGCGTAGCACCTGTGGTTCAGGCAGTGACTGAGAATCTTCTCTCTTGAAGGAGAGCTGCTTAGCTTTGTTGGTGACCCTTCATTAGGGATATTAGGAAAAATTTTTACACTGAAAGGGATATTAAGCATTGGAATGGGCTGCCTGGGGAAGTGGTTGAGGCACCATCCCTGAAGGTATTTAAAAGACGGGTTGACATAGTACTTAGTGACATGATTTAGTGATGTTTTTTTATCAGAGTTAGGTTGATGGTTGGACTAGGTAATCTTAAAAGTCTCTTCCAACCTAGACAGTTCCATGATTCTACTTCTCTCCCTTTAAAAGGGCTCTCTCACCAGTCTTTAACCAGGACAGCTATATCTAGATCTGCTCATTTGTCTTCATTGTCATCACAGGAACCTGCAGAAAAGGCTGCTGCTATGATTTAGGTAAAACGTTTTGAGTTTGTTACAGTATGACAAGATGCAAGGTCATGCCGAGCTGTAAATCATGTTCTTTTACCTATGCAGGGGAATCTTTCAAATTACTCTATGCAGTGGTTTAGCTGTCCAGGAGTTGGATGCTTTAGCAAATGAACAGAACTTTTTTAAATAGCCTTAGAGCTGCTTTTTAGGGCTAGACAGTTCCATGGACACTTCGACTTTGCAAGAAATGCTAATAAGAATCGTTTTTCTTCAGTAAGAAATTTTTAGTGCTTCTCAATAAGTACTAGCCTGTTTGCTTCAGGCTGCTGTGGAAGCTTCTCTGCATATGTTCTTGACAGTTGCTTTTCAGCCCAACAATCTGCAAATAGTGAGTAGTTACAGGAACATTTTTGCTCACTCTTACTTTCCCTGGCTGAGGTCATTTTTTTCTGGAGCTAATTGCACTGTATGATTGACAGCCTGAAGACGTGGCCTGCATTCACAGAAATTCCAGCTTCAACTTGTGGTCAGTTATGTCCTGTGAAGTTCAGTTCTGTCTCTTAAGGAGGGTAGAATATTTTGGCATTAGAATATACATGCTTACTCATTTTGGTTAACGTTAACATGAGGAAGCATTCTCTTAGGCATGCTTGTGTTGCCAAAGGAATTGGATAGTTGTGTATGCAGGTACAAAAGGCTCTCTAAGGAGCTGTTAACTTGCTTGCTGGAACGGGAGAGAACCAGGCTCTTGGTTAGCTCAGTCACAGTGTGTCTTGTGGCCATCTTTAACATGCAGCTGCAAACAGACGGCTTTTCAGTGTTACTCAGTCTTACCATGCTAAGATTTCTAATTAATCTGGTGCAGTTTTCCTCTTGTTGAGACACCATAGTGGAATTTAAACTTAGATTATGTATGTTTGATGGGCCAGAATTTGAAATGTCATTCTTTCCTTACCATCTTCTTCGTCAGTGGCCTCCTGGTGGGATGTCTTTCTTCCTGATAGCTGCGGAACAGTTAGTTGGAGCTCTGTTTTATTTTACCTCTCAGCCTGCTGCTGCCGTTAGGAGAACAGTCCTTCAGTGTGTGTGCATCTAGGGATTCATTGGAGTCTTCTCCAGGTAAACGGAGTTTCTGTGAGTAGTACTATGTACTGTTTAGAGATACTGCATCAACATACGTACGTGTGGACAGTTCCTTGAAGGAGAGAGACAAGTACTTACCTGTTCTTCTGTAACTCTCTTCATTTACAACCTTCCGTTCTGTCTTCTCTGCCCAAGCCCCTGAGAGTTTTCTAGAGATTTGGAAGAACTTAAAAAGAAACATGTCCACCACCAATTATGGCCAGAAGCAGAGGGAATTTGTTCTTGCCCCTCTAAATACTATTAAAAAAAATATTTCAGCTAGCAGTACCTGTATAGAAGGGCACATGCTATGAATAAACCTGAAGAGTGTATCAAATAACGGTTACAGGCTGGTAGTCTTTCGGAAGTTCTTCAGGTGAAATGCATGGAATAATCCAGTGCTTTGTCCACTGACGTGCTCTGGACCACAGTTGTTTGTTGTGATGTGACTTTCCATTTTGTATCCAAACCTTCTAGATCTTTCAAGCTAGAAAATGCATGATGTGGTTTCAACTGTTTGTGGTTAATGTCTTTTTGGGAGGAAAAATACCGAGGATGGAAGTAATGTGCATGATAGATGCAGGCCACGTGTATGTGAATATTGAATATTCTTATCCATTTTAATAATTCTCCTGAATGGATGCCATCTGTTAAATGAGAGGACACAATTGAGAGGGCTTTGGCCTCAAGTTTCTGCTTAAAATAGCGGTGAGGTAATATGACTTTCAATGGCTCTTGCATACCCTTTGCATTTTGAGGGATTCCAGTTGAAGCTTTCTGAGGTGCATCCATTCAGTGCAGATGCTTTTGTGGGAGAGCAACATGGAACAGCAGTGTACCTGTTTCTATACACAGATATGGAGGCAGTTCCTTAAGGTCAGAAGATTCAGTAATCTGCTAATAGGGGTGGTATGAAACACTGAAATGGGAGACTCTACTGTTTGAGCTCTTAAAAAGCTTTACCTTTTTCTTTAACTGACAGAACAAACCTGAAAATAACAAATGAGATAATGTGACATTTCCTAACTAGAATTTTCTTTTCAGTAAGTTCAATAAAAATAGTTCGTTTGCTGAATTTGTGACTATTCTAGGTATTTCAACATGCTTTGAATCAGAGGATCTTCAAGATGCATCTAAAAGGCTTTTTTACAGAAATTATAAAGGATCACCTCTCTTTATTGTATGGTGTTAAAAAACATATAGTTGAGCACCAATGGTACCACATTATTTGGTTAAGAAGTAGGTAGATATCAGGAGGTGAATCAGTGTGAATAACAGTTCTTACATCAAAGATACTTTAAAAATATGCTGCAGAGCTCTTTCCTGTATTTTCTGAGCATGAGATGTAGAAAATCCAGCCAAATATTTTAGGGGGAAGAGAATCAGAAAACTCTGCCTTTTACCACAGTGGTTTGCTCTAATGACAAGGACATTCACCCCTTCCCAGTAAATGATTTAATATGAAACATATAACTTGCTCCAGCAGACAGTGGTGGCGGTTCTGCAGTAAGACCCCAGTTCCTTCAGGCTTCACCTTCTCTGAAGACAGGGAGCGTCTGCTGGACCAGTGTCTGCCACCCTCATAACTACATGTGTCTCCCTGTACATGCTCACCACCATGATTTATGATGATACCTCTGGGTAGGAAGAGCACAGTTGACTTGAGGACATCAGGACCTTCTCCAGCTTCAGTCCCTTCTCCTAGTGTTGACTTGTTATACCACAACAGCACAGCTGATCCTGTGGGAGCCCTTCCTCTGAGGCTGGAAGGAGCTGCTCCCTCCGCAGGTGGATGTGTGCAGTAGACATGCACTGGGGAGAAAAGCTGCCATGGTCATGGAGAAGGCTTCTGGAAATGAGGTGTAGTCCCTGTTGTTGGCAAGGAGTAGGCTATGGTTTAGACCCACAGTAGGAAAAAAGAATTGTACTTGAGCAAAGACAGATTGACTGGGGGTGAATAATGTTTACTCTTTGCTTAAAATGGCAGGGCCAAGTATTTGGTTTGGAAAAAGAAGAATAAAAATACATTATAGGTCTTTATGGTGAATCCGTTCATCAGTGTGTAGCTGCCTGGTGCAGTTTGTCTGCGTAACACTATTTTTTCAGCATTTAACTGCCTGCTCGTTTCCATCTTCTGTCTCTCTAGAAATGCTTGACAAACAAAATACCTTTAGTGCTTGTCCATATGGCTGTGCTCTGTGTGCACTGCTTTACAACACAGCTCTGGAGAGGCCGCCGTAGCTAATCTGGGTGATCTCGGGCGTACTTTTGGGATTTGGTTTCTGTATTTAGGCTTGACAAAAGTTAAACTATGTGAAGTTTGTGGAATGTTGTCTTTTGCATTAAAGAGTTAGTTAATTATGGTGCATGTTTATTATTTTAACATTCTCTTATCTGCAGAAAACCCCCAAATCTTAATATATTGTTTGCTTGCCTTTCAAACTGAGGCTGGAAACGTTGTGGTTTTTTAAAAAATTCTTTCTAATATGTCTAAAAAGTAAGCAAGTCTCAGAAACTTTGGACCTGAGTTTGCTGTTTTTTCTAAGAGAAAATAAAATATTGGGGACTCCTTCAAAACGTGATTCCGTTTGGAATTTTTTTAACATATTATAAGCAAGGTATAATATAATGCAATCTCTGTAATCAGTACTGCCTGGTTATCAGATAATTGTTTCGCGACTGAAAAGCCTGCCTTTCCTTGCTAGTGTAGTAGATTTGGTTTGGGTGTTACAGCTGTTTGTTACACCTTTTCAATGCTTTGCTTTATTAGAGATCAAAATCTTAATGCACTTAGTATAAAAGTAACCAAGCACAAAACCACAAAAAGGTGTTCAGGTGTACATGCTGTGCCATTATCTTCTTTGCCTTTTCTATCTTTGATTAGACATACCAAGCAAAAGATAAAATCTAAAATTTAGAAAAGACCAGTTCATGCTTTTGGAATAATACTTTAAGGACATTTTAAATTTGGGAAAAAGTGCACTTGGATACAGTTACAACTGATTATTTGATTCTTTTCTTTTATAGCTAGGGCTTTAAATGTTCAAATATTCTAATTAAGCAAGGTAGAAATGTTAAATGGGTACTTTACCGCTGAAAAGGTGAATTTTTTTTCAGTAATTCCTTGGTGGAGCTAAGACTGGGGGGGGGCTTTAAGTCAGAAATTAGACTAATAATGTGAGTGGGAAATGCTGCAAGTGTCAGTGTACATGGAGAATGCTACTTTACACACAAGGTGAAAATACATGTAACCAGGGAAAACTTTGAAGTAGATTCAGATGAAAACTAATCTTACACTGGAAAATAATTTCTGTTGGGTGTGGCTAAGTGTTAATGTCACACAGATCTGTATATTGTAAATATTTTTTAGGAAATTGATCCCCAAACTGTAATTTTTGATTTATTCAAATATTGTGGGCGGTTGTAGTTCTAGCTGTGATTAGCAAGATGCTGGATTCTTACAGCTGAAATACTGCAAACTCTATTTGCAGTTACAAGTGCCTTAAAAGAAAAAAAGCAATCTCACCTGAACTCTTACTTTGACAGGGGCCATTATGTCATCACCCTGTGCTAATAATCATTAAGTGTCTTTATTTGTCATCATTTCTTTACAGAACAAAAGAGATGAACATCTTTTGAAAAAAAGAAATGTTCCCCAAGAAGAAAGTTTAGAAGATTCTGATGTTGATGCTGACTTCAAAGCAGTAAGTCCCTTGATTCTGGAATTACTATTTAAAATTTGGTGGTGTCTCAAAACCATGGACAATGTTTTTACTTTAACACCAGGAGTCTTGCAGTTATTTGAAAGCAAAATTATGAACTGATATGCTGTTAAAATTAGTTTGTATTAAATGTTTAAAAAGAATGTAATTTAGCCACAAAATTACTAAAACTTACTTTTTTTTTTTTCTTTTCAAGCAAAATGTAACACTAGAAGCTATACTGCAGGTATGTTACATTTAACTACTTCTGATAATTATTATTATTATTAGTGCAATTTCTGTGAATCTTCAGTTTTTACTGTTACCTGCTTTTTCAGAATGCCACAAGTGACAACCCAGTGATCCAACTGAGCGCTGTCCAAGCTGCAAGGTAAAAATAAACGATGGCACAGAAATATATTTCTTACACATTTCTTATGATGAAAGTTACTTATTTTATTTTTACATTTCATTTCACAGAAAACTCCTATCCAGTGACAGAAATCCACCTATTGATGACTTAATAAAATCAGGAATTTTACCAATTCTGGTAAAATGCCTAGAAAGGGATGATAAGTAAGTATACATTTTGAAAATGTTCACCCTTACTAATAATCTGCATCCAAAAAATCACCTTGTTATTTTAAATGAAGCTGAGGATTCGTAGCACCATATAATCTTGCACAGGGGATCACATTTCATGGCAATAAACTGTGAATTCTCCAGGAGTACTTATTCTGCCACTGAAATGTCATTTTATTTTTTAGTGCTCACACGGGCATATCCAGCTGATGGAGAAAACCTTACTGAATTCCTCATTGGTTTTGAGTATTCCAGACTTTTTTAAAGAAACCTGTCTCAGACTTACTGTGTGTCTGTCTGCGAGAGCAGAGAACATGCCTGGTTGTAAACCAGGCATGAATACCACACAGTGAGCGTGCGGTCTGTTGTGATTCTCTGTTGGAAAACAAGAGCTTCAGTGAAGGAGGCAGAGAACATTGCGAATGTGGTTGTAAGAATTTAATGACATGTAAGAAAAATGCCATATTCCACAGTCTGTGAGCCCTTTATTCAGGTAAATGGGGATTAACACATTTAAGGTAAATGTTTTATCCTGTCTTTGGTCTCAGGCAGCCATAAATGTATTTACAGTGTCTCCATTTTGGCATTTTGGATATAATTTGGTGGCTGCTAAAACATGAAGCGTGAGTGGCTTTGTTTCTAGCTTGTTTAGCAAAGCAGTTGCTTAGAAGGCAGCTGGCAATAATGATCAAATCAGGATAGCATTTTAAAGTGGGTCATGAATTCCTCTTTGCTCTGGAAGTAAATGGTTCAGTGCTATGAGAATTCTTTAAATTTGAATTTTCTGTCTAGTTTTTGTGTGATTTAACTTCGTAAATCTTTAATAAGCCTTTTGAAATCGAACTCAACGTTACCTCATGCAGTCCTTTTAATTATGATTGCTATACAATATTTAGTAGAGGTAAACTCTTCAAAGATTTTGTATAACAGATTGTTAAAGCTGTTGTTCATGTTATAACTGAAAGCTTATCAGAAGAGGAAGAAGAGAAGTACCAGTCTAGAACTAGAAGTTTAATGTATTTGATCCTAGAATGTGAAGGGTTATAGGTAGCTGCTGACAGGTATTATTTGTTTTTACAAATCCTTACTTACACATCCTAGGCCCCCCTAGCTAGTTCTTTTCCAATGCCATCTCCAGTAAAACCCTAAAATTGCTTTGAAAACTGATGCACAAAAAATGCTTAAAGACAGCAGGTGCTGTGACTACATATAAAATGTAATTGATAAAGACCCAAAAAAGCATGGAAATGTAAAATAGTCACCTAACAGCAAATTTTCTCTGCTCCTCCCAAAGCCAGACGCTTTACTGTTGACTAACCACCATAAGCTGTGAACTCTTTTATAGCTTCTAGAACTCTCGACCTTTAGCATTTGCTTGAACAGCAGTCTTCATACAAACTGTTTTACTAAACTGCTATTGGCATAGACAACAGTTGACAGACGTCTTGGAAGAGATGTTCCCTCAGCTTTCATAATATCTGTAACTATGTCTGCGTTTAATAAGTCAGTTTTAATGAAGGTACGATGCTGTCTTTTGATACTGGTGTTAAATCTTTCCCTGTCTGTGATGGAGCAGAAGAATGTCTATCTCAGTATACTGACTTAGGCTTGATCTGGGATGTAATGGTAGAAGGATGAAGTTTTTATTAGTTACGGTCAGACATGATTAATTTATTGAGAACTACTAATGGCGGCAAGACAGTTGCACTTTCTTCACTAAATATTAGTGGTGTTTGAATCAGCTGGATTTGAAGGGGTTTCTCTTATCCATTAGAGAGACATAATTAAATTTTATGACAAGGGATGGTAGAAACCTTTCATACAGGAGATGAGTAGTTGATTAGAGTAGCAGTCAGCTTCACTGGTTGGTATGTGCT
The DNA here is from genome assembly GCA_013400375.1 of Thinocorus orbignyianus. Classification (NCBI taxonomy): domain Eukaryota; kingdom Metazoa; phylum Chordata; class Aves; order Ciconiiformes; family Thinocoridae; genus Thinocorus; species Thinocorus orbignyianus. The sequence continues at coordinate 138,852 of VXBW01004165.1, forward strand.
TCATTAAGTGTTAATGCTTTCTATAGTTTTATTTTTTACTAATATGAAGTCAGAATCCTGGGTTGTTTACAAAAATCAAAGAACGTAAAATCTTTTTTTTTTCTTACAACCTTTCATCTGAAAATTCTGTCTTAGAGGTTTTCTTTAAAACTTCAAGCTCAGTGGCACTGCTTAAATGTAGAGTATCTCAGCAATACTGAAATGAACCATAAAATGATCTGCAAATCGTTTCAACTTATTACTGTAAAATTATTTCATTACAGTCCTTCATTACAATTTGAAGCTGCATGGGCATTGACTAACATAGCATCAGGCACATCTGCACAGACTCAAGCTGTTGTACAGTCTAGTAAGTATTACAGTTTTGGTTTTGGGGGTGTGGATCTTGTGGGCAAAAGTGAAAAGGGGGTATGTGGATAATAAAATACCATTTGTTATCAGAATCATTAAAATAAATGCGTGTCTGTCCACTTTCTCAAAAAAAAAGTCTACATTTTTTTTTCTTAAAAATTAGTCTGTCACTATCAATGATGATATAATAAATACGACCCAAAAAGTGTTAGTCCTTTCTAATTCTCGGGTTGATTTCTGAAATAATGTACTCTTAATTCCCCTGTGGCTAAAAGTTATGTTAACAAGTCATTATTTCTACCTCTAAGGTACGTTCATAAATTTTATTAAAGTTGTTAAATACATATAATTACGTAAGTGTGCCTATTTAATACAGAGTTAAGAAAATTACCATCCTTTCCTTGCCCATATGATTAGTACCTCCTGTACACACCAGGTTTGTTGTGCTGCCTTTGTTCCTTGCTTAGCCAGCCAGTATGAAGAGACAGGAAATAAATTCTATAGTTAATTGAAGATAAATTATCCAAATTAATTTTTCAGGATTATATATATGGCTTTTATGTATCAGCACGCTTACCTTAAAACAGTCACCTTTATGCTAAATACAGCATTTTGTTGCTAAATGGGAGACTATAGATAAGCAAATATATAATAAATTGTCTTGGCTTATTCGTATTCAGTGTTTTCATATGGGAAAACGGTGACTTAGTTACTTGATTTCTTTTTCATAAGTGTAAGAACCTGCCTTTCAAATCAAAATTTTGTTTTGTACATTTAAATAACTAATAAAACATCTCACTAATTGTTAGATTCTGTGTAGTTAAGCTATTGGAGCAATAGAATAAGAAGGCTTATCAAAATGAGCTCTGGATAAAAATCCAAAGGCTTTTTAAAAAAAAACATTACTGTCTTGAATTTGTTTCAAAAAATCCTGATGTGATTTGGACACCTCTGTTTTTAGCTTGCTTTTCTGGTGTCTAAATGTCTTTGAAAATCTATTCCTGAGTTTTCTTATCCTCCCCAACTTGTTCTTTGGTTAGTCATTGTTTTCTTCCTTTTTAAAGCCCCACAATGTTATCATATTTGAATGAATGAATCTAATGAAAAGACTGTTTATAGTATTGGCTTTGCAGAAAAATATCTGGAAATAATCTTGAAGGAAAAAATAAATGAGAAGGAAAATACGTACAGCACAGCCAAAAGCATTGCTGTTACCTGAACAATTACTAGAAGTCCAGGCTGGGATATGTCTCTCCCAAAATCTGTTTAGCTAATGCTTGAAAAGAAGAAAATGTGAAGAAATTAATTTAAGGAAGCAAAAACCCGATTTTTGCAAGCTTTACTCCTGAAGAGAAAATGGAAGAAATCTAATAAAAAAGTCTTGCTGCTTTGGCTGCGGGGTGAGGAGGGGAAAACAGCCTCCCAGCTCCCCTCCCTTCAGGGAAAGGGTGATTTGGAGAAACAAAGCCCTAGGTCCTCGCGGCTGTACAAGAGGCTGGTGCAGCCTAAATACAAAAAAGGCAGCCTCCTGCCATCAAGAGGGACAGTTGGAAGGCCCAGCAAAAGAGGACAAGTACTATACATGCAGAATAAGCATTGGCAGGAGCCAATTTGGAGCAGAAGTAATTAATTTTTGGAGAGCAGTGGATCAGATAACCTGCAACTCGCGCTCTCGGGCTGTCCTCCCGCCTGCCTGCCAGTTCGAAATAATTTTATTTGTGTGTTTGGAAGCATACCAGGATTGCAATCTAATACAAACTACGTACTTGACCCTCCTCTCTGAAACATGGCTGAAGTGTAATCTCAGTAATGACTGTGAGAGTGTTGCTGTCCCTCCTAATTTGTCAGTTGTAAGCAATTGCTGAATCGCTCATCTAAGGCGGGGAAAGAATTTTAGGTAGTCTTCATTCTTCATTGCTCTGTATTTTTCGGGAAAATACATCAGGGGGTTTTGAGTCATTAGCATGTGTGGAATTATCAACAGAATATTGGTTCATGGTCGTTTACAGATTGTGTTGCAATTTTTAAAAATTTCTGAAGCTATTTCTGCGAGAAAAAAATACTCTTTCCTGCAACGGTATATAAATTGTTCAGGTTTACTCTGCTCAGAAGGACTGTAGGACAAGTATTATCATACATAGATTTAAAAAATTGTTGCAAGAATTACTGTCTTTCGAACAGTATGGGCTGTCTGAAGGGAAGCAGTGCATGGGAATAGTAGTGGGATGGTTTCTTAGCTCTATTAAACTTGTTTAATTCAGCAGAGACTGAATTATCTAAAATTGGTACCACTTCCTTAATCTTACATGTTGCCTGTGTTATATAAGAGCGAATTAAAACCTGTCTTAGGACTGGCAGATGGATGTAAATCTTCACTGCATATGGAAACTAACTATAGCCACCTCTTGGGAGGAAGCTATTTTCTTAAAATCAAGATTTGAAGCACGTTTGAGCGAGTGGGCACATCATTCTTCTAGGTATGTGGTGTGATCTTGGAAAACTGGAAAATCTGAATTACCAGGACATTAAACCTAGCACCTACGTTCTTGAGGCTCTTGTGCATCACTTTGAGAAATAACAGGAAATGTTTAAGTGTGGGGAGCACTGTTACTTCTTCTCAAGGCTATTTTTTCCCCTCACTAGATACATAGAGAAATATTTAACTGAGGTTTTGTATGCTTTTCATAATAGAAACATGTCTCAGGATAAGGCACGGTAGCAACAGTGTTTTGTATTAATCAATGAAAGTATTGTGCATATACCATGTTCCAGTAAAAAGAAATCTGATGTTTGCATTCTGTAGATGCAGTACCCCTCTTCTTGAGACTACTTCATTCACCACACCAGAATGTTTGTGAGCAAGCTGTCTGGGCTCTCGGAAATATTATAGGTAACTCTTGTTGCTGTTATAATAATTTGAATTCAGGGAGTGTTTCACTTTAGGGTTTGACGTTTTGAACATTGGCATTATCATACGAGACTATGTTTCCTCTAAATTCTGTGGCTTAATGTAATTTCTCATGTGGCCAGAATTACATACGTGCATCTTATTTTTCTCTAAAGAGTAGTATCACTTGCTGCACAATATATTAACTGGAGAAATTTTGTGTCTTGTAAAATATACATACGTATCTGTACCTATGTATATTTAATTGAACATGAGCGGTTCGGAGTAGACAATCGGTGAGGAAACATAGAATTTCAGTATCCCAACATGTCATTGCATACATTCCAGGATTCTCCATTTTTAATGTAATTTCTTTTACAACAATTTTCATTTCTGTAGGTGATGGTCCTCAGTGTAGAGATTATGTCATATCACTGGGAGTTGTCAAACCTCTTCTGTCCTTCATCAATCCCTCCATTCCCATCACCTTCCTTCAGAACATCACATGGGTCATTGTAAATCTCTGCAGGAATAAGGACCCCCCACCGCCTATGGAGACAGTTCAGGAGGTAAATAAAGAATTACGAGACAGATAATTTGTTATACTCTGGGCTAGAGGCCAAATGTTTTACATTGTCATACTATGAATTTATGCATGTTTTTTGCCACCGTCTTGTGCCACTTACCGGTTGGTAAATGAAGTAACTTGACCAATTTGATACTTCTTTCTAAGGTTGTAATAAAGGTATTTGTAACATCTAAAACTGAGTAAGACTAAAGACTGATGAGCCGTTAAAATCAGCGCAACAAAAAATTAACATGCTATAAAATGGTTAACATACTCAACATTTCATGTTTTTATCAAAAAAAGGCTACAAACGTGATTCTGGATATAGAAGCATTCCAGTTCTTTTCAGTAAGAGGAAATGGAAGTGAACCAGTGAACGTAGTGTACTTTGTGTTTTGACTAGCTGTGAACATGCAGTCAGTGTCAAGTCCCCACTTGAGAAGAGAAGCATCTGAAAACCCTTTTAGACTGGTGAACAGTGCAAACACGGTATTTATAGAGAAGGCACAGCTAGTAAAGTGATGTTATTTGACTAGAACTATAGTAGTAATGGCTGTGAAGTTCTGCATTTTAAGATAGATTCCAAAGTGTAAATACAGTTTTTGAAGCCGTGTGAAGTATCATATTCTTGACAATTTAATTGAATTTTAAAAATGAAGCAGAGAAAGGGGAACCTTGCAAGTAATACCTTTATCAAATAAAAGCACATGTTCTAAGCAGTCTTACTTTGGCTCAGGTTTTTTTAATATTTTTTCCATGCATGAATACCAAAATAAAAATTTACATTAATCCAAGAGGATGTAATACATTGATACTGGGCTAATGATTTTTACTATAATGTGTGGTAACAAAGCTTTAAAAATATTAGGGAGATGTCCCTATCTCCGTTGTTTGCTTGTTTTCCCTTAAAATACAGTCTGTTCTTGCTGTGTCTTTGAAATATAGTACTGTCTGGTATTTTTACAAATCATAAAATATAAGGGATATATATATTTTATACATGCTTTGAGAGAATGACCAGCTGCTGGGAAGTGTGTGAATGCAATATGCTAATGCAGTCTGAAGCTAGGCTTTGTGACTGCACTACTTGGATTCATGATTGTACAGACAATTTTATTCTGCTGTAATGACTGATGAACTTCTTTTCAGATTTTGCCAGCATTGTGTGTTCTCATTTACCATACGGATATAAACGTAAGTAATTCCTAAACTTTTGATATTTAGATACTGTGTTTTCTCTGGAGAGAAAATGCTGCAAGATTGTGTTTAAGTGGCAAGCTTGGTTTTGTGTATTAATTTATGTATAATTAAGTAGTAAATGCACAATTAAATATGAAGACTCATATAATTGTAGTCATCCAGAGCACAAAAAAGAAAGTGCAGACACCATTTCTGAAATACCTTTTCTAAAAGGTTTTTTTTATCCTTTACATTAGAAAGTGCACTAAAAAAAATCCTACCTTGCAGAATTGAGCAAGAGAAATTTAAAGTGCTAGCTTTACCATCAGCTTCACTTTAATTCTGCCCCAACTTACAGTTTTGCATAGATGCTGTATAATGCACGTGTAGAAAAAGTGTATCTACTTCTGCATATCGGTTCAATCAAGTATTGTGATCGTGTGGGTAAATCTGACTTTTGTAACCTGTTGGGTGCCTGACTTTGCAACCTGCTTAACTAAGGAAATCACGTACGAAAATACACTTTAATGAAAAGCAATCAGCTAATGTTTTGTGGTACCTTTGACAACTTTTCTTCAGCTTTTTAATACTAAACCTTCAGTATTTCCCACATTTATGATCTATGGGTTTACATATATTTTCTGGGTAAAGTCCTAGAGCTATGGACTTCACCTCCTAAAATCTTATATTGGGACTTCAGGAACAAAGATCTGTGTCACTTAAGGGGTACCGAGCTGCTCTCCTCCTCCTCCTCCTGTCAGGACTTGTAACGCCGTTGACTCTTGCTCCCGATAGTGATCCTTCAATTTAGGAAAGCGGGAATTGAACCCTTGTGGTGGGTCTGGGGATAGCACATAAGATTAGTGGAACTGTCTTTTGTTACTTCCATGTTGCGCTAGTGGTGTTTCTGCTGCTCTTTTAATGGTGAAGTGGGCTTGGCTCAGCCAAATATTTGCAAACAGTTTAATTTGGGATTTTGCCAGGGTTTTCCCAGTGTAATATGAGTGGGAGACAGCACACGATGACTTTCCAATTCGTAATGTGGACAAACCTGAGTGGAAATTCATAGCAAAACTAAACATGCTGCTAACCTGTAAGCTTTTTTGTCCTTACAAAATTTGAAAGCTTTTGCAAGGAATGATTGTGTGAAAGCTTCTTGAAGTAGCTATGAGACTATGTGATGCCAGGTTTTGACTGATCTCAATTAGGGTGCCCGTCTTTTTGATCCTGAGAGTCAGGTGCTAGTTTGGAGGTACCAGTCTGGTCCCAGCCTCCCTGTACTGGAGCAGCAAACCTATCTTTGGAGATGAGTCAGTGATGCAGGTAGGTCAGCCCACAGTCCCGTGAGCGCTTCTGGCGGCTGCTGCTCTCATCACCAACAGGGCTGTGGGGCAGCAAACTGGTGAGGCACCATCTCTCACTGCTTCTGCTGTGATACCGGCTCCACTGCAGCACGTTCTGCTGTCCCTGTGGCGTTAGCAGGTGAGGGCAGCAGTAGGCTGTGTCAAGAAAGCATTAGGTCTGTGCTGTCTGGTCCCTGGAGCTGGGTGGAAGCAGCCTCTGTGGGTCAGGACTTTGAAGTAAAGTCCTTCCCATGTTTCAGTACTGTAGTATTTAGCCATCTTAATAGCTGGAAGTTTTAAATGGGTATCTGTTTTAAAAGTAGGGTCAATCTAGGTACCTTAAGAGATGATGATGTCCTCAGCAGGGTCCAGATTTCTCTTCCTGCCATTCCTAACATCGTCTCTAAGAGATGGGATATCCTTCTTTCTGCTGGCTTTGTTTCTGCTTCAGATACTACCTTTCAATGACTGTTAACTTTTGTATCTTTCTTTTTTGGAGGGCTCTCACATCATCCTTATCAAGTCATCAGTGACTTAGTCTTTATATTTTTAAGATACTAAGATTGCCATGCATGATAGTAATTTCTCTGTGGGTTTTGGCTTTGCTTGAACAGTTGCCACCTTACAGTAGTTGCTAGTCCTTTAGTTTGTATGAGAACTCCTTTCCTTTGCTGTGGCTTTTAATCTTAATATGAAGGCAAAAAAAAAAAAAAAGGCATACACCCAGAATAATTTCACTTCAGAACTGCAGTATGGATCAAAAATACTAAATGTAGGTAGATGGATTAGGGACTAAGGGGATTTAGGTGTTCTGTAATCAGAAGGTGGCACAGCTCTCAAATGACAACAGAGCAGGAGCGTGGGTCAGTGTGTTTTTCGCAGAGTTACTGGCACGGCTACTGGTTGCCTGTCTTTGAAAGGTAAATCAAGCCCAACAGTTTACCTGTGTGCTGACACTGTATACACCAAAATGTGGTATTTGGTTAAAAAAAATCTTTGAGAGATGACATGCAATGATTATTATTGAACAAATGGCCCCAGTTTTCTTAGTTGTATGTAATAATCTAACATTTCACTAATTAGGTCTCGTCATAATGTTTGAATTTTTCCTGTAACTAAATTGCATGCTCTTTTTCCCCTGCCCCCAGACGTGTGAAATGTTGTTTGCTAAATTAAGAGACCGCTGCTTGGATTGTGCTGTTCAGTGTGTAAATCCTGTTCTTTCCAATTTGTAGATTCTTGTGGACACTGTTTGGGCTTTGTCCTACTTAACAGACGGTGGAAATGAACAGATACAAATGGTGATTGATTCAGGAGTTGTACCTTTTCTAGTTCCCCTTCTGAGTCATCAGGAGGTTAAAGTTCAAGTAAGTCTGGTTCAGTTACTGTTGAATAGTCCTTTGTAAGCTGTTATCTAAAAAATGTGCCTTAGAGTATTTATTTGTGGAATACTGAGATGAGCATTTATAGCTACACTTGTTACAGCTAAAGCTGAATATTACTTACCCTGGGGGGGAGATACTGAAATGAAAGAAAACTCTAACAAAACAGTTTGAATGCAATTTTAAGTAAAAGGACAGGTTAAACATTAACTCCATTTGTGTGATTACCAGGGGTGCCTTCCTTTTGTAGTCCTAGAATACTTAATGACAACAGATTTTACATTTTCCAGAATTCAAGTTCTCTGGACACTTTTCTGTTGCTGCATACATGGTTGTACATATTCTGTCCAAATAGCTCGTGGAAATCAATTAAATTTTGGAACCTTTTGGATGTTCAAATATTTGCAGATGCTGAGTCCTTTTAGTAAAGCAAATTTCTAATTAGCTAAAAGAGGTAGGCTAGCTGAGCTTGTCTGTTTCGTTTCAAAGACAAAGGGAACCCAAAAGATAGTTAAAATGTGCTTGATTTTTATAAATCAGCTGTTGAAATTGGGAGCTTTTTTACGTATCTGCACATGTCATGTTTGTTTAGTTTGTACTTTGGATGAGACGTGGCCGTCTTGAAATTTGTCAGAGCAGTTCACTTGATGAAAAGGAGTCTCTCCAGTATTCTGTCACTTGTAAAGCATTTACTAACCAATACATAGAGATATAAAGTCAGCAAGAAGAAAAGCAGTGGTGGGTTTTTTAATTTGGTAGTGGAGAGCTGGATGGAGGCTGAAGCAACCTTGGCAGACGTATTCAAAACCTAGAAACAGTTAATGTAATTGTAACTCAGATCAGATACGTGGTGAATTAACTCTTCTGTTGTTTTAATATTCTTTTAGTTTCTAATCATTAACAGTTTTTGAGTTGAGCTGCAGCACATCTATTTAGTAAAACACTGTACTGTGTGTTTCTGTTTCAGTGAAACAGCACTCATTTTTAGGATGTAGCATAGAGGATGAAGTGCTAAGTTGTATTTTGCAAAGTGTTTTTATAAAAAGGCGTCTTCAAATCATCTTTATTTTAGCATAAATAACAGCAATGTCTTTAACGTGCTATATGTTTTTTTTCTCCTTCCCACTTTGGATATTCAGACAGCAGCACTGAGAGCGGTAGGCAACATAGTAACTGGTACTGATGAACAGACACAAGTTGTTCTCAATTGTGATGTTTTGTCTTATTTCCCAAATCTCCTGACGCATCCAAAAGAGAAGATAAATAAGGTATGATTTGTTTCTTCCTAGCTTAATATTTTTGTGTAAGAAATAAAGGTGTATTCTCTAGCATGTTACAGAAGAACTTCCAACTATTTCCAGCATACGAGCAATTTTGTATAAAGACGCAGCCTGTGAGGGTGGCACTTAATTAGGGCTCAAGCCAAACAGGCATAATGAAGATCCATGTATTGGTGTTCATGCCTAGTGCTTTTTGGGGAGGACTGATGTTTTTTGCTTTGGAGTGTGATACTTCTTCACATTTGCAAAGTAACTGGCATTGGTTTTCCATAACTAAGTAGTGTTACTTTTAGTTGAGAACAGTGAGTTGAGAAAGATTGATTCTGGTTTCCCACTCCACCTTTTGTAGTGGAATATGTATTGTCCATCTTCACCTTCAAGGACATAGGGAGTACCACTGTCTTTTTCTGAAAACTGTCCCTCCCTTTTCTCTTATGCCTTTTGGCAGAGGAAAAACCTTGCTGCTGCAAGGAAACTTTTCTTCTGCAAGTTTTTCACCCTTGCAAGGGGTGGAATAGGAGGAATTGGATGACAGAAAGTGATCGGTGCCCTCTTTTCCAGAGCTGTATTTCCTGATATTTGCACTTTCTTTTTTCAATCGTTGTGCCATCTTCCACTGCAAAGATGGGGCTGACAGAGGAGGAGGCTTTTTATTTAGCTTATGTGATTCCCCCACTTAGTGTACCATTGAGAGGAAATCTGTTTGTGAGGAATCTCAAGGCCTTGAGAAGCATGCCTCTTTGCAATTGGGACTTTGTAAGTGCTGTTAGAGATGTTAGCTCTGCTGATGTTATCTCCTGAGGGAGATAACTGCTGAGTAAAGTCTCAGGACTGAAAGTCCCATCTGATACTTGAATTGAGCTCCACTTCATGTTTCAGGGAAAAAATGGGACCTGGAGTTAGTCTTCCTTATATCAGTGGAGAAAGCTGCTTCTGAGCTGTCAGTATTAGGATTACAGGATAAGTCCTTTTCTATGTGAGGTTTTGCCAGTTTCCCTATTTTCTTTGCAAAACCGATTGAAAGTTTAAAACACGGCTGTGACTCCAGTAGTGAAAAGTACACACAAGGCTTAAGTCAGTGTTGCTCCCGATGTACTGAAACACTCCTTATGTAAGTAATAATCTGGCCCCATGAATTAATCATATATATTTTGCATTGATCCCTGCATGTTTGGTTTTCGCAGTGCAAGAAAAGTTTGTGTGCTGGAAATGCTGTGGGGGAGCGAACCTGGAGGTTCTGTTTAGTGATTGGTCATGGTGTGATTTTAGGTTTTGAAGTTGTTTTGTTCAGTTTGGTTGTTGGGTTTTGTGTTGTTTTGTTCTGGTTTTTTTTATTTTATTTGTTAATTATTTTTTAAAAATGTTTTGCTTTTTTTGTTTTGTCCAATTGTAGGAAGCAGTTTGGTTCCTTTCCAATATCACAGCAGGAAACCAGCAACAAGTTCAGGCTGTAATAGATGCTGGGCTAATCCCTATGATCATACACCAGCTGGCTAAGGTCAGTCAAACTGTCAGCTATGCAAGTTGTCATCCTCTTTTTATAAATCTGACATGAGGAGTCTGTGATTTTTAATAATAAGCTTGACAGATGTTTCCATGCTGATTTTAATGAGCTATTAATTTTATTTTTCAGGGGGACTTCGGAACACAAAAGGAAGCTGCTTGGGCAATTAGCAATTTGACAATAAGTGGGAGAAAAGATCAGGTATGTGTAGTGGGATTTCAAATTGTCTCTGAAACGTTGCACATGCAGCCGTTTGTAGGAAGCACAATGTTGAAAGCACTTTTTTTTTTTTTTTTTCCCTCCATTTTTTAGGTTGAATACCTTGTACAGCAAAATGTAATCCCGCCGTTCTGCAATCTCCTCTCAGTAAAGGATTCTCAAGTGGTACAGGTGGTGCTGGATGGCCTGAAAAACATCCTGATAATGGCTGGTGATGAGGCGAGCACAATAGCTGAAATTATAGAAGAGTGTGGAGGTAAGTGCTTATTAGGCTTTTAAAAAATTTAATTTGCTAGCTTTATTCTGTCTTGTGCTTGTTGCTGTTGATATTTACTACATCTTTTTGTTTTGTTTTGTTTTATTTAGTTTTGTTTTGGTTTTTTGTTTACCATGGACTATTTGAATAAGCAAGTGAGACTTTGGCAGTGAGAGAAATGACAAATTTGTTTTTCTTCGGTTTAGGGATTGTCATGTTGGAGGCAATCAGTAAAAAAGCCTTCTGTAGCTTAGGTATTTTTTCAGTTTAAATGGGAATTGTACTTCTTTTCCTTTGATTATTGCATATACTTTGTTCTGTGGTAAAACACACAATTGTTCCTTTAGTTCAGTTGTTAGGATCACAATTTAATTACAGACCAAAGCAGGATGAGGAGTCAGGCTTCTGGATATTGCAATCCAAGTTTTAACAAGTGTTAATTAATGTATTATAGTAAGATGGCAGTAAAGAGGTGTTTAAGAACTTACTATACTGGAAGTTTTTGCCTTGTATTGTATTATGTCCAGTATGAAAATGGAACTAGGGTTTTAAGCTGCTCTTGGTGTGAGACTTTGTCGCCTCATTGTTTTAAAGTCATACACAACACACATGAAACCACTTCGTTTTGGTGATCTGCAGAAGCACAGTGACTGGAACAAAAGCTACTGAGTAGCTTGTGCATATAGTACATTCTATGTATGTAGTTTTATCTAAAAAGAGAGAAGGTTCTATTATTCCTTTTTCATAAAATGCGATATTCTATGGCATGCAAACGATCACAAGCTACTTTTTTTTCCATCTCCAAGGCAAGTGTAGCTGTTATATTAGACAGTATTTGCTACATCTTTTCTAGTATGTTTTAGTAGTAATATTTAATTATTTTTCTTAGGTTATTTGTTTACAAAATAGTCAATAATTCACTTCAGTTTAAACTTATAAAACTCTTCTCCATTTTCTTTTCTCCAGGGTTAGAGAAAATTGAAACCTTGCAACAGCATGAGAATGAAGACATTTATAAACTAGCATTTGAAATCATAGATCAATATTTCTCTGGTGATGATGTAAGTACGCTAAGGATTGAAGAGTGTATGCACTGTGCTGTTAGCTTTGCAAGTACATTGTCATTGTTCCTCAGTTCCAGTTGTTGTGAACGTGGGCTAACTGGGAAGTCTGTTTTCCTGCTCCTTTTTCAGTAGAGCTTCCCTTAATTGAAAGCCTTTGAAGAGTTTCTCAATGCCAAGAATTTTCTTCAACAACATCAAGACGACTACTCTGGTTTTGCCTAAGAAATTGATTGACACTGACCTAATTTTGTCACACTGACGTGTAAATTGACGCGTAATTACTTGTGATTAGAGTCTAAACAGTTCTCTGGCTCTCCTTTTTACTTTCTCATACATCAGTGTTTGGAGTGGATGCTTATTTTCAGATAGATTACCATATTTCAGCTCTGCAGTTGCTCAGTCTGGATTCTACATTGAGCAGAGTTATCAAAACTGTAACACTTTCTGCAGCTGGTTGATCTAGACCATCTGATGTTTTCTTGCACTCTGATTAGGTATTTTGACCCTTTGAGTTCTAGCTCTTTCTGCTACTGGCAGCTACCCCAGCAGCACTGTAACAAGCAATTTGAAGATAAATACTAATTATCCTTTCTAGGCCATCCAGGGTGTCTGTAGTTCCCTTGCCTGGCAGAACTGTGTCTTCAGTTCTCTTAAATTGAACTCTACAGATACCAGCTCTAACTTTTCGATTCATGGGTCCATCGTGTGATGGCAAAGTTAGTTGCCAGAAATTAAGATATGTGAAAACATACACTCATAATGGTTCTGTGAGAAGCACCTAATAGTCTCCATAATGACTCTGAGACTTCTGTAGCAAACTGAAAAGCACAGTCTGGTTGGTGTGGGTTGAAAAATACCCATTTCGAGCTTAGTACTCCCTTCTGTGCATTTACCTTTGACATAAACTAATGCAGTTTAACCTATGCCTGATTTGCTGAATTTACTTCCTTTACTTGGGAGCGAGACTTTACTTCAGATTATTATTTATACTGCTACCATGTTTTCTGGTCCTGAAACTCCAAATTGTAGAGATTCCATCATTGGGAGGCAGGGGCTAGAACATAAAACCAGACCAAATCTTCAGGCAGTGACTATATGTAGGAAAATAACCTTTGTCGTTTGAGGACGGATGCAAAAATAACACAGAAAAAAACTCCAAATTGCCCTAGGGAGACAGGAGACTGGTTATGTTAACCAGCTTGGCAGTGCTGAGATGGACTGCCCGGGAGTATTCCTGCCTTCTGTCACTTCAGGATCGTCTGTATTCTCATGAGATGTCGCTGGCTACTAGATACTCCCTTCACTGTTATTCCCATCTGCTCCTTTGCTGAGCCCTGTGAAGTGCACAGGCACTTAGTTTAGGACCAGCACTAGTGGGTTCCTCACTTGGGTTTATTGTGTTAAAGGCATGTGAAGGTGGGTAAGGTGACCTTGTAGTCCCTCTGCAGAAGACAGAAGTGCAAATGTATCAACTGACAAACATTTTGTAAAGCACTCTGAAACCAGATTCAATCTTCATTTGGGCACAACGCGCCCACCCCCCCACCTTCTTCCTGAGGATTCCTTGAGGGCAACCTGGTCTAGTCAGGGGTGTCCCTGTGACTGCGGGGAGGTCGGACTAGCTGACCTTTGGAGGTCCCTTCTGGCCTGGATGATTCTATGATTGTTGCTGTCACCAAAGTCTTAACGTCTCCCTCCAATATAGGTACTGTCACCCAAAGTAAAAAGAAATAAAGATTTTAGGTGAGTCAGTTCTGGTGTCTGCGCCAGTCCAAGGCCAGATCTCAGAAAGCTCTTGAGACCCCCCCGGACAAGGGCTCTTACCTGCTTCAGAACGACACACGGTTTGGAGGGAGACATGTGGTTCCTGCAGCCTGGCTGGTAGAGGTGGTGTGTTCAGAGAGCAGCTGGAGCTGGGGATTTGGGGGAGGATGGGTAGGGTTTGAGGCTGTGCGTATCGATGCCACTCATCGTGTTATTTACCACCTAGAGGTGGTAAATCCCTAAATCCTAACGTCCTCAAGGAAGTTGAGTGAAGTTGGATATTGGTGCCTTTCATTCCGTATCCATAGAGTAATGAAGTACTTCTGTTTTAAAAAATAATTCAGATTGTGCTTATGAGCACTATGTAAAACTGCTCTAAGTAATTCTAAGGCTTTCAGATTCTGATAGGAGATACTGAGTACTCTTTTAAGCTGTGTACAAGTATTTCTGTCAGCTGCCACTAAAAATTATTTCCTTGTTGAAAGAAAATGGGAAAAAGTACAAAAACTAAGTGTGGAATTCACAACTGGTGATTAGCCAAACCCAGAAGTACTAAAAATTGGCATTGAAAATTAAATCTCGCAGCTAAAATAGCAGCTACTTTGACCAAGCAGCCCAGGCTCTAACTATTTCAATGTTCTGTTTCCCTAATGGTATTAGAGCAGAGTTAATGTGCTGTTCTTTTTAAGCATGTTTGAGGAACTGAATTGGAAAAACCGATCTAATTTTATTGCAGTAATATTTTAAAAATAAGTAAATAAGGAAGAAAAGATGAATATTTGTGAATCTCTGCTGCGTGCACTGATTGGATGGGGCTTTGAGCAACCTGCTCTAGGGAGAGGTGTCCCTGCCCATGGCAGGGGGGGTGGAACTGGGTGATCTCTAAGGTCCCTTCCAACTCTGACCATTCTATGATTTGTGCAGGGAATTGGCCTCTCATGGTGGTTTGGTTTTTTGTTTTATTTTATAGATCGATGAAGATCCCAGTCTCATTCCTGAAGCCACTCAAGGAGGTACCTACAACTTTGACCCGACGGCCAACCTTCAAACGAAAGAATTTAATTTTTAAGTTCAAAAAAGTGCAGCTTCTCTGTCCCACACCAGTATGAAGCACCACCAGATGGCTACCAAGTGAAGAAACAAAAGGCTCCAAGACACACATGCCTCTTCGTTTTGATGCTTCTAAAGCAAGCCATGTATCGGTCACTTTGCAGTTGCCAAACGTCACTCTCACATGGACTGTAAATGCATATGCATGATCTCTTAAACTGTTTCAGAATCCTTTTTAACAGTCCCAACTACCTTTTTTTGCCTTTTTCCTGGTGCCACATGCTGACAACCGCAATCTGCAGTTTTGTTAAGAATATTCCATAGTGGTGGCACATCGGCTTTCCACGGAAAAGTAGCTTCTTTGGAAAATGGTGCGCTGTGGATCAAGACACTTTGGTATGATGCGTACATTTTGGAAGACTTTCCAGGGGCCCGGTTTGCTCTGAGCCTCCATCGTCGTCCTCCACAAACATATTTTCATATACTTTATGTGGAAGAATAGATTCAAAAATGCAAGCCAAATGAATTTCATTGGTGAAACTGAAATAAAAGTAACTCACAAAACAAACAAACAAAACAAAACACTTGGCAATTGATTAAACACTTAAGTTTAAAACAAACAAACAAAAAAACTACTTCAGCTGTCAGTAATTGATGTGTGTTCATTAACTGCCTCAGAAACCAGGGTTGGAGAATGAACTGTAGATTTGGACTGGTAAAGCTTTTGCCATTATACCTAATTTTTGAGAACAGCGAGCCCTATTTGACCACTCACTTCAGCCTGTGTGTTCCTGCTGTTTTGAAGTAATCAAATGCTGTGCATGGTATTTTACCTGAGCTACAACCTGTTATGGACTTGAACTTCTGTTTAAGCTGAAAGCAAGAGTCCCAGACTGT
>VXBW01004165.1:154613-248319 GCA_013400375.1 Thinocorus orbignyianus
GGGGGGGGGGAAGAAAAGAAAAAAAAAGTTCTTTCCAAAAAATGTATTAGTTACAAAAGAATCTTGCTTTCAACTTTCAGTAGTCAATATATTTTGTTTTAAATTGATAATTGGATATGGTTGATTTATATTGGGTTTAAACTGTGGAGCTTTCATGTTTACTGTATTTTAGTCTTAAACTATTTTTTACTTAGTAACCAGTGCTTATGATGATGTGGTTGGCAACAAACCAGCAACTACTTAGAAGCGTCATAAAAGCTTCATTCTTGGAGTATTGGAAGAGCGATTTCAGAAATTAGTCTCAAATCTTATTCACAATGATTAAAAAGAGATGCAAACTGGCTGGTGTGTGAGGCTGTGTGGAAGCTGCCGTTACTCAGCAGAAACCTGATGTGCAGCGCACATTAAATAACTTCACGTGAGGGATGTGAGGTCATTGCTTTCAGAAAATCATCCGACCCAGTCGTTTTCAAAGGGATTTTGGTACCGCTGGGGTGAAGATGGATAAATTTTGAAATTCTGTAAGCTATCACACAAACTGGTTTTGTTGCTGTTGTTTACTGGGTGTAATTTCCCAATGCATTGATGTGAAGGGATAGAAAAAAAAAAAATCTAAACTAATTTAGTTATTGGATGTGGGTTGTATTTACTGTGATGAAGATAAGGACAGATGCCATCAGAGCTTTGTGGATCAGCTGTTTTTCCACTGATGAACAACGCATAGCAGGTGTGCATTCATTAAATATATATCTGCCAAGGTGGAGCCACTTTAAAGAGTGAGTTGTCTTGTATCTCACCTGGATACAAGCGTATGTTTAAACTGCAAGATTTTTACTTGCTAGATAATCTGTTTTAATATAGTGGTTTGGCCTCTGATTATTTATAGGTTTTATAAATTTTAGAATCAATTTCTCTTTAAGGTGGCTCAGATTTTTTCAACTCTTGTGCACATAAAATTGAGTTGAAGTTCATTGTGCCTTTTTTCTTTTCCCAAAAGTTGAGTTGAAGCTTCATATGGTAACTGCATCCTATTCACACACTATAGTCTAAAATCTTGAAACTGTGTGGTGTTCGCTAAGAGAAAAGAAAAACAAAAACCAACAAAAAAACTAAACAATGAAAAGTCAAAGTTAGGTAAGGTCACAAAGTTTTTGTGAAATTAGAGTTTCCAGCAGATGTTATTGTGAACAAATATTTCCCCCCTTCTAATTCAATTTAGTCTCCCTCTATGCCATATAGACTGACGGATACCCTGTTCAGCCTGCACTCACTGTTACCCTTAGAGATTTCGTACAAATTGAGATTCGAAACGACAGTTTTCCACTCACTACTGTGAAGATTTGGTCCTTTTCTTGCACTCAATGCGCTACATTAACAGTGAACATGGGAGAACTGGGTAAGGCGGGACCAAGCCTCTGCTCAGTTCTTCCCGTTGTGACCTTATCAGCTTTCGATTGGGATTGCACCATTTCAGAGTTAATAAAGGAAACAAAGTATATTGCTGCACTTTTACGTTTTCAGAACAGTGTTTAAAATTGCATTGTTTTTATTATTTTTTTAAACTATCAGTTAAAATAGACTAAAACGTTCTTTCAAAGAGGCATCTAAATGTGTTCCTAATTTTGTATATGGGCTTAGGTTTTGTAACCAATAAAAAGCTGCTATCAAATACTATAAAAAAAAATAATTCAAGAACTTATTTTGAGGATTATGAAACTGCTTAGTCTTCGCAGGTTGACTTAGGGGGTTTGGTCTTTGACTAGCTATTAATTAGCAGAACTCCTCATCGAAGTTTGAAGTTATGTTACAAGGACGAATAAAATAAGCTACTGCAGTCATCTCTGAAACTTTGGCTACTGTTCCAGTGTGGAATTTTACGCTTTTTAAGGAGGTGTTTCCCAGACGTGGTAAGCGGGCTGCGGCTGAGAGCTGTTTTAAATCATGACTTCAGTGTAAAGGTGTGAAGGGAGACTTCCACGGTCTTTTTCTGCCCTCCAGAAACGTCCTTTTCAGGCCTGATGCAGCGGTGATTTTAACCTGGGGATGCTCCTCCTGCCAGTGGCGCCTTGGGAGGGGTGTGTGCACCAAGGTCAGCTTCAGGCAGGAGAATGGGATTCCATGGCTCTCCATAGCTGGGAGGGATGGCCAGTGTCCCTCACCTCAGGCACAAGTGACCCCATCAGGGTGCTGTTTGGGGACAGATCGGAACCAAGTCACAAATTTGGAGGAGAAGAGGAGGCTGAGGGGAGAACTCATTGCCCTCTACAACTACCTGAAAGGAGGTTGTAGAGAGGTGGGGATTGGCCTTTTCTTCTGAGTGAATAGTGACAGACCCAGAGGAAATGGTCTGAAGCTGCAGCAGGAGGGGTTCAGATTGGATATTCGGAAGAATTACGTTACTGAAAGAGTGGTCAGGCACTGGAACGGCCTGCCCAGGGAGGCGGTTGAGTCACCATCCCTGGAGGTATTGAAGAAACGTGCAGATGTGGCACTTTAGGGTATGCTCTAGTGGCCGAGATTGTGGGTTTTTTGGTGTGTGTATGACTGGACTCGATCTCAGAGGTCCTTTCCAACCATGATGATTCTGTGATTTACATTGTCCAGCAGCTCCATAATTAGTACAGTTCTGCTCTAATTATATGACAGCACTAGTGGAGAAAAACCCTTGAACTGCTTGTGCTATGGCTTTGCCAACCTTCCTCCGTGTCGGGTGTGTCACCCCTCTCTCTCCACAATGGTGGACGTGAGCTCCCAGTGCCTTACTTTCATCTTTGCAAATGTTCTTCTGTAAGGATACAAAGGATAAAGATCTCCAAATAAGCCAGCCACCGTTTCCGAAAGCGGTTTAATTTCTTCGGTTCCTTCGGCATTCAGTTGACAAAATGAAACTCTTGGATGCTGGGATTTTTGCAACCTGTTGCTAATCATCCAGCAGGTCCTACCGGTGTGACTTGAAAAGACACTACATCAGAATTAAGAATGCATTGTTTTAGGAGACGTCTTATTTAGAATGAATAAAACCTAGAGAATATATTGATGTTCTCCATACTTAGAAAAATATAAACACTTCAATTTTGTTTGCCTGATCTGTTAAATAGGGAAATGAATAAGAAGATCCACTAACAGGCATATTGTTTTAATTAATTTTTTTTAAATCCCAGTGAACTGAATCCTAGTTCAAACCCATTTTCTTACTCTGATCTATAGTGTCTTCTGGATTCTGAGTGTGTTTCAAAATAGTCTTCTCTACCAAAGCGGCCTAGTTGCGTTGTGTTCCTTCTGTTGTATTCAAAATGCTCCTTTTTGTGGCATAATTACGCCTCTATTCAAACATATGTAGGACAACAAATTATGCCAAGCCATTAGAAAGCACTTTTCAAGAAGAAAAGGGAAAAAAAAAAAAAAAAAAAAAGCAGTGGAAAACTGTGGGCTTCAAACGGCAAAGCTGTGGAAGGTTTTGCCATGGCCACCATCAGCTCCATGGCCACCCGGGTTTGTCACGATGGCCACCATCAGCTCCATGGCCACAAGGGTGTGTCATGATGGCCACCCTTTGCTCCATGACTCTGTGGGCAGGGAGAGCTGGAACCCCCAGAGCTGCTCGGCTCTGCTGTGGGGTGGTAGGTTTCTTCAGAGGCCTCAGGAAAATTGCCACATGTGAAGATGCAGAGTTATGGACTAGAGCAGCTTCACACCTCCCTGGATCTGGTTTGTGTGTTCGTTATCCTGCAGGAGTGCTAATGAGCGGGTCTGCTGGCTTAGACCCAGGGATCTCCAGCTGCCACTGCAGCAGCACGAGTAGTTTCCATTTCAAGTGCATTCATGGGACAGCTTTCTTGAGCAGCATACAGGAACACAAGGAACATAGGAGCTGCTTTTTTCCAACCTTACTTTTTAAAAAGTATGTTGGGGACATTATTTTGTATTTTGTGAGGAAAGGCTGAGGAACTTAGGTCTTTTTAGTCTAGAGAGGAAGAGGCTGAGGGGGGATCTGATCAACACTCATAAATACTTAAAAGGTGGGTGTCAAGAGGATGGGGTCAGTCTCTTTTCGATGGTGCCCAGTGAGAGGACAAGAAAGAATGAGGCACAAAACTGGAACATAAGTTCCATCTAAACATGAGGAGGAACTTCTTCACTTTGAGGGTGACAGAGCACTGGAAGAGGCTGCCCAGAGAGGTGGCGGAGTCTCTGTCTCTGGAGACATTCAAAACCTGCCTGGACACGTTCCAGTGCAACCTGCTGTAGGTGTACCGGCTTTGGCAGGGAGGTTGGACTAGATGATCTCCAGAGGTTCCTTCCAACCCCATATCATTCTGTGTTTCTGTATCAAGCCTAAGTATTAGGTGTCATGAAAATGATCAGGGGGCTGGAGCACCTCTGCTACAAGGACAGGCTGAGGGAGCTNATTCTCGTGTGTTTAAAATGAAGGCTGAAGTCTTTACTGCTCTCTGCCTTCACCCATCAGTAGAACAATCAGGTGAATGTCACCATGCAACCTGGGAGGAAAAATTTCCTGAAGGATTTAGATACCCTGCAGGAGGGCAATTCCCTGGGCACAGCGAGGGAACTGCAAGAGGAGGTTAGCTTCCAGTTTTGCTCAACATACATTAAACAGGGCCTGGGGACGCATGAAGGTGCAGGAGATGGATTAACTACCCTCCTTAATAAATGGGGTCCTGCAGAAGATGGTGGTGGTTGGATCTTTCTAATATGTTGAAATAAAACATAAGGGAGTTCATGTCTGCATCCTAGTTATTTGCAAACTGATCATCTTCGTTCCTGTAATTGTGAAAGAAAGTATTTGGCATTAATTCTCTGGCAACAGTTTGCATGGCCTTGGCTTTTGTCATTTTTAGGTACAGGAGCACACAGGAAAGCTCAGGGGATGAAGTGTGTGTAGGACTCATCTTTGGGCTTGTTGAATTTTCGTGTTTAAATCAAATGCATACAAACTATTAAAAAAAATACGTAGCTTTCTCAAAAATGTGGTCTTCCAGCTTTTGCATCCCTCAATCCCTGTCATTTTTCAGGTCTTTGAGCCGTTGCCTTTAATGGTTTAGGACAAATACTCAAAATAAAAATTGGAGGAAAAAAAAAAGAGTTTAAAAACTCACCTTTTTTCTGCATGTTTGCAAGCCAACAAAAACAGTTCAACTGCTGCTAAAACACAGGCTGATGCTTGTGTCTTGTGAAAAATCTCCTTTCCAAAGGGCTTGTTTGTGAACACCTGCAAGGAGCTGGATGTGCAGACACAGCATGGGACACCTAGCGATAACGCTCACTTCCAGCTCGGTCTGTAACCTTGCTTTTTCAGGACTCTGTGCTGAAATATTTAACCCTTTGCTGAGAAAAATGAGCAGCCCAAGGAGAGTATTTTGCAAGAGGGCACGTCGCTTCTGCAGTAGGAGCGTGCTCCCTCTCTCCCTGCTCTCAGACTGCTGGGTTTTAAACCCAACCTCAATGTCAACAGCACCGTGTGCCTGCGCTCAGCTTTGCACGGCTTTTGGCACCCAGTGAGTTATTTTTAGGGGAGCTCAACCAGAGGTCTGTGCTTGAAATATTACAAACTGATGTCGACAGAAGAAATTACTGCTTCAGTGGTCACAGTTTTCCCTGTGTTGGGTATTTTCGTCAACATGTGAGCTCCTGAAATACTCCAGGAGGTTTACTGACATAAGCAGTTGCCACAAAGATGATCAGAGGGATAGAGCACCTCTGCTATGAAGACAGGCTGAGAGAGCTGGGGCTGTTCAGCCTGGAGAAGAGAAGGCCCCAGGGAGACCCGGTAGCAGCCTTCCAGTGTCTGAAGGGAGCTACAGCAGAGCTGGAGAAGGACTCTTTGTCAGGAAGTCTAGTGATAGGACGAGGGGTAATGGTTTTAAATTGGAAGAGGGGAGATTCAGATTCGATACTAGAAGAAATTCTTTCCTGTGAGGGTGGTTGTCGGGAGGGGCCCGGGAAGACATGCGGCCGACTCAATATGAGTGATAAAGCAAGCTCCAGTGTTTATTCGGATAGCTCAGATATTTATACACTTATTGTAAATTATGCCTACTTGTCACACACTAACTGGCTAGGCTTCTAAAGATTACATGTTCGTACACCTCCTACTTGCAGTTTCTGCNACTGTTCAGTGCTGTCAAAAGCCAGAAAATAATGAGGTGTAAAGTGCTTTTCTTTATGAACAGAATAGACCCTGATCACACGCCCCCAGGAAAAGTGGCCCCCAGCTCCACACTCAGCTGGTATTTTTCTTCCCGAGGAAACCTCCAGTTTGATCTTTCCAAAGTCCTTTCCAAACCTCACGTGGGCCCATGTGAGTTTGTCCTCTCTCTGAAAAAAACAGTGGCTTCATAACCTCGCCCTGGCTTAGTTAAAAAGCAAATATTTCTCCTATGTCCAAGGCCAGGCGGGGCGTTACTGCGGAGCCGCAGCCAAGTGGGTTTGGTTTGTGTGAGTGGTTGTGGCCGGTTGGAAATACCCTCGTTGCCACATCCAGATGTGGTTAGCCAGCACAGGCCAAAAAGCAAACCAACAAACAAAGAAAAATTAATAAAAACCTGTGGCCTGAAGGAAGAATTTAAGAACAGTTTGTCAGCCCTGGGAGCTCCAGGGAGATTGTTCCTTGCAGCAATCAGCAGACAAGGTGTTGCTGGTGCCGGATTGATTTGAGACATCGTTTTTTGGAGGTGACTGGTGTTGGACTGGGTTGGAGCAGAGGTTTGCAGCAGGAGATTCCAGCAGGAGCCCAGGCAGAGGGACACACTTGCCGGGTCCAAGTCAGCATTGCCTCGCACAGCAGTTGGATAATTTATCTTTTTGTTTGTTTCTTTCTTGTTTTATGGGAGTTTTAGATGAATCACAATGGGTGAAGTAAGAGGTGGGTGGGGGATGACATGCTCCCAGCCATGGATGTGTCGCTGAGGTCCTAACCCAAAACACCAGCCTTCACTTGGCCTTTTTAATGGCATCAGCGAGCTCGGGGCTGCTGCTCAAGCAAACACATCATGAAAGAAACATCAAGTATCAGAAAGTTTAGATGAAGGTCAGTTAATTAACCCTTTGAAGGCTGTAATGCCTTGAACTGCAGTTTGTCATTTGTCTCAGTCGTAATTTCATGACTGGTTTTTAAGACCATTTAGCAAGGATATTAATTTTTTTTTTAAGAGGTGGCATCACACGTGGTTTTAGTCCTTGTTTCTTCTTGGTGAGTTACATGTGGTGAAACTTTATGGGTGCTATTTCAGGGTTTCTTTAAGAGGAGGAAATTAATTTACAGCCATTATGTGTACTAAAGCGATAATTAAGACATTCTACGGCATTATACAGCCTGTCTCCTAACAAAAGAGGGCTTCTGCAGTCTTTTTTTTTTATTTATTTTGTAGCTCTTCTTAGCTTTTTAAAAAAGTCTTATTGACTTTTTTTTACTCCCAGGCCTTTCTCCGGTGTCTGGCTGCTGCCCCAACACTCTTCTCCCAGCGTCAGAGCTGGTTACAGCTCCCTCTCACGTGCCCCCTGGCTGCCTGTTCCGTCTTTAAATAGTTCATTGGCAACGTTCATGCCCTCACCCTGCAGACCTGGGGTCGCCTGGTTCCCCTCCAGTCTCAGACCCCTCAGCAAGACTGTGGTGAAACCCATCATAGAAGCCCCATCAGTGGCTGTGGGGCAAATGCTGTGTGGGCCCACCAGAAAACAAATAAATGGTGCCAAGAGCAGAAATCATGTATTGCACAACTCGAAACCATTCTGTGGGATGGATGGTAGGATGAGGGGGACCAGTTTTAAACTGAAAGAGGGTAGATTTAAATTAGATATCAGAAAGAAATTATTTAGTGTGAGGGAGGGTGGTGAGACACTGGAACAGGTTGCCCGGAGAAGCTCAGGATGCCCCATCCCTGGAAGTGTTCAAGGCCAGGCTGGAGGGGGTTTTGAGGAACCTGCTCTGGTGGAAGGTGTCCCTGCCCATGACAGGGGGGTTGGAACTCGATGATCTTGATGGTCCCTTCTAACTCTAACCATTCTGTGATTCTATGGTTGGCTGAAATATGGAAATTGTGAAGAGATGGGGGAAAGGTGACTCGTTCTTCCTGTACTAGTGAAGAGAAAGGGAAAAGGTGACTCGTTCTTCCTGTACTGGCTTTTAACATTGGCTACTTTTTTTTCCACTTACCTTTTTTCTGGGGGCAGATGGAAAACTTGTCAGAAATTAAAAAAATAAACTTGCGCTGGGTTGATAGTCATGAAAAGGGTTTGTAGAAGCTGCTTTAAAAACCAATCCTACATAAAGCTTAGTAAATCAGGGAGTAATTACCTGTGTCCTTTCACAAATAGTGTGAAAGATGACTGAGGTGTCTTAGTGTCCATGAAAGAGGCAGGTCCTGCTGTTGTGATCCCTGCAAAGCAGAGAAGGAATGGGATGTCCCAGGGCCGGAGGAGCTGAAGGTCCTGGACAAGGAGGCTGCTCTGACAGCTCCAAGCAACGGTAGATGCTTACCAGTATGGATCTTCTTGGTGGAATGAGGATTGGGAAGATTAACAGACAGTCAGGGATTTTGGTTACATTATTGTAGAGGTTAATACAAACCAGAGTGCCTCTAAAGGTGTTGGGTTGTTGAGCCTCCATCCTTGGAGACATTCAGAAGTGCTGCACCAGGTAACTCGATTCAACCAAGGTATCAGACCAGATGTCACTTCCCTGTCCCTTCCCACACAACCCTGCTGTCTCCAAGTTGGCCACTTTTGCCAATACGTTTAGCTCATAACCACGAGATTCAAAAGCAGGCCACATTAACAACTAAATAGTGATGAAATCTTTATAAAGAGAGACAAATAAATACTTGTTCCTGAAAAAAACTAAAAAGAAATAAAAGGCAAACAGCCTCCTGGTCCAAACATCTCCTTTTGGCTTCCAGACAGCCAACATCAGGGGTAGTAAGTGGATGGATTTAGCATCCAGAAAAGCTGCTAAAAAGGAATCACAGAATCTTCATGGTTAGAAAGGACCTCTGAGATCATTGAGTCCAACCACACACACACACAAATTCCCTACATCTTGGCCACTAGAGCATGCCCTGAAGTGAATCTTGAGCAACCAGGGTGGGCTCTGGGGCCAACAACCCCAAAGATAATTCAAATTTGTGAGGAAGCTGAAACAAGAAAGTGTCCCAAGAACTTTTCTTTTGCCTGCTACTAAGAGAAAAGCAGTGTTATTTTAGAAACCAGCAGAGAGGCTGTGACACCTATCACAAGCCCAGGAAGATGGAAACTCTTAAATTTGAAAGTTGCCTCCTGGCCAGAGTGCGTAAGCACAGATGTTTAGGGGATTAACACCGCTCTACGTGGCAGTGGCTCTCCTGCAGGATCACCAAGAAAAAAAGAGGCAACAAACTTCCCTCCCTAGAGCTGGCTTCTTCCTGCAAAGCTCCACACTGCTCCCTCTGAACCGGGCAGGAGTTTTGACACTGAAGCATTTAAGTGCCGTTGGGCGAGCATCCTGCTAGTATTTGAATAGAGCAGCACAGGGCTCATTAGATTGACTTGTTTTAATGTGTTTTCCAACACAGGAGAAAAGAGAAAATAATTAGAAGTAAATTGTGTGTTGCTGTTTCAAATATTTTCCCCCAGCATCGTTTTGACAGCCTCTAACAATGGCATAAATGAGCTGAGTAATGTGACCAAGCATCTAGAAAAGCCTTATTCCAGAAAACAAGGATGCTAAATCACATGATGCCCCATGAGATGGAGTATTTTGCCAAGCTACTGGCTCAAGGGAAGTGAGAACACTTTCAGCCACCAGGATGTTGCTTCATCAGTTTCAGGCATTCAGGGTTCCCACTGCCAAGAAAAAACCCTTCTTCTACATCTCCTACCTCCCTATTTTAATTCTTAATTGGTGATATCTAAAGAAGGCTGGCGATTACCTCTATTTGCTGCCAGAAGAGCCTGGTTTTTCTCTTTAAAGGGCTTAAAAAACACTCATGGGGAAATGGTGAGGTTTCAGTGCTCTTTTTAACCACCAGCAGACAGTCCTGTAGAGTAAAATGCACACAATCAAGGGTGAAATAAGACTAAAATATCATCAGGACAACACTTCAGCCTGTGTTGAGTTTAAACTATTGCCGATACCCCACCTTAATGGACAATACTCAGCTTTGTATCACATGAAATGCAAGACCAAAACACCAGCAAACCCAAAAAAAGAGAATTTTTTTGGCATGGTGATAGGACACAGAGCCTTTTGCATTGTGCCTCTAGGACTGGCGTTCAAAACAGCTGGGTGGGCCCCTGTGAAGATGTGGCTTTTTCTTATTCTGGCAACCAGAGTGCAGAGATGACCTGAGTTTGTTCATCTCTGTCTAGATACCAGCACGTGTGCTGTCTCACAGGAACTGCTTGGTCCGCCTCTGGCAGTCAAATACCCAACACAAGCATTGGAGGCTTGTGTGTTAGAAGCATATGGTGACCACCTACAAGAAGCCAAAGGCAGGTCAACCTGCCTGTGTCAACTGCAAAGATTTAGAGAGGTGATTTTACCAAGCACACAGCTTTGTCGTATAATTAATTAAACGATTCGGTGCTATTTAAGTATACTCATAAGCATGATCACTTAGGCCAGATCAACACTGGAGTGCTATTTTATAGCATATAATAGTTCTTATATATTAACACAGCTAAAAAAATATCTTTTTCTACTGGGAAGGATTTATTTTATTGAGCCCTCACTATAAAGGTCAGATAATGTTTCTTCATGACTGTTTAAGCCTTGTTTTCCAGCTGCTGCCTTCTATGAAATGAGGCTAATAACAGTACCACCAACAGCTGGATGATTAATTCCTTAACAACTGTAAAATGCTCTGATATGAACAGAAGAGGATTTCACCACGTATTTCTCCTTGGCATTTCTAGGTTAAATAAGTTCTTCCTTGAAAGCAGCTAACTTCTGCTGCCTGAAAATTTTGTGTCCTTTCTCTCCATTTCCTCCAACACTTTTATTCATTTCATAATAAAGCAGGGACTGCTATGAATTTTCTTAATTTTATTCCCGAATAACAGGGAGCCCTCAGGCATGCTATTTACAGGTCTTTCCAATGGTAGGTTCAGTGGGATCAGGCAAAGACCATCACTGCAACAAAAGACCCAGCCCTGTTGAGAACTGCCACGTGTGTTTTGACTGCCCAGGGCCCAGCTGGGTGTAGAGACCCCTCTGGTTACCAACTTGCCCATGCCCACAGGTGCCCATGGTTACCAATCGATGCCCGTAGAGTGGTCTCATACAGTTTCGAGAAGTCAGAGACATGGGGCTTCGTCTTGGCTGTTGGGGCCACCATGAGGTTATTTAGAAGTTGGCTGCCCATGCAGACATGTTTCCAAGCATATAGAAATCAGATTTGGTTCCTTTACATACAATCCAAGGAAAATGAGGTACCATTTTCATAAAATCAATATTTGATGAAAGTAGCAAACAGAAAAGAAAGACTCAAAACAAGAAACTCAGAAATAAATACACACACATCCTTGAACTGCTTTACGCCATCCAATCCTGACTCCTGTCCACGGCTTGAAGATTATACCCGTAGATGCTGCATAAAAACCAATTAGTTGTTGGCTGTTTGAGGTCCTGCGCTTACGCTGCTCCAGTTCATCCATTCCTCTTTAGCAGCTGCTGCTTTTCCAGATGATGAATGTGATTCGAGCTGAGTGAGAAGTGGAATGGGGTACATTCAAACATCCCATCAGGGTAGCTGTCCCTTGTGTGCATATTTGGTATAGTTTATACTGCTCTGGCAAAAGGCATCCCTGCTGACACACTGGACACACACACAATGGATGAGCAGAACCTGGTGGCTGTGGGACAAGCTGTGCCCAGTGATGAGAGTCCAAGAGATGGAGCCAAAAGTGCTCCATGGTGGGAGTTATGCTCAGAGGTCTTCCTGGTGGGTTTTGGGGGTGAGTGGCTGGCTGTTTTTCAGCATGGCTTGTGCCAACTGCTCATTTTAGGGGACTCTTGGATGCTGGGATCCTCTGCAGCAAACCTGTGGTCAGCAACAAGTGGGAAGGGTCTGCTCACAGTTCAGGTTTGCCCCGGGACTTGCCTCCTCCCCTCTGGCCCTGCAAAGGTCTGCTCTTGTGAGAGGGAGCTCTGCTCCAGACCGCGCAGCAGCTCTCCGAGGATGGTCAGGGCTTCCTGCACGCCTTGTCCAGTGTGGGCACTGCACCCCCAGAGCACCCAGCGTCGCTCCATCAGCCGCCCCCCTTGCAGCCTTTCCCCCAGCTCGGCAGGAGCCAGCGCTCCCGGCACCTCCTGCTTGTTGGCCAGGAGGAGGACAGGGACACCAGCCATGCTGGGGTAGCTCAGCACTTCCTCCAGCGCCGCTGCTGCTTCAGGCAGCCGGGCTGTGTCTGTGCTGTCGAGCACGAAGATGAGGGTTCTGGTGTCCTCCAGGTAGTCAGGCCAGCTTGCCCGCAGGCTGCCTTGTCCACCGACGTCCCAGAGGTTGAAGGATATGCGGCAGGGCGTCTGCAGAGACTCCACGTTGAAACCCACCGTTGGGCAGGTTTCCACAGCCCGGCCACTCTTCAGTTTGTAGAGGAGGGTGGATTTGCCAGCGAAGTCGAGCCCCAGCATGACAACTCGAGCATCTCTTTTGCGCTGGCCTTTGGAGATCAGCTTCCCCATCAAGATGCTGTCGCAACTGTAGCAGAAGAAAAAAAAAAAGAAATTGCAGCCAAAAAAAAAGAAAGCAAGCGTATTTCCTTGGTAATGTCAGTTAATAACAGAGTGCTCAGCTCTGCCTCTCCCAGAGGACACCTTAGGTCTGCTGAAGACAGACACAGGCAGCTTGCTCTTGCTTCTCTTCGTAGCTAAAATGAGGTGAGAGCAATTATTTATGAAACGTGGAGCAGAGCCAGGGAGCGCCACTGGAAACAATTTCTATATCCCAGCTCTGCTGCCGCTAACTTCCATTTTCATTCACGACCTGAAGTGATCCGTGCAAAAGAGAGCCAGCATTTTGCAGGAAGAGGTGGGGAGACAGTGGAGCAAGTTTCCTCCTCCTCCTCCTCCTCCTGGCATACAGAAATAAACGAGCTTTTGTTCATTGGCTTCTCTAGGGGAAATCCACCCCCAGCAGGACAGGACAAGGAGGAACCCGGGTTTCAGACCAGAGTTACTCTGGGAATTTGCTGAATCACAGCTCAAGGGTGTGGGTTTAAACATGAGCAACAAGGCATCTGACAATTTTTCTGCCAGTCTTACAGTGGAAAGTACAAACCCATGCTCCATAGCTTTAGCTTTCACTACCTGTTGTGCAGACAGTAACGGCACCAATTTAAAAAATAAAAAAGCACACAAACATGTTTTGTTAATGTCTCATTGAAATATGACCAGTCAAAACTCCTTTCCTGGGGTGAAAATGTATAAAATTCTTTATGTCAAGGTATGTACTACATTTTAGCTTTTTTAAGTAAAGCAAAGTCAGTGCTCTGTGACTGGGGAGGGGTGTGTGTGTGTAAAAAAAATCCCTTAAAAGAAGGGAAAAAAGTTTAACAAGACAGCACCACTTGAACTTTAAACGCTAGAGGCAAAAATGTGCTGCTGAAACAGCTCCCAGAGCTGCTTGTGCAAGAGCAGCTGATGGCAGCCAGGCAGAGGCCCAGCAAAGGAGGTGTTTGCCTTCTTTATTGGTTGGGTTTTGCTCCTAAAAGGCTGCAGAACTGAAAGCAGCTGTAAATCTCACATCGCGGCATTAACACAGAGCTGCTCTCCAGCCACGTTTATTTGAGGATGAAGAAGGAAATGTGATTCATCTGTGCTTCCCTGGAACTGCGGGGCACTTCCATATGTCTGTGGGAAATGCAGTTTCCCCGGCGATGATCTCCTTGTGGTGCCTACGTGTCGCAAGCCACCATTGCTGGGGATGAAGTTCAGCACACGAAAGGGACTCTCTGGTCAGTGACCAGGTCACTAAGTGGCCAAACAGGAGAGGACATTTCAGTTTTGTATCTTTTAAAGAAAGGAAGTTGAATGAGAAACAAACCAAAACAAGGATTCCAGCCCAGAGAGGCTGCAGGGTATTGCAGCAGGTCCTACAGACCATGTTTTGTGAGGTATTCCTGTGATACACATCTTTCCCATCCCCAGAGCTGGTTGGCAACGAAACCCTCCAGGAGCTTTGTGCAGCTTGTGGATGTGTACGATGTGTTGCTATGGTCAGGCTTCAGGTTAACCCAAAAGCTGCTTATTTACAGCAGTAGGAATGCACCACCACGCACGTGAAAAATCATGCAGTGTATGTTCATGCATGATCTTTTCTGAAAACAGTATGTAAATGGAAAAAGGGCAGGAAGCTCTCTAGATGGGAATAAAATAAAAAACATAAAAAAAAGAAAGAGAATGATGGTGTGCAGCAGATCCTGATCCTTCAGGGAACTCTTTGCACACTCTGCTGTGCATGCAGCTGCCCAAGGGTTACCCATTTGTCCAAGTTCTTCATGTTTAAAAATAACTTAAATTGTTCTCTGGCTCCTTAATCTGCTTGTTCTCCATTTTGGGAAAACCTTCCTCCTTGTATTGCATTGTACCGTAAGATCAATGTACTTGGTATTTTTTGATGTGCCAGTGGGTTGAGTGAATGGTCTCTTGACTTTTCATGTTTCTCCTGCATCTGCTACTACTCATCTTCTCTGAGGCTTGGTAGGAGGCTGTGGGACGCAGCTTCTTCACCTGACCAGACGTTCATAGCACTGGAATTTCTCTCAAATAAACTAAAATAGAGATATGGGAAGCAAGGGTGGAAATTCTACCATCCGATGAATAATGAAGTATTTGAAACAAGATGTGACGGAGTCTTCATTGCATCACTCTCTAACATGCTGCAGAAACAGGCTGCTTCTGGAAAAAAAAAAAAAGGAAAGGAAAGGAAAGGAAAGGAAAGGAAAGGAAAGGAAAGGAAAGGAAAGGAAAGGAAAGGAAAGGAAAGGAAAGGAAAATAATAAATAAAGCCAGAATAAAGAATGCAACTAGGGTACTATTTTATTGAAGACTGCTATCAGGTTTTCTGTGGTAGAAAACAGAGTAATTAATTGGGAAATATAGGCAACTATTTTTTTTTTTACATTCTCATACCCTATGTATTGAACTGCAGACAATTTTCCTTTTTCCTGCCAATTATTCCAAATACGGGGGTGTAAACTGTGCCTACAGATTCTGTTCTGCCCATAGCTATGTTTTAAAAGCATAGTCTTTCCAATAAATAATACATAGGAGCAATTGCAAGTCTGTTTAAGAAAGAATGAAAGAAAAGAAAGTAAAGCAGACGAGATGAGCTCTGCGAGTCTGTTGCTGGAGAAGAAAGGCCATACACTAAATAATTCAGAAACTGTGTTCAGAGACAAGGCCAGCCCCTACCCCTGCTACATCTTATGTGGGCAGAACAAATGCTCTCGCCTCGTGTTTCAAGTCTGCCAATTCACAGGAGCAAAGCCAGTGGTCACTAATTCTATTTATAATTTCATAGAATTTCACTCAATTTATTTGTTTGCTGTTTGTTAGGCATGTGTTTCCCTGTATACTAGGTGTGCATCACAAACAGCAATCATCAGGACTAGTTCTATGGGAGAGAATCCCCTCTCCTCCCCAAGCCCTAAATATTCCAGTAACTGGAATTTCGTCCCAGTCACGTTATTCACTGGCAAAGCACTTTGCCCTCGCTCCATGGGGCACAGACAGAAGGAAGAAAGAGACTTCAAACTGAAAGGGGGTTGATTTAGATTGGACACAAGGAGGAAATTGTTTTCAGTAAGGGTGGTCAGATACTGGCACAGGTGGCCCAGTGAAGTTGTGGGAGCCCCATGAGGTTGCTCAGAGCTGATTCCAACCTGACCGTGAGTGTTTCCAGGGACAGGGCATATACCATCTCTGGGCACTAGCACAGGTTGCCCAGAGAGGTGGTAGCTGCCCCCTCCCTGGAAACACTCCAGGCCAGGTTGGAATCAGCTCTGAGCAACCTGATCTAGTTGATGTCCCTGCTCATTGCAGGGGGGGGACCTTTAAAGGTCCCTCCCAACCCAAACTGTTCTATGATTGCTCACCTGCTACACCTTCATTGATGCCATGTCACAATTTTCAAAGCAGAAAGCTTGGTCCTTTTTAGTTCTTAGTCCCCTCTTGTCCAGCCTGCTGTGACCCCTGTGTTGAAGGGTGGCGGCCTCTAGGATACAAACATGCCAGCAGGTGTGATGTTGTGCTTCCTGTTCAATACAGCTGGATACCATGAAGCCCTCAAAAAACACAGCTTGTGGTACCTACCAGTTAGGCCAGGAGCACTGAACTGGACACAGTTAAGCTCTGAGGAGAAGAGTTTGCTTCTGAGCTCTGCCTTGCAGAACAACCACACAAGTTCCCTCAATGTCACTGGCTTGGGTTTGAAAACTACAGGATTGGAAATCTCAGTGCAAGGCCTTCCCTACACATGGCTGTGGCCTCCTGCTTGTGTTGAGTTCAGTGGCATGACAGAAAGCTCTTTCTGTGGTTGAGCTGTGTTCACACCAAGTTGAATGGACAGAATAAGCTGGTTCCCTTACCTGGAAATATCAAGAGTGCCCAGGACAGGCACAAATAGCAAACCCAGGCACAAATACAGGTAGGGCAAGGAATGGCTGGAGAGCAGCCCTGAGGAGAAGGACTTGGGAGTCCTTGTGGATGAGAAGCTCAACATGACCTGGCAGTGCATGCTGGCAGCCCAGAAAGCCAGCTGTATCCTGGGCTGCATAAAAAAAGCATGGCCAGCAGGTCACAGGAGGTAATTCTCCCCCTCTACTCTGTGCTTGTGAGACCCCACCTGGAGTACTGTGTCCAGTTCTGGACATGAAAACATGGACCTGTTGGAATGGGTCCACTGGAGGGCCACAAATATGATCAGAGGACTGAAGCACCTCTCCTACAAAGACAGGCTGAGAGATAGCTGGGGTTGTTCAGCCTGGAGAAGAGAAGGTTCTGAGGAGACCTTATAATGGCCATCCAGTACCTGAAGGGGGCCTAAGGAGAGATGGGGAAGGACTCTTTGTCAGGGGGTGGAGTGACAGGACGAGGGGTAATGGTTTTAAATTGGAAGAGGGGAGATTTAGATTAGATAGTAGGAAGAAATTATTTCCTGTGAGGGTGGTGAGGCACTGGAACAGGTTGCCCAGGGAAGTTGTGAATGTGCCATCCCTGGAAGTGTCAAAGGCCAGACTGGATGGGGCTTTGAGCAACTTGCTCTAGTGGGAGGTGTCCCTGCCCATGGCAGGGAGGTTGGAACCTGATGATCTTTATGGTCCCTTCCAATTCTAACCATTCTGTGATTCCACGATTCTATGAAATGGAGGCCCCATTTGAACTTCCATGAGCGAGGTTCTCCTCATCATGATGGACCAGCACTGCCTGGTCAACCACAACATAGCACTGATTTGTTTGTCCTCAACCTCCCTGAAAGGTTCATGGTATGTGCTCCAGTGTATCTGGGAAATGTTTTCCACCCTTTTTTTGGTATTGTTTAGTGAACAATTCCCTGTTGTTCAATATCTGTGTGCCTCATACAGCTGGAACAGAAAATTGTTGAGAAGATGTTAGGGTCCTGAGGGCCTCAGTCCATCCCCTTTCTCAGGTAGGTGCCTGATGCCCCCCCAGCCTCCCTGCTTCCTAGCTGGAGACAGTGGGACGGGTCCAGAATTCCAGGTCCTGCCCTGATGACCTCTTGGGAGCCATCATCGTACTCTAACAGTGAGGTAGATGTGGAGAAATATGGGTACACGTACAAAAATATCAATATTATGTGTGCCAAAGAAAGGCTTTTACTCCATCCTTTCATGTTTCCTAGTTGAATATGTCTATTGACTGTAAAGGCTATGAAGCAAGGACTGTGTACTTCTACTATTCCTTCAGCTGCTTTCAGAAGGAAGCGCTACAGAGGCATCTAATGATGCTTAAGCACCTAATGATGCTTAAACATACTTCCTACCTGCACTATATATAATATAGGTAGTATCTGTTACTTCCATAGGAACTAAAAGTTACAGCTTGGCAGTAGGATGAGGCAGCTCAGCTTTCCAGGGCAGTCTGGAGGAAATTCTGCTTTGCAAGTTCATTTCCCCTCAAGGGGTCTTCCATCCTTCCAGTTCAACAGGAAGAAACGTGATTAAGATGACAATGTAAGACCTGAAAACGGGCTCTGTACAACTCGCCAAATTCAGGAGTAACAGTGGGGTCTCACTCTCAGCACTCCTCAGGTTCAGGGGTTTTGGACAGAAGGTTTTGTTTGATTTTTTTTTTTTTTGCATTGAAAAGATACTGGGATTTACCAACAAGAAAGGTTCAAACTGATCTTTACTACCTTACTGCCTAGTAAAACCGGTAACAGCAAAGAAAACCTGTGAAAGATTCAGAAATTGCATTTTGACTGGCTGGCCACGGAGTGTCACTGTTACCCCACACGTTTCTCAGTGGAGACCCAATCTCCAGCAGCACCAGCTGCTGCCAAACGGAAGACCTCAGGGCTCCTGCTTTGATCAGGGGAGGACTCAGGCCTCTGGCACCTTTTTGCAGCAAGATCACTTCGAAACCGGTTTTGCTGAACAACAGATGTACGTATATTTTGTGTTCTCTCACATCCACAGAAAGCTGACGGTGAGGATGGCAGAACAGAGCTGGAATAAGATGCCAGCTCCATGCAGGTGACATTTAGCTCCAGACTGTTTTAATATCAGATTTAGCAGGCATCATATCTCAGGACTCTGCAGTTTGAATGAAAACAGATAACTGACTGATGGGAAAAAATAAAAAATTCCGAATGAGAAGGAGAGAAATGCTTTGAAGACTTTTCTTCTTTCAGTATCCTTGAACAGGTCACTGACAGTTGCCATGACAACCCTTCACTGCTTGCGGTCACTTACAGAGCTGTAGATACAGAACAAATTTTTAAATCTACAACCAACACGATTATAAATTCTCCTAAACTTAGATTTACACACACCTTTGAGATCTCCAGTTTCAACAACATAGACTTAGAAAAGAAACTGTTGACTCAGGTTGCATTAGGGTTTGGGAGGTAATTCCATGCCACACTATTGTTTGTTTTGAATCTCAAATGTTCCCAGTTTGGTCACTTGAGAAAAGCACTGCACTGCTGTCTGCTGCTGTTATCAAAAGAGAGGTAAACTCAGACTACCAGTGTCAGAGGGAGAGGGATCAGCATCTGAGCCAATCCTCCAAAGTCAGCAGTGAGTTTCACACATTATCTGTATACTGCCTTAAGCAGTTGCTCCTTTTGTTCTACATAATTTGTCTCTGAATATCATTTCTTTGCATTTAATGCTTTCAGAATGCTTTCCAGTCTGTCATAACTTTTCCAAGATGAATATAATGTTTCATATCTCTTTTCCTTCTACAAAAAAAAATACAGGGAAGTTTGCTTTTTGTCATTA
This sequence comes from Thinocorus orbignyianus, assembly GCA_013400375.1. Lineage (NCBI taxonomy): Eukaryota > Metazoa > Chordata > Aves > Ciconiiformes > Thinocoridae > Thinocorus > Thinocorus orbignyianus. The sequence continues at coordinate 174,075 of VXBW01004165.1, forward strand.
GCGGCTCTTACAAAAAGCCAAACTGAAAGAAAAGATTATAAAACTACTTCTGCTCCATACAGAGCACTTTTTTTAGCGGCTTCAGCTGATTGCAAAGCTCAGACACAGCATAAAGTGCCTGCAATGACTGTTCAAGGACTTACCACACATGGTAAAAACTAATTAGTGGTGACTAATAACAAGAAACTTAAACCCACATGAATAAAAAAAACCTGACTGGGGGGCTTTTGTTACAGTACTTGTTAAAACAACCGGGTTTCTGTATATTGTAACTAAGCAGGCCTGTTCTACAGTACTAAGTAGGATCAAAGCTCTGTTTACACAGCTCCACCTTCGCACCATTTCCTAGCAATGTCAGGAAAGGCAATGTCAGGAAAGGCAGTCATTCCTGACAGATGATTCCTCTGTGGAGCCACAAACACGAGCTGAAAATAAGTGTTGTGTATGTTCCCTTTCCGACTCTTTTTGGGCTTCCCATGGAGGCTCTCTGACGACACTTTTCCACATATTTTCTTATTTATGCCTTCTCTTTTTCTTGCTCCAGAATTTGTACAATCTATTCAGCAGTGCTTTCCTGATGCCAGCTAAAGTCCCTCAACAGTGCAGCATGCAGGAACTTGGCAGGGAAAATCTCTTTTAAGCCTGGACCTACTGCTGTGCTTTCCTTGCTTCATATTCCAGGGCAGAATTTCTTCAGCACCACTGATCCTCTCTCAGAGCAACGCATCCACACTTGATTCCTGGGTACTGAACTTGATTCTTTTTTTTTCCCTCTTTTCTCCTTTTTCCTTTCCTTTCTGCAGCTTTTTTTCTCAATTGACCGCCTTCAAAGACAGACTGATACCTCCTCCAGTGGGCTCTACGCTATTGCTTTATGTTTCATATTGATCAGCTCCCCACTCACTGCGAACTCCAGCTGCCTTCTGACTCTTTACACAGTCAGGAGTATAAGTAAAGTTTAAGAAAGGCGGAAGCCATTTCCTGGTAACAACTTTGTGTAACAAAATAGCTCTCTTGGGAGAGCCAGTCTCCAACATTCCCTTTCCTGGATCCTCCCTCACCACTGTGCCTCCTACTTGAACTGCTGGTATAGACACTGACAGAACTATACAGAAGCAAGATTATGTCAATGCTAAGTTCTAACAGGTGCTTATGTACTAGCTAACAACCTATGAAGACAGGCTGAGAGAGACGGAATTTTTCGGCATGGAGACTAGAAGACTCCAGGGAGACCTTAAGGTGGCCTTCCAGTATCTAAATGGAGTCTACAAAAAAAGTTAGGAATGGACTTTTTACAAGGGCACATAGCAATAAGATGAGGGGTGATGGCCTCAAACTGTAAGAGTATAGATATCAGGAAGAAATTCTTCGCTGTGAGGGTGGTGGGCACTGGAGAGACCTGATAGCAGCCTTCCAGTATCTGAAGGGAGCTACAGGAGAGCTGGGGAGGGACTCTCTGTCAGGAACTGTAGTGACAGGACGAGGGGTAATGGTTTTAAATTGGAAGAGGGGAGATTTAGATTAGATATTAGGAAGAAGTTCTTTCCTGTGAGGGTGGTGAGGCACTGGAACAGGTTGCCCAGGGAAGTTGTGGATGCCCCTTCCCTGGAAGTGTTCAAGGCCAGGCTGGATGGGGCTTTGAGCAACCTGCTCTAGGGAGAGGTGTCCCTGCCCATGGCAGGGGGGTTGGAACTTGATGATCTTGAAGGTCCCTTCCAATCCAAACCACAAGACGTTTTTAAGTGACTGCGTCAGAAGACCGTTAATGCTACCTCTAGGAACCAGTTGGTTTCAGACATCAGAGGCGCCAGCCTTAAGCATAACCAGCACAGATCCCGCCACAGCCCTGAGAGATTCTGCTTGGCCGCGGCCAGGACAGGAAGGCCGGGCTGCTTGCACTCTCATCCCGTTTTCCCCTCGGCTTCACGGGATGCAGCTGACAAAGCGATGCCCTTTGGCACTTGTCGCCGCGGGGAGGGGCGGTGGTGGCCGCCGACCTGCCCCTGTCCCCGCCGCCGCCACAACAGCCGAGGGGACTGCTCGCTGGGCCCGGCCGGCTACAGCGTCCAGCGGCGAGGCCTCACACGAACCCGCGGGCCATGGGGCCCTTGGGGTGACGACTGCGGGGTCAGCAGCCGGCTGAAGAGCTGCAGCGGAGGCCTCAGGACGGTGCCGGTGGACGCGGAGACCGCCCGCGGTGACAGGCCTCGGCGCCATCGGCCTCTCCCATCACGGCAGACCCCGGCCTGAGAGGACCCTCCTCGCGCGTGTGGGCCACGTGACCTTACGGCATCCAATAGAAGCTGAGGAAATTAGAGCTCGGGGGGAGGGGTGAGGAGAACTACCACGTGACAGCGCGCGCGAAAGATCAAGCGGGAAAGGCCTCCCCCCTCTCTCCCTCCCCCGCGCGCCTTGGCGTCACGTGGCGCGCTTCCCTGCCCGTCTCGCCCCGCCCCCTCGCCGCTGTGACGCGGGGCAGTGCCGGCGCGCGCGGCAGGCGTCTCAGCGGTCGTAACGGTTGTCAGCGGTCGCAACGGTCGGCGGCTGTGGCGAGGGTACCTCGGAGGCAGCGGGGATGCGGCGGGGGCTGGGTGAGGGGCGCTGGGAGCGAGCGGGAGCTGTCGGCCCTGGGGAGCGGAGGCTACCACGGGGACCTCACCCCGGCGAGGGTCTGTCAGGCTGGCGGCGGTGGCCCGGAGGAGGAGAGGGTCCTTCTCACGTAAAGTGTGCTTGGTTCCGGGTCCTCGTCCGGAGCTTTCTCCCAGCCCGGCTGTGGATTTCTCCCACACGGCTTTCTTGGAAGGCTCTCTTCCTGCTTGGCGTAGCTCACAATATGTTCTTACAGCGTTTGTTGTTGTGTTGTGGTGGGTTTTTTTCTGGAGATATTCTCGTGGTGTTTCAGTTCATCCTGCCTTTTGTTGTCTGCTTCCTGAAGGCTCAGATCTAACTTAATGGAAAAGCGGGGACTCACAACAATGTGTTTTGGGTTTTTTTTTTCATCTGACTGGGCTTGATGTTAATAAATAGCGTTTCTTCAGGTTTTTAATGCGCTGCTTCTACATCAAATATTAAAGGAATGTTTACTTTTTTTAAAGGAGCTTTCTGAGTTCCAATTTAGACGGCTTAAGTGACCTCTATTAGGAAGCAAGTTGTTGTCTACTGACGCAAAATAAAATGGACTTTAATCGTTTAAACTAAAGGTTATGAGAAAAAGATGCTAAATATCGTAAATGGAAATGTGTCTGGAGCACAGTGGTTTTTTTGAAAGTTGTTTGGAAGGTGAAATGATTCCTTGGAGCTTTAATATGAATGTTTTCCTTTGAGTACTTATCTCTGTGTGCATCAGATTGAAATATAGGGATTGCTTTAGAAGATCCCTTGTCCTGGGTGAATGACTTCAATAAGTTGCAGTAATGGCTCAGCTTACCAAAAAATAAATAAAAGGCATACTGTGATTGCAGTTGCAGTTTTGTTATGGTGGGTGGATGACTGTCATCCTACTAATGTTTTTCTTTCCTATGGTTAAAACGTTTAGTGGTATTTATGTGTATGGTGGTTTTTTTTTTTTCTTGCTTGTGTCTCCTTCAGTAGGTTACTGAAAGTGAATAGGAGGAGCTCTGGTTGTCAGTTCTTAGATCAGCAGGTTTTTCTTTCTCTGTATTGCTCATAAAAGGCATCCAAAAATAAATCATGCAGAGGTTTGAACACACAGATTTGGTCATATAAGTCTTGCCTTATGTAAGGTCCAAGAAGACCAAGTTAAAGCACGTGATTTCAGGGAGTGCAGTATCTTTTTGTTGGCAGCGAGAAAGCCACAATAATGTCACTTGGCTCATGTGCCTGATTAATGTCAATAGCATGTATTGTTTCCCTGTTCTTTCTCAACACTGAAATACAAGATGAAAAAAACAAACTGAAGAAAGCATGGGAAAGATTAGTGTTATGTCTAGGATTTGACTCTTTCTTGGTCGAGGTGTACTTAAAATTAAAAAGAGATCAAGCCTGTCAGTCACTTTTTGTTGTTCTGAAGCCAGATATCCCAGCTTTTGTGTTCTCGCTGCTGTTTATAATTCCCATAGACAATTAGGAGAAATAAAGGCCTGAGCCTGCAGTTTATGTGCAGGGGGTAAGTCTGCCTGGCTAGAATAAATTGCAACACTGGAGCCTCAGGAAAGAGTGAAACAAACAAACAAACATGCAATTGTGTTCCAGTAGTCTTTACACATCAGAGGATATCTCTGAGGAGTTAACTATAGTTTTTTGTTGTGATGACAGTTGATACTGTTTTCCCTGTAGGATGTTGTGTTGGTCTATTGTTCTCTCCGGCATGGATTTGTTTAGCTAAACTATAAACTCTGTAAAACTTTATCTAAAATCATTTAACAAGACACTTTGGAAACACTGTTTTTGTTTCTTCTTTTTTTTTTTTTTTTTTAAAGGCATGTTTGCTTACACATATAATTGAGAATCAGCCTGCACACTGTTTCCCCAGAAAGCAAACTAGTGAGAAGCTGAATGCACAGGCAGCACTTTAGCACAGAATTTGTGAAGGGTTTCTGTCTCTGAAAGCATGTGGCCTTTTAAAATTGTGAGCAGATCTAGATTATTTTTTTCCTTAATGTTAGTGAATGCTCTGAGTTAAATTTCTTTTTATCACAATATGTGACCAGTTCAGTTTCCTTCTCTAGAAGTTATCCTTTCTTGCTTATTTTCAGCCTCACTGAAATTCAAACAATCATCTTTTGTTTCTGTCCCTGTTCATGTACTGATTTTGTTGGACAATTTCAAAGACGTCAAAGGAGTTAGAAGAGGTATTGTTGATATAAGCTCCCTCTGCTGGTTAGTTCTGCTGTAGAAATAAAGTAAAAATAAACTATATGATGTATAGTTACTACTGAATAACGCACCAGGCATGAAAAGACAGTTAAAGTGATACACAGTGTTTCTAGGAGCAACTATCTACAAGAACACCAAGTTTAAGCTTATGACTTTTATACTCGTAAGGCTTTTAACTGCAATTAACTTAAAACCTAGGGGTTGATATGTGACAGGTACTCCTTAGAACTGCTGCTGCCTTATTGTTTAGATTTTGTATGCAACATCTTGAGAGCTAATGTATTGAGACAGCTGTTTGCATGCAGAATAGTAACTTTATTACTTTGGACTCCACCTGGTGCTTTTGCTACAACATTGCATTTTATAAACTTTCAGTTGGGGTGCAGCACTTCCACAGTAACTAATGCAGCAGGGTCCAGGTCTCTATGTGATTATCAGGAGAAGTAAACAATAATCTTACCTCTTTTATTGATGCAGTTCAGGAAGGGTGAGTGAAGGGCACAGTGTTTCTCTGTGCCACTGCTTGCAATGGCAGACTGAAGTCTCCCAGATCAGCGTTTCGTAGCAATGATTTACCTGGAAGAAACTCTCTGTACACCTTTCCCTTGCCTCCCACCCCCCTCCCCCAAGCCTGTGTTCAGACAAACGTTGTGCAAGGATGAACTGTGGTTGGTGTGAGAGGTCAGTCACAATGCTGCAGAGAGTCTACCCTTTCGGAATGTGTGCAATAGATCTTGGCGGATGCTAAAACTAATTTGTTTTCTGTTTTGACAACACTGAGCTACTTTTATCGACATCTCGATTTGAACTTTTATTAGAAAAATTGTCTAGGGTTGCAAAGGAATCTATCTTTAGATGGATCTTTAGAGAGTAAAAAGGTAATGCTTATGCCTAGGTTGGGCATTAATTTTATGTGGAAAATGAATAGTAAGTAGTTAAAACAGCTTCTCATGCACAGTTAAGAAACAGTAGTCCATAAACTCCACCACTTTCAGGTTTGCATGCTATTTCACTCACTTACAAGCATAAACAAAAGTAGCTGCTGTTGCTATGGTAAAAATGTTGCAGCTGAATGATCATAGGTGCTCCAACAAATGACAGGACAATAGTTAGCATTTGTAGAGGAGGGGAGAAGATTGAGTGTTTGGGGAGAAACAGTACATATAAGGCAAGAGGTGTTTTCTGTTTGGTTTTGGTTTCAAGGATTTTTGTTAACCTTTATTGGTTGCTAAACCTGGAGAGATTTCAGGATTTTAAAGAAACAATCCTGCCAGTGGCAGATGAGTTGTCATTAAAAATCTTTCAGGGAAGACTCTTGAAATAACTTGGTAGGATAGTAGCAACAGTTGAAATTGGAAAATATAGAGCATTATTTTAGAAAAAGCAGTGTTTCTGGCAAAAATGGCAAGGTTCTTCATCTGTGGATGGACTTCACTGCTCATGTCTTCAATCTGGAAAGCCTTGTGTTCTTGAAAGCTTTTCTTTAATTTACTGGTATTGGTTTGTCTGACAAAATAGCCGGTTGAGCTTTGAGGTATGGGAAATGCAGAGTAACTCACATAGGTTTTGTCAAAGAGGAGTGGTTGACTGAGTCTAATAGTAGTGGAAAATAAGCCAAGTGGATTAAAGACCTAGCACAAAGATCAGAGAGGGAGAGATAAAGTAGCACATTTTAAACTGGTTACCTCTAGAGTAAATTGTTTCAGGGTGCTGTAAAACTTGTTAACATTATTCTCCTAGGACATTCTCCATTAAAATAACATTTTGTCTTCATGTTTTAAACAGACTGGATGTGTTGAAAAGAACTTCAGTGAAGAGAATCTTTTTCTTAATGTCCAGTTTCTGCCATGTTCATGCCTTGCCAATTGATTATTATATGGGGCAAATTAAGTAGGCAAAGTCCAAAGGGACAATTACTTGGTCTGCTCAAAAGAACAAGTCATTGCTGTCTCCTTTTAATTGATTGGTAGTGTCATACCTTATAAGATTTGCCAAAGTGAGGTAACAAACCTTAGCAGCTACCTAGCCTGAGTTTGTAACTGGGTTAGAAATTAAGGTGGCTTAAATGCATTCAAATCTGTTTAGCTGTGTAGAATTTGTTGTGGTCTTGGCATCAGATAGACTTTAAAAAGGTGTTCTACAAATACATCTATTATGAATGTGCCATCTGGAGTCTTGAGGTGTTTTCAACACCTGCTTCAAATGTGAAATGCAGAGGGAAGTCAGGTTCTTAGTGAGAAAGGTGCCTGTAGAGCAGAGCTGGGTTTGTTGGAGCGAGGTTATAAAATTTGATAGGGAGGCAGATTTTGGTTTTGCTTGTGTTAAAATTTTTTTTGTATGCATACTTCCACTGTGACATCAGTGTTTCTCAAACTTTTAAAAATAATAATAATAAACTGCCTCCTTCCAAAAAACATTTGTACCGAACAACCTGTATTTTAGGATTGACTATTGGTCTTTCTGAAGCTGTGTCTTGCTTGTTTTTTAAAACTGCTGACAAACATCAGAAACAAAGGAAAGAAGCTCTCTTGTCTTCTCAGTGTTGTCCACATCTGATACCCAGTCATCACTGAGAAGAAGTCTGACTTGAAGGCAACAAAGAAAAGATTAGGGATGGGATAGAACCAGAGAAAACAAATGAAAAGGAAAGAACTAAATGTTAATAAAAGGATGGCATCTGGGTAGAGACTGTGTTTCTTACTCCTTAGCAGACTCTTTTTTTTTTTTTTTTAATGGTTTATTGTGATTAGTATCATGTCACTGACATTCTTTGGAATTTACCATCTAGTGCTTTTCAGATTTCACAAAACTTGCTGATACCCCTGAGCATAGTTCATAGATTGTTAGTGACAGAATCCCTTCAGGGTATGAGCGAGGTTACAATTTTTACGTGCTGAAGGGTTGAAGACCTAAATAAGCTCTGTGTTGGCTGTCAGCTTGAGCTGGTACAGTTGCCCTGAGGAAACTGGGAAGATGGAGCATTGTGGAGGGATGGATTGTATATGCCTGTGTTTATTGACAGATAATGTCTATACCCAGCCATGATTACAGTTTTTAGTGTGGTCTAGCTGTCCATAATCTGTTTTTAAGTAACAGATTATGACAATTTTACTTGCCACTTTTCTCTGATGCATTTCACTTGTTTCACTGTTTAATTGTACAAAATCATGAATTCATCGTGTGTTTTTATGCTCTCATAAATAGCTTTTGACCATAATAACAGCTTTTGATTAAGCAAGGCATGGCAGATTTGGGTCATAAGCTCAACAGCCCCAGCTTAATTTTTTTCTGCAGGATTCATATATGCCTCGACAGCTTGCTTATGTGACATATACAAGTTGTAAGGCTAGCAAAAAATTTCACAAGTGAAAATTTTATAATTGAGAAACTGAATTTCCCTCTAAAAATGCTCTCAGAAATATACTCTGCCACCAGTGGATATTTACTAGATCGCAAGCTTTTAATAAATTTGCTAGTAGAACAGTAAGTGTTCTGAATACAGTTTACCTAAATATCCTGTTAAGAACTTTTCTTCCACTGTCCTACCAGTGACTTGCTATTTGTTCACCTTAATATGTGGAAATACAGTTATGTATTTCATATTGAATAGAATGTTACACTTTCAGAGACACAACAGGTGTCTTTCATTTGAAGATTATTTTATTGCCTGTTGAAGAAAGTGCAAAATACACCTTTTAATAAGCTTTTGTTTTATTACAGAAATGTCATCTTACCTGTAGAAACGTCATGACACACAGCAGCATCATGGTGGATGTAGGAAAGTGGCCAATATTTACCTTACTGTCACCTCAAGAAATTGCATCTATTCGGAAAGCATGTGTGTTTGGTACCTCAGCCAATGAAGCTATATACATAACGCACAATGATGAGGTAAGGCTGTAATAAGGTGGAACATACACTATACAATTAGTTGTTTTCAGAGTCCGCTGAATGCTTGTAAATTAATAGCTTCTTAAAAGCGTTGTGTGAAATCTGTATATTTCAAAACATGTTGGATGTAACTTGTAATTTTTTTTTTAGTCTTGTGTGGGGACCATATAGATGGAGTATTTAGAAAACTTTCAAATGACAAAAGCCAGGATGGATTACATGCACTTTTGAAGAGTCAGAATTCAAAAGAAGTTGTGGTAGCTTGAAATTAAGGGCAAGCACTCCAGGTATGAAGATGAGGCTGTGGCTTGCTCTTTATGAACTCCTTTTAAAAGGTGGTGGTGTTTTCTGCTTTCAGTTTAATACTTTTTATAGTAGAGTTCCTGCAAATGAGAAGCCTAGCTTCCAGGCATGCACGAATTCAGGCTCAGCAGTTAACTTCCAAAGTGTCCCCATGCTGACTCTTGAGCTTATTAACTTCCATGAGTGAAGTCTCAGGCCCTCAAGAGTCTGTGGCAGAACTCCTGGCTTTATGAAGAGCTAGATATAACCCATCTGTGCATACCTGAGTATAAATCACTTTTGAAATGAATATTCCCCTGTTTTTCAGGTATTTGTTTTTGGACTGAATTGCAGTAATTGTTTGGGAACTGGAGATAATCAGAGCACAATAGTACCAAAGAAATTGGAAGCCTTATGTGGAAAGAAGATTTCCAGTCTCAGTTATGGCAGTGGACCCCATGTTGTCCTGTGCACTGAAGGTAGAAAATCAACATTTAGTACAGAAACATAAGTCACGGATTTTAAGTTCCACTTGCATGTAACAAGAATGGATTAAGGTGTAATAGTATTAACTTGTTAATTGGGTAATACACACTAATGGCTTCTCATTGTTCTTAAGTGGAACTAAGTGTATTCTGTGATAGGTAAAGTATGTTTCTGTTACATTTCCATTATGTTGCAACTGTAGAGTTTTACTCTCTCTTTTATGACATACTCAGTCTTACCTGTGCATTTTCATGTATTTCTACAATAAACCTAGAGGTTATGCTCTGATACATATATATATATAATAGTTTTATACAAGTTATATATTTTTTTTAGCATACAGATGATTCTTGTAATGGTTTCACTGCTTGTTAATGTCCATTCACTTTCATGTTGGAATTTTCTAATTTCTTAGAATTCTGTTTATCTTAACTTCCTTGGAATTTTTGGTGGTTTTTATCACAAACTTAAGTATTTTTGCAGATGGTGAAGTGTATGCTTGGGGACATAATGGTTACAGCCAACTTGGGAATGGCACAACCAATCAGGGCATTACTCCTCTTCAAGTTTGCACAAATCTGTTAGTAAAGAAAGTGGTGGAAGTAGCTTGTGGCTCTCATCATTCCATGGCGCTGTCGTTTGATGGGGATGTAAGTTGAAACCTGTTCAAATCTCTTAATCTCCTTGAAGTGAGTAGTGCAGGTGACCTTGCAGGCTGAAGTTCTCCCTTTCTCTGCAGGGTAGTTACAACGTAAACTTTTCTCCTGTCTCAAACTAGGGGGTCTTTTTCTTCAGAGCAGACTAGAAAACGACTCAAACCCCACAGCAACAACCCAGCCACAAACCCCGACATTAAAACTCCAACCACAAAAACTAGGGAATAAAAGCTTAGTGAACTTTTGTCCTTTCATTTGTTGTATGTCTCACAAGGATGAGACCAGAAAGCTGTGCCACTTAAAGGTGGAAGAATGGTTTGTAAGCTGAAAAATGTAACATTATTTGCTTGCAATTCTGCTATTGAAGGGGTATATTGAGTTGTTTGTATTCACTGGTTAGTGTTTAGTCTGTTTCTTGTAACAATCCTCATTTCCACACTGGTACTGTGAAAGAACTTTGAATACCTTTGTGTGTAGCTGCTGAAAGAGCGCTTGGTAATATCCAAGTCTGATTTACGCTATTTGTTTACGTGACTTAAGGCTGTGTGTCATGGGAAATGTGTACAATTAGTTTCCAGTTAGTCAGATTTCACCAGGGCATGTGTATTTGGAGATGCATGTTACTGCATGGAGGAAAACCTGTTCAGCTCAGATTTAACAAAAGAAGAGTTCCAATTTTAAAACCTTCCTAACAATGAACATGGAAACTACAGTTCTTACCATCCTGGTAACCCTAGCATGTCTGTGTTAGGGTGTATTATGGCATTGTAGTGCAACGGTAATACAAAGTAGTAAATTAGTATTTTGAGGGTAGGAAAGAGACATTGGGTTCATTTAAATGGTCTGTGTTATATCTGAAAGGAGGCCTATGCTTAGGAAACATCTTCTTGTTCTTGCATTTGTTGTGGTTAAATTTATAAAATTTGGTTTGTGTGGGGGAAGGCAAGGTGTTCATGTATTAGTTAAGCCAGTAGTGACAGCTGCTGTGTGCAAGTGCAAGGATGGCCATGCTCTTTCTGGTAATAAGTGTAACATGTTTGAAGTGTCAGTGGAAGTGGGGAAGTTTCTTTTTATTTACCAAGGAGTTGGTAAAGTTGTGGCTTGATTGCTGTTGTGGGTAATTAATGGACTATAAATCCATTCCTAGCATAACTTGCAGTAGCTTAGTCTGTACTCTGAGGTTTTGTGTGTTCTAGAACTGGTTATCCTGAAAGCAGCAAAATGTATTAAGTGGAGTTTTATTTATTAAAAGATTAGACTGCAAAAACCCTCCTGAGTTGATATATCTGGAGTTTCAGAGAAGCTTTGCAGTTGGAAGTATTTGTGGATACACTTGGCTTAATTGATTTTTATTTTTGGGTGGCAGGAGAGGTGTTTGTTTCTAATGACTGACTTTTGCTTTGGTGTCACAGTAAAGAGGTGCCTTCTGGCACCAAAGGATGTGCAGACTTCACATTAGGGTATCTGTCAGCGTGCTTTTACTGGCTAGCACATCTGTGGCTGGGTGTTTCCAGGAGGACAAACTTTTTAAATGGGTTAAGCACCAGAGAATGAGTTGTCTGAAACACTTTTCTGACAAGCTATGTGTGTGTGTGTGCATGTAATAGATATTGAAGGAACCAAAATTACAAAGCTATAAATCTTTTTTTGTCCTTTTTTTTTTTTTTTGTCCCCAATAGCAAACTACTTCCCTGTCTTCTGGACTTGTAGAATAAAGGAACTAATATTTCTGGTTTTATTATTACTGTTAGTTTGCCACTGGCAAACTTTGAACTGTCAGAGGTAGTGCTTTTTTGTTAATATTGTGTAAGATAGTTTTGCTGCTGTGAAACATTGGCTGACAAAACCACCTCCTTTCACAGCTCTTGGAAGATATATAGAAGAGGTGTGATGGGGGTCTGGCAATAACTTGGTTTAGAGTTCTGTGAAGAAAGCTGAATTACTGTAAATTGGGAGTTCAGCTTGTCTGGGAAATAACTGACATTCTGGCTTGCATTCCTTTTTTTCCAATATCACAAAGGTATAAGGACAGTCCACTCACTATGTTCTTTATCTTAGTCTCACTTAATGTGGAAGTACCACGTTTCCTCTTGTAGTCAGATGCTCCAATTCTGTAGCATGAAGCTGAAAAAAGTGCTATGTTCATATTTGCCATTTATGATTTTTGTCTATTGAAAATTAATCCTAAGCATTTTAGCTCATTAAATAAGATAGTTTACCTGATCTGATGCAGACTACAGTAAGATTATAATTTATTACTATTATTAAGGCTTAAAATTAATTTTTTGTTTGTTTTTATGGACAGCTGTATGCTTGGGGCTATAATAACTGTGGTCAAGTTGGATCCGGATCTACAGCAAACCAGCCAACTCCTCGTAGAGTTTCAAACTGTTTACAGTGTAAAATGGTAGTTGGTATTGCTTGTGGTCAGACCTCCTCCATGGCTGTAGTAAACAATGGTGAGGTAAGGATTGCTCCATTCTCACATTCTCTCTGTTATCCAAACCTATGAGGTTCATGTCTAAACATGGAGAAATACTGACATGAGTGCTCAAGATACAGAGTTGCAATGATAGAGTTGTATTGATAACGCATGTGAGACCAATTAAAGGAAAGCTGCAATTAACTAGAGATCTTAAGACTAAACAATCCTTCTTATTGCAAAGACTGTATTGGAACATAATTCTTACAAAGTTTGCAACTGCAAGAATTGGAATAGCTGTATTAATCATGTCTGTCTTCCTTATTTCAATAGATTGTTTAATACATGTCTTACATTTTTTGAAAGCCTACACAATTAAATAGTTAATCTTTCTCCTGGAGTACACTGATCCTGGTTCTTAAACACACTGCTTAACTGCCAGCAACAAAACCAAACTAAGCTTTTAAGTGTTGCCCTACTACTGTGCTACTGTTCTGTTTTACATAAATTTATGGTGCTATCTTGCTTCTAGGTATGAACTGTAACCTCAATTTTCCTACATTTCACAAAACTCAGAGCATAGCATTTCTTTGTGACTAGGCAGACTGTGAAAGTCCCTGAGGCTGATAGGAGCTTTCATTGTATATACTTTTGTCTTGATGCGTCCACCATAACAAAATCAAATTAAATTAGAGCTCAGCTGGGGACTTGAGTTTAAACTAATCCAGAATCTTATCAGCTGATCAGAGTATCTAATTTCGTGTTTTCTTCAAAAAAAAAAAAAAGAAAAAATAATAATAAGAAAGGAAGGTATAAAAGTGAACGAGAATGTTGACTCTGTGGGAAAGATTTTGGTGTATTGGCATTTTATTGCAAAATTCCTAATACTCCAAAGACAAATTTATTTTAAAATTCTTCCTTAAAAGATAAAATGCAGATTGAGAAGTTGAATGCAGTCAGTCGTTGCAGTATATTTAGTGTGCTTCAGCCTTCTCTATATTACTCTTGAAATAGCAAGCAGTTTCATAAGATGTACTTTTTTTGATTTGTGCTTGATACTGGGTCTTAAATGTTCTATATTTCTACAGAGGAGTGACTTAATTTTGTTTTCCTTTTGCAATCAGGTTTATGGTTGGGGTTATAATGGTAACGGCCAGCTAGGTCTTGGAAACAATGGCAATCAACTAACACCGTGCAGAGTGGCAGCGTTACATGGTGTGTGTATACTACAGGTATGTCTAACATGGAAATGAAAATGTGTTCATGTTTCTATCATCTGCTGAAATTGTATCTTTGGAATCTTATACCTGCTCTTATATTTCACAGTTCAAATACTGATTTTTTTTTTTAATTTTTTAGCTCCTGTGAAATATATTAGGCTTTCAAAAAGTTCAAGTGAGCTGTGAAATACTTGCTTTTGTAAATGTTCTGAATGATTTAAAGTTAGCTAGTATAAGTAAATTATGGATACAAATTACATTTTTGTTACAAAGGTGAATTAATTAAATGCACTAGGCAAGGACAACAGGTGAAGGGTTACAAGGTGTTTAAATATCCTAATTAGCCCTTCAGAAGTGAAGGAAGGGGGAAATAAGATTCATGGGTGTGGGTTTGGTTGTTTAGAAGTTGTTTTGTTTGGTTTATGGTTTTGGGGCTATTTCCAGCTAAAGAATAGAACCAAAAATTGGGCTTTCCTGGGTTTTCAGTGAAGTTCTGTGGAGTTTCATGTGGTAACTTGGCTTGAACAATTCTGGGCTACAGTTCTTGTAGCTCTTAAAGTTTCTATGGCATTCAGAATGGCAAATTCGGAAAGTATTTCAGAGTTGCAAGATGTGATGTTCACTGTTCTTTGTGCAAGGACTCTGCAACTGAATGCAAGTAAAGGTTAGGGAGACCTTGCAAGAGTGCAGTAAATTATTTAGGAGTAACCAATGAACACTAAATTAATGAAGCTTAGACTTCTCCAGTACTTACAGTTAATGTATTTTGCGTTAGCTTTAAGTACTGGGAAATAACACATTGTAGTGCTAAATGAAGAATGTCTGAGATATTTAACCTCAGCTAGACTAAGGTAATGTGTGTGATGATAATTTTATTTCTCATATCTGTTTTGTTTAGTAGTAATGCTTATACATTTACTTACAGATTGCCTGTGGCTATGCGCACACACTAGCACTAACAGATGAGGGTTTGCTCTATGCCTGGGGAGCTAACACTTACGGGCAGCTGGGAACTGGCAATAAAAGTAACCAGCTAAGCCCAGTGCAGATCATGATGGAAAAAGAAAGGTAATCTTGCTGAAGCTGTTTTTGGATTGTTAAGTCTGAGCATGTGTTATGCAGTCTCTAGCAGTGGAAGCATGTGTGTCTAGGGCTTGGTGGATTGTTTTTCTATTGCTTATGTTAAAAGCCTATGAAAAGATGGAAACTTAATTGAGTGCTTTTTGCTCTCTGTAATGGTAATTGAAAGTAAACATACTTTGTATTTACCTGAAACTGAAAGATAATGAATGCCTGTTAGATTATTCTACATGTGGTTCCTTTGATTAAAAATTTGGAGCTATGAAAGCAGTAAGTCAGACTTTTAAGCTGTATTGAGGCCTATGTTAAAAAATTTAAAAAGTTAAAAAAAAAAAAAAAAGAGGGAGGAAGGGCAACACTACCTTCGGAAGAAGTGACCTGTGAGGAAAAAACAATTTTCTGAAAGCCCAACAATATCCAACCATGAAAACAGAACTCTCTTTGCAAGGTTGCTAGAACTAAGGGCATACAATGCCACTTATATTAGTGGTATCAGTTAGTAGTTTGTAGTTTCTTAGCTTCCTGGACTCATAGAAGAATAACCCTAACCCTTGTCCACCCTCTTGCAGCATCCTTGTCATCCTCATATTTGGGATGGCTCCTCTGCTCTTCACCTACAAACTTGGACATCAGTCCCATTCTCTGGGCCCATGTGTATACCTATAGATTACCATATCTCAATTTGGAAACCTCTTAGTATATAAATCCCTTAACCTGTAAATCTCTTAACTTGTAATCTCCTCTTAACTAGGAAACTCTTGTGGTTGTTTTTTCTCCTCCTGAACTGGCTTCGTGGGAAGTGATTCCGATTTTTTTTTTTTCCTGTTTCTCACACTTAACATTAAATTAAAAACTGCACAGTACTGAGGTTATTTAAGAGCTTGAGAAATGGGTGAGGTAGAAGAAGAAAGGACCCATCACAACAGAAAACATTGAGGTGAAACTGGCATGTTTTTGAAGGAACTGACACTAGTGAAGCAAAATAAAATATTCTTTAAAAAAGTCACTGGAAGAGAAATATGTATGTCTGCAAATAGATCAGCATTGTTTTCTTAGCAGTTTTTCTTGAGTGAAGTAAGAGGAACTGTTGCATTTAGAACTGTATGTGAACTCAAGCATGGTTTATAATAGAACTGTCATTTGTTCAGTGAGTAGAGAAAATATCCTAGAACTTCTGCTTGGAATATGAGGGAGAGATAAGTCACTTGAACTTATTCATCTTGCTTGACTTGGCTCCCTTAGAAGGAGTGCTGCAAGTGGGTGAGCTGTCATTTCCCATGAAGCATATTGCTGCTACTTCTCATCTTTTCATTTATATAACTCTTTTGTCATTTATATGTGACACTGGTGTATAGTTACTCTAAATTTGTTCTGCTAAGGAAAGAAAGTTTGGGGAAGGAAGCCATTTAAGTGGATAGCTATGATAGACAGTAAGTTGTTCCTAAAATAATTGTTTTTATGATGCCTCATGCAGAGGTGATGAAAGATGTCATTGTTGCACAGAGGTTCATAAGTTGATAATGACGTAGAGGAACCTATTAGCCTTTTATCTGTCAGAAATCGTTGATAGAAACATTGAAAGTGATCATAGATTCTTTCTGTGATTTATCTTAAAATATCTTTTGCGCTTAAAAATGTGGATTTTGTGCTAAAAATGTTTTTTTGCCTAAAAAGCTAACTCTTTGTGGATATTGTTCTGTAAAGAAATAAACATTTTGGTATGTATATTCTTAGACTGCTTGGAAAGACATTTATTTGTCCCCGTTGATCTGTTTCTGGCACAAAGGCCTGGAATCCTGTGATGCATTTTTAGCTTGGAGAAAAAACAGGAAAGTGTAGCTTTTCTTTTGAGTTAACACTAGAACTTCCCCTGGTTTTTGCTTATGCAAACACAGACATTGGAAACGTCCTTGCAGTCATTTTAATAGAAGTGTGATTCCTAGTTCTTGTAATGTTTCAGATAGCAAGATAGGGGTTGTGTGATAAGTGTGCATCAGCAGCTCTAATATTTTAAGGAAGTATGTGAGGGGGGTGAAAATACCATATGGACTTTATTTTAAAAACAACTAGAGTTCTTCAAGAATTTAGAGTTAAGTATGTGCTTTTATATCTCCTCAAGTAATGCACTGCCCATGTTCTGTGCTGAATCTCAGTGTTGAGGAAAGGCAACTACCAGCAAAATTAGAAGTCAGAAGTACAGGCAGTAGGTCAGATCTCTGTCTGTATACAAAAATCAGACTAAAGGCAGAGTAGAAGGGTTTCTTAATAAAGGACTTATTGAAAAATGCATAGGATCTCAAAATGGAAGAATTTTTGTCTGTTTGAAAGAAGCTTTGTAAGCTCCACAAGTATTTCTTCTTGGAAAATATTGTCTGGTGTGCATTGGTTTTAAAGGGGAAGACAATACTTCCACTACCATGGGAAAGGGATGAAGCAAAAGGAAGAAAAGCAGGAATGTCAACTGATGAGAATGACATAATTTGAAGCAATATATGATTACAACAAAATCTACAAGCAGTCTGAAAATGTTATTGCAGTTTCAAAATACTGATCCATTTGAACAGTAT
This sequence comes from Thinocorus orbignyianus, assembly GCA_013400375.1. Classification (NCBI taxonomy): domain Eukaryota; kingdom Metazoa; phylum Chordata; class Aves; order Ciconiiformes; family Thinocoridae; genus Thinocorus; species Thinocorus orbignyianus. The sequence continues at coordinate 191,515 of VXBW01004165.1, forward strand.
CACATTCATGTAAGATAAAGAAAGAGGTACAGGAGTATAAACATATAGTTTGTTGGCTGTTATTCTGGTGAGACGTTTGAAAAGTCCTGTACTTAAGGAAGATTTTGTAGCTACAGCTATCTTACAAGGTTTCTTCTGTTTACAGGGTTGTGGAGATTGCAGCCTGCCACTCTGCTCACACGTCGGCTGCCAAGACCCAGAGTGGCCAGGTCTACATGTGGGGCCAATGCCGTGGGCAGTCAGTGATCTTTCCCCACCTCACTCACTTCTCCTGCACTGACGATGTGTTTGCTTGCTTTGCTACCCCCGCCGTTATGTGGCGTCTTCTATCAGTAGGTGAGAACAAGCTCCTGTATGGCAGCCAGTGCTAGGATCTGTGTACTTTTACAGTGATTAGTATGGGATACCACTTCCATAGCAGGATGGTTCGTGCTATAAGGAGAACCAGCAATTAAAACTAGCTCTTTTAGCTAGGTTTTTGTCTTCTCAAGAAAGCAGTCTACTTCAGTAGATAAAGTTCCCCACATCCTATCGCTACACTCTCTGGGAAAGAGTCCCTCTCCAGCTCTCCTGTAGGCTCCCTTCAGATACTGGAAGGCTGCTATAAGGACACGGTCCTATTGGAGTGGGTCCCAGTGGAGGGACATGAAAATTATTTCTCCTATGTGAGTGCTGGTGTTGTTCAGCCTGGAAAAGAGAAAGCTCTGGGAGACCTTATAACGGCCTTCCAATACCTGAAGGGGGCCTGGGGAGAGACAGGGGGGGACTCTTTGTCAGAGGTTGTAGTGATAAGATGAGGGTTAATGGTTTTAAACTGAAAGATTGGAGATTTAAATTAGACACTAGAAAGAAATTATCTCCTGTGAGGGTGGTGAGACACTAGAACAGGTTGCCCAGAGAAGTTGTGGGTGGCCTATCCCTGTGAGTTGTTCAAGACCAGGCTGGATGGGGCTTTGAGCAACCTGCTCTAGTGGGAGGTGTCTCTGCCCATGGCAGGGGGGCTGGAACTCAGTGATCTTTAAGGTCCTTTCCAACTCTACCCATCCTATAATTCTGTGATTTTTATGAAGACTATTTAGGAGATCTATCTGTTTTCATATTGACAACAGATCCTGACTTTGTTAGTCCCCGTACAAAACTTGTTTCGTGGAAGCATCACATCCTAACTGACCTTTTTCCAGAGTCAGGTTTTGTCTTTGCCTGTGGCTTGTCCTAACGCAGCTTTTCCATCTTAACTTCTCACTTAGCACGTTGTCACATTTACTAAGTTCCAGATAACAGCCTCTCTTCTATAGAGGAAAACTGAATAGTTTTATGAAAGAGAGAGATTAACTTGGAGATTCTGGGTAAATCCAAGTCTTGTTTTATCCCACATCTCACTTTCTCTGTTCTTTAATCCTCTGCAATATGTGTTAGTTTTGCCTTCTGTAGAGATCTGCTGGTTGTCCAGGTCTGTTGCCTTTTGCTAATGGTGAAGGCTGTTTAAATGACATCTCCCTGGTTTCAGTACTTTTCAAGTTCGTGATTTTTATGAAGTATTCCCAGCCTGAGTATAACAACGTATTGGAGTTTTGTCCCTCCTGTAATAATTGGAGTATTTGAATTCCTTGTAGCCTTTTTGGGTCCCCCCCTCTTATTCTGATAATCCTACTTACTGAATATTTAAAACTAGAGCATTAATTTTGAGGGCATTTTTATTCTCAATTTTCCGTATGCATTTTTTCCTTCCCAAGTTTTTTATTCATAGACTTTTTTAAACAAAACACTACTTTTTATGGTGCTGTGGGTTGTTTCTTTTCCCCTTAGTGAGAGCTAACTCTGCATAAAGGTTATTGTTCTACTTCCAGTGACAATGGCTTTGCCAAAAAAATGAATCAGTCACTCATGATTGGCTGTGGTAAAGCACAAATCTGCAGCCTTTTTTGAGGAATGATTTTAAAGTATTTGGAGTGAAAGTTGATTTACTGCATAGCTTAGGCTAAGCTGATGACCTAGAGAAAAATCACATGAGCAACGCAGGGGGATTGAAGCGTGGTTTAGCTGAGGAGTTGCAGGTTCTGTGGATTATCCTTGTAAATTTGAGGAGTATATGGTCTTTTGTGGGACAAACATGACTTACAGTGGTTTGTTATGGCAGTATTTTTTTAAAAATACCAACTAATATAGTTATCCGTAATGGTGAAGAGTAATTTGTGGATTGTATATTGAGTGATATGGAACAGGCAGGACGCAGGAAGAGCAACAAAACCATGGATGAAATACCAAGCTTAAATTCACTTTCATTGAATTTCCATCTGGGAGATCCCCGAAGTAGCACCCAGGCAGAGAGACAGACAAGTGGGGATGCAGGCACCACTGAGCTTGCTCCATGCTAGAGGGTCACTGAACCTGCTGTTTTCACCTATTTATCAAGGATTCATGCAGACATAGTTTACCACAGTGCTTTGATCCTACAGCAGGGCAGGAGTCTCAAGATGTTTAGTAGGGTACGTCTAAGTCTATGACAGGCCTGTGTTAGTCTGAACAGAGGTGTTCTACTTGCCCAATGCAGAAGGCTAAACAACAGTTTGTATGATATATGTGTTTTTCGACACCCCAGCTGCAAGTCACGTGAGTGTGTTTACAATCCTCCTTGCCATTCTTGTTATTTTCCCAGATATATGGATGAACAACAGGCAGTCCTGTGGGACATGGGAGACAAATCACATCCCCTTATAGTGGAAATCCACTTATTTTTTTCTGTTCCATACTTGGCTTCTTATAAACCATGTGTTTTGAAACACACTTTTAAGATACATCAGCAGAAGCCTCAAATAGTGGGTTAAATTAGATTTTCTAAACCTTCAGAGTTCTTGCTTTACCACAAACCTTAGCCAGCTTGTGCTGCAACTCACGTGTGATTTCTGGAGACACAGAATGGGACCTCTGTGGGACTAATGCCATAGGCCTTAATATTAAAAGCTGTCAAAGGCCTGTAATCTAGTTCCAAATTTGTGAAGTCCTGTGTCCTTGGTTGTACTGAAAACACAGTATCTACTGTCTCTCTTCAACAGCACTGCTTTTACATTTTCTGTTGTGGTGTCAGTGATAGTTCATGTTAGTGACCCCTGACAAAGACTTCAATGGACAACCTGCAAGCTACATCCAGTCCCCCAGCACAAAAAAGTGGCCAACTGATGACATGTTTTCTTACTACTTAGGCTCAGATCACACCGTTTCAGTGCAGCTGAAGGACTGTACACTGTGTCTCAATTGATTTGCAGGTGATGCTGTAGACTCTTATTACCAGCAGTTAGCAGGTTGCAGAGCTGAGCTGCCCCAGCGCTAGCACTGAGCTGCCTTCAGACTGGCAATTTTGTGGATGGTTTCCAGGTGGAGAATGGGAGAGGAAGTTCTCCAGGTGCTTTTCTTGCTGCTGTGCTACCTCTGTGTAATAAACTGGAGTGGAAACTACTGATCACTTCTGCCAGTAGCTGGTGTGGCACAGTCCTTGCCAACAGGAAATGGTATTAGATTAATTAATTCTTCCCATTTCACTGCTTAAGCCAATGGAGCCCTGATGCTGACCTATTTTACTTGGCATGCTGTTAGTTGAGCTGCTAGCTTTAGTTAGTGATGTGTGTGTTCTATTTAAGGTGCTTAACATATTTTGTTTGTCTTAAAATTGTTTCTGCAGAGCATGAAGACTTTTTAACAGTAGCAGAATCTCTGAAGAAAGAGTTTGACAGCCTAGAAACCTCAGACCTAAAGTTCCGTGTGGATGGAAAATACATCCATGTCCACAAAGCTGTTTTGAAAATCAGGTAGCAGTCACATTTCCCAGCTTTTGTTTATATGGAATAGCCTCTTTGTCTCCTAGCTAAGGGGTGGAGGTGGGGAAGTAAGGGGTAGGGAAGAACCCCTAAACCTGTAATATATAGCATCAATGTATTCACAACCACTTCAAATAAAGTGACTGTAAAAGGAGTTGAATCAGGACTCTGTCTTAAAATGGTCCATATTCAGCTTTCACTAAGCCTGTATGTTCTTTCCAGGATAATAAATTCTGTTGAGTTGATCAGATTGCAGTGTATACACAGACATTTCTGTAGCATATATCAAATAAGAGTTTTAGCTTGATGCAGAAGTATAACAATGTCCACACTATTAGGACCCAAAATGTGGACTGCTGGCTGTGATGGGATATGGTAAAATATTTGTGAACACTGCAGAGTGTACCAAATGCATATTTCGGGGGAACTGTAATGTAACGTTCATGTATACATACAATAGTGTTCCAGATAATGTCTTTGTCTTTTAGGTGTGAACACTTCAGAACCATGTTCCAGTCTTACTGGAATGAGGATATGAAGGAAGTGATAGAAATTGACCAGTTTTCTTATCCTGTGTATCGTGCCTTTCTTGAGTACTTGTACACAGACAGTGTTGACCTTCCGCCTGAAGATGCAATAGGTACTGCTTATGGTCCAATTATGTTAGAAAGCAACATCCAGAAAATCTGAGACAGGGGATGCAGAATAAATGTATTAACTAGCCTATTGTAGGCTAGTCTAGCCTATAGTGCATTTTACTGATGATTAATTAAGCTGTCTTTAAAGTACTGCTGTAGCAAACTTAATGCAGCAAAAGTGTTGCATATTTAGAAACAAACTAGGAGTGGTGTTTTCAAGGTTGGGAGAGAAACTATTTCTCTGGGTTAAAATACTTGCACGTTTTAGTAAATTATTGTTAAGGTAATATGAAAGAATCTCAGTAGATCTAACGGGAAGTTTGGCCAGCAGAGCAAAGAGCAAGTTTTAATTAAAGCACAGATTTTTATAAGGGTAGCTTTTTGCTGGTGTTGTGGTGCCTGTTTTGTGACAGTTCCACTCTCGCAAGCAGTTAGGTATGCAAATCAGTGGAACAGCTTGCTTATTTAAAGAGATTAACAGGATTGTGGCCTGAGGTAATAAAAGGCCTTTCTTCCTATGTAATGGTAGAATAATTTTTTTCTGAAGAGTGACCTACTTGCAAAAAGGATGTTATAGACATACAGAATGTACATGCAGCTGTACCCTGGGAGCATAAACTGTTGTTGAAAGAGCAGAGATTGTTACAATAGACTAACGTGATGGTATTTTAATTGCAGGGCTTTTGGATTTGGCTACTTCATACTGTGAAAATAGACTGAAAAAATTATGTCAACATATTATCAAGAGAGGAATTACTGTGGAAAATGCATTTTCATTGCTCTCTGCTGCTGTCAGATATGATGCAGAGGTAAACTTCTAAATTCCAATCTCTTAAATAGGTGACTTAAACTATGGAGAAAAGCAACCAGTTATATTTTCGTATAAACTCTCTCTCACTTAGATGTAGTATTAGATACAAGATAATAGTATTAGGTAATACTATTTGACATTTTCAGAATTAGAGAAAGCTGGGCTTATGAAAAACTGTATTTGCAATGAGTGATGTATCTTTTTATTTTTATTTTTATTTTCTTTTCATATACCAGAACTGGGAAGGTAAACTAGTATACAGGTATCAAAAGATGACTTGAGTTCCAGGCTAAGGCTCAGTATCTGTAAATGTTTACATTGCCTAATTCCATGGTAAAAGGTTATGACACTGTGCCAAGCTTGATGAATTACTACTTTAGGCAGGGGGGAAAGGGAAACTAACAAAAAATTTCTAAAGATAAAAACACTAACTCTGAAACAAGGAATGGGTTTAAATATAAAGCAAAAGGTATTACATTATGAAAATCACTCTTGTAAGTTTTAAGTTACTTATTTTTAAGCTTTTGTGATACGTGTGTGCGTATGATGTCATATAGCAGTAAGTTTGGGGACTGAGTGCATTTGAATTTCTCTAGTTGAAAGGGTGGGATTTTTTTATTGGATTTTTTGGTGTGGTGTGTTTGTTTTTTCTTTTAGTTTTTCAGTCTCTATGGTATGCTAATAAAACGGCAGGATAAGAACTCTGCTTTATGGGCCTAATAAAATTCAAAGACAGAGAAACACTGTGTGAAAAAGGGGAAAGGCTAGCAAAACTTTCCTGCTGCATAATGTCTTATTTCACTACTAGATCACTAACATGCTGCTTCATGAACTAATTAGGAAGTGTTCCTGGGCTTGCTTTGGCTGTTTGTGTTCATTATAGTATCTGTGCGTTGTATTTTCAACTGGTTGGTTTTTAACTTGCTACTTCTGCTCATAAAGCAGTTTTGGTACTCAGTAAATTAACTCTGCTTTTTATTGGATTTAATATCCAGCAGTTGACGTACAGATGCCCTAACTTATTTCAGAACCTTGTAGTGTGTTGCCTGTTTGATATACCTTACCCAAAAGGCTGTGCTAGTGTCTGAATTGTGGCTTCAGCTCTACTGTGAATAACGATTTCTTTGGTGGGAGTTCACAGAAGATAGGAAGATTTCCATATTTTTAGCCTTGAAAGATTGTTTGTGGGTTAGGTCTTCAGTGTGTGGTTGGTTCTGCTTATAAAGGTTAGAAGAAATCCAGTTACTATGCCTTGGCTCTACCTTATTAGCTAAATGAAGTTAAGGTTTGAATGGTAGGCTTAAATTCTACATCAAGGAAAGAATGGGTGACACTGAGGAGTTGGGTTTTAGTAGAAAGTGATTTTTACATGCAATATTCCTAAAATGGGGACTTGAAATTGCTTGAGTGATGTAGTCTCTTCAAGGGACTGTGCATCTGAAAGACAACAGTTAAAAGAAACTGCTTCTATTATTTAAAATATCTCCATGATAAGAAACTTCTATACATCCTTTCTTTTGGTAACTGACTGAATTGGAGTGGCTAGAATTAGGTCAGGTCTGGCTTCTTATTGTGGCTTTTAAAATAATCATTGGATGTACCTTGTGCCTTTATTTACTTAAGTCTATATTAAGTACAGTTTGCTGGGAGTGCATCTACCTCCAAATGAAATTCAGGCTTTTTTTATAGAGAACTTTAGTGAGTAACTTTGGAAAATTTAATGCTATAATATTTCTGGTTTTTGTATGCTTCTGTTGCATTGACTTGGAATACGAATTTTTTTTTAATAAAGCAGTGCAAAATATTGTAATGTGTATGATGTAATTTTGTTTAAAATGCTAGTTCATTCTGTTATTTAAAAAAAAAAAAGAAAACCTTCAGTGTTCAGTTCAAATAAGCTTGTCTTTTTTGTTGCACAGATGCCACACAAGTCAAGATCTACAGCTTCAGAAAGCCTGGTTTTAGGCCAGGATATATTGCTGTATTATTGTTATATCAAGAACTGTCACTGGCATGCAGTTGTTGTTGCTTTCAGTATTGACTTTAAGTGAAACCATGAATATTAATCAATTTTTTCCACCTCATGTGGCTTAAACAGCTCTGCAAATTTGTTATGCCTTACTGCAGTGCCCAGTCTGCTGAGCAGCTAAGGAAGAGTGTGTTCTCACATATAAAGTGCTAGTTCTACACTTTTAGAACATAATGAAAAAATTGGAACAGGGTAGTTGTTGCCCTTTTCTAAGGGCTACAGCATTCTCCTTATAGCATCTCAGATCTGCACCATGAAGAGTAGATTTTCTCCTCAAAAGAGGAGCTGGAAACAATCTGAGTGGGAAGTGTTCTGTAGTCAACCTTATATTGACAATGACTGTCTCTTGTTTGTTTTTTTTAGACATCCTTTCTCTCTGACATCATGCGGGTGCAGTGATAATTGATTGGGAGGCTTTTCTAATCCTTAAATGGAAGGCACTTCCAAGTAGACTCAAATATCCAGAGCATACTTTCGGCAAGAATTGTTATGCCGAATTGTGCTACTGTCCTTCTTTTGAATGACTTTTGGGACATTTGTGAAATACTCTGTAACATGAGTCTGTTTCTGATGCACAAAAAGGCCGCCTACTTCAGTTGTGCTTTAGAACTATCCGGTTAGTATGTACTTGCTTTGAGCCTCGTGACATGCAATTCAAGGCTTCAATGAAGCGTTTTGCTAAGCAGGAAGTCAAGTGACTTTATGTATAGGTTTGAGGTTTTGTCATGGAAAGACCTACATTTTCTTAATACACAGTCTTGGTTATATATCATTACCCCAAGACTTCCTATTTGTGTTGGGTTTTGGTAGTTTTCAGTGAATGCAGATGGGACTTTTCAAGTGGGAAAACTCACAAAATTTATGTTGTTCAGAACAGCTGGTTTTTGTAACTGCAGCCATACAGTGAGAACCCAATTACAGTTACTTTTCCCTTTGTAACGGTGTTATATGGGTAGATTTACTATTTTCTGTTGCATTTACATAGTGACTGGGGAAAAATATTGAGAGCTGCTGGGCTAATGTTTTTTTATCTGATTCTCTGCAAAAATAAAGCATATACGGCATTTGTGTCTGAATGGGATTTCCTGATGATTGCAAAAATAATGTTGTTTTTTTTTTTCTTTCCTGTTTAGGACTTAGAGGAGTTCTGCTTTAAGTTTTGTGTCAATCATTTGACAGAAGTGACACAAACTACAGCATTTTGGCAAATGGATGGTCCCCTGCTGAAGGAATTCATCGCTAAAGCCAGTAAATGTGGAGCCTTTAAGAACTGAAATGAGGCTGTAAGTTATGGATGCTCGTAGGGTTTTTTTGCAGTTATAACAGGATGTCATAACTGTCCAGGTAAAGTGTTACCTGATCTCATGTACCAGAAGATGTGGAAGGACACAGTGAAAGCAAATAATTTCTGTACTCAAGAGACAGCTGTTGTAAAACTATCAAGCAAAATATTCACTTGCATTTAGCAAGCCTGGATGGTGGGAACCAGCTGAAGGTTTCAGATGGAGAGAAGAAACGCTGTAGTGTGCAAAGGACACCACCCGGTGTTAAGGACTTACATTTTTAACCTAGGGAATCTCAGCTCTAGCACCACCTAGTAGTATTTTCAATTTACTGTTTGGGGTTGGAGAATTGTCTGGCCTGAGCCACTGAATGATGTCACTTCAATCATTAACTCCCTGGGATTATAGGGAAGCAAATGGCATGGATATCTTGTACTGCATTCGCACAATTGTGAATGAATTTGCCTTTTGCTGTGTGCAATTAACCAAGTGTATCCGGTGCTTGGAAAAGTGTGCAAAAATAGTGTATCCTCAAAGCCTATGCAAGGGACTTTGAGGAAAGGGGTGATTATCAAATCTAATTGGAAGTAAATCTTTGTGTTTGGGTATACCTTAATATAAGCTGTAATGTTGTTGTGGGTGGAGTCATGAGCTTCACTCGTAAGAGAGAAGCAACAATATACTTCATTGGTATAAAGCAGTAAGTTAATGAAGTTCCATGGCAAATGCGACAGTGGTTGAACAAGATTCAACAGCAAGGCATGCTTGGTTGTTTACTGCATAGAGGACAGGGTCAGACAGTCTGTCAAGGAGACCCTCCCCTTGAGTCATGATATTTAGAAAGGATCCCCTTGGTTTCTAAACTCCTTCTCAGAGAGGAGTCAAAGTGCAGCTGGATCCACTCCTAGTCCCAGACTTGGTCAACAGTTAATGTCTAAAGGATTATATATGTGCATCAGTCCTTTATATCACTTAGCATGCTAAAATTTGAAGTCTTAGGTAGTAATCACTGAATATCTCATGCAATAATTATTCTCTCAACCTCGAGGAGTAACCTGGAGAAATGTCATAGAATCATGGAATGGTTAGAGTTGGAAGGGACCTTCAAGATCATCAAGTTCCAACCCCCCTGCCATGGGCAGGGACACCTTTCCCTAGAGCAGGTTGCTCAAAGCCCCATCCAGCCTGGCCTTCAACACTTCCAGGGATGGGGCATCAACAACTTCTCTGGGCAACCTGTTCCAGTGCCTCACCACCCTCGCAGTAAAGAACTTCTTCCTAATATCTAATCTAAATCTCCCCTCTTCCAATTTAAAACCATTACCCCTCGTCCTGTCACTAGACTTCCTGACAGAGAGTCCTTCCCCACCTCTCCTGTAGGCTCCCACTCAAGGGGAGATCCTGGCATGCAGCCTGCTGCAGGAGAGCTCAAAGGGCTCTTAGGCTACTCACTGTTTGTAGGGTAAGATAATTGACTCATGTCATATTTGCATATTGACTGTAGATGTTAGTTTCTTCCAGATTTGGCTTGAGTCCGGCACTGACCAAGACTGTGCTCAGGTGGGTGCATTGCCATAAATTAACCCTTGGCTGTTACGGTGTTATGTCTCCCCCAAATCCACTTTGAGAAGGGTGCATCCATTGTAACTGCCACGGGTGGTGGTTCCTAGAGCAGGGTTACATAAGAGGTGAGGCAGGGGATAGAGGGGAGCACAAAATCACATTCCACCCCGTGACTAAAGTCAATTCATCTTATTCTCACAGAGTGGTGGTGCAGTCACCTCTTGCCTCTGTGCCATAAATAATCTATTGATAATTTATGTGCTTACAGATCCCTGGCAAGTAGGTAGTGAAGTATTGCTATTTGCTCTGTATTAGTTCGTACGTTTTGGGTGGTTCAAGTTGGGTTATTTGTTTTATCATGTACCAAACCTTTATATACAACGTAATTATAAGCAATAAAGATATTAGAGTAAGTAAAACTGCTACTGGGTGAAGCATAAGATTAAACACTCCCATTGCTGTTGGTGACCATCCAAGAAATTTCTCACCAATGATGTTCTCCACCGCTCTTCGCTCTTCTGAAGACATGATATATATCTCTTCTGTATCATGATGAACTATGATTAGAGTTTTGTGTCCCTTGTTTTGGACATGTTCTAGCAGTTGACACAGATCGTGTTGTAGTAGTTTCTTCACCAATGTAAGATTCATTCTGAAGGGGGTAGGCAATAAACCTTGACTCAATGTATAATTTGATTGTAACAATTAATAAGACTTAACAGGAGCTGNAGTCCTTCCCCACCTCTCCTGTAGGCTCCCACTCAAGGGGAGATCCTGGCATGCAGCCTGCTGCAGGAGAGCTCAAAGGGCTCTTAGGCTACTCACTGTTTGTAGGGTAAGATAATTGACTCATGTCATATTTGCATATTGACTGTAGATGTTAGTTTCTTCCAGATTTGGCTTGAGTCCGGCACTGACCAAGACTGTGCTCAGGTGGGTGCATTGCCATAAATTAACCCTTGGCTGTTACGGTGTTATGTCTCCCCCAAATCCACTTTGAGAAGGGTGCATCCATTGTAACTGCCACGGGTGGTGGTTCCTAGAGCAGGGTTACATAAGAGGTGAGGCAGGGGATAGAGGGGAGCACAAAATCACATTCCACCCCGTGACTAAAGTCAATTCATCTTATTCTCACAGAGTGGTGGTGCAGTCACCTCTTGCCTCTGTGCCATAAATAATCTATTGATAATTTATGCGCTTACAGATCCCTGGCAAGTAGGTAGTGAAGTATTGCTATTTGCTCTGTATTAGTTCGTACGTTTTGGGTGGTTCAAGTTGGGTTATTTGTTTTATCATGTACCAAACCTTTATATACAACGTAATTATAAGCAATAAAGATATTAGAGTAAGTAAAACTGCTACTGGGTGAAGCATAAGATTAAACACTCCCATTGCTGTTGGTGACCATCCAAGAAATTTCTCACCAATGATGTTCTCCACCGCTCTTCGCTCTTCTGAAGACATGATATATATCTCTTCTGTATCATGATGAACTATGATTAGAGTTTTGTGTCCCTTGTTTTGGACATGTTCTAGCAGTTGACACAGATCGTGTTGTAGTAGTTTCTTCACCAATGTAAGATTCATTCTGAAGGGGGTAGGCAATAAACCTTGACTCAATGTATAATTTGATTGTAACAATTAATAAGACTTAACAGGAGCTGAATAATTAAACTTGCACCTCATAATTTCAGTGAAGTTACAAACACAAATATTTGAGTGATTGCTTGTATCTACAGCAGAGTTATCTCTGAGTATAAAATCACAGAGTTCTCATAAAAATACATGCTTTTCCAATACGTACCAGTGCTGTTTCAGGGGTCTCATTGGGGCGTATTTCAAAATGACAAACGTTTTGTTCGGTGCCGAGACAAATGTCTTGGGCTTCGATGGTGTTACTTCCACAAATAAATTCTTGTTGTTCCTGTGCATGCAGCAACATCAACAATTTGCCATTTGTTTCTGTTCTGTTGGGCCCACACTGTGTGCTCCAATAGATAGAGTATAGTTCTGCTGTGATTTAATCCCAATGATTTGGTGTATAGTGAAACATTGCATATGGTTTTTATTTGCTTTATCCCAAACTGCCTTTTGTATTTCAGTAGGTAACTTCTCTTGTAGTTGCTACTACCATGAGTGCATACACAGCTGAACTTGGGTACAACTAAGAGCTAGAGAAGCGTTATTTTTGGCTGTACCAAGTGCATCTACAATCAATTAGTGGTTCCTTTCGTTAGTTCTTTCCCATTGAAGCAGTGTATCAGGTAAGAGCCATTGGTTAGTTCCCAATGCTAACAGAGAAGACTGCAGTGGATGTTCTAATTTAAGTTACTTCTTGTGCTCAGTTTATTTGAGTACTTTGGCACCTGTGCTATTTAAGACTCCCAGTCCTGTCCCTGTAACACCAGTTACATGTCTCCTTGTTTGTCTTGGAGCGGTGAGGGTTGGCCCATGTAACTGTGCTAACCATCCTGCACAGGGCATTCTTGGGAATGGTGACCAGGTTGGTTTGATTGTAGAGATTATTAATTTACATCAACAGTTCTACTTGTTAAAGAGTAGAAGAGGCCATGATGGATTAATTAAGACTTGTTGTTAGCATGAAGTTTTGATCATGTACGGCCCAATTTCAGAAATATGTGAGGACAATTTTCTTATCCTTTGCAACTAGGGTGGATGTTGTACTAGGTTTGCTTATGTCTGTTTTAAATTTAAATGATGGTCCCATGTCATGGCGAGTCTAGAGGCAGACCATAAAACCAGGTTGTGCTAAGATAAAGTTGTACAAACAATCCAACTTGTCAGAGGCACAAAGTTTTGTATCTTTGGCTATTGGAGAGATCATCCAGGCCAACCCCGCTGCCAAAGCAGGTCCACCTATAGCAGGTTCACAGGAACTTGTCCACATGTGTTTTGAATGTCTCCAGAGACTCCACCACCTCTCTGGGCAGCCTGGTGCAGGGCTCTGCCACCCTCAAAGTGAAGAAGTTTCTCATGTTTAGGCGGAATTCCTTATGTTCAAGTTTGTGCCCGTTTTCCTCGTCAGTCCCATTTTGTGACTAGATGGGAAGCTTCAGGAGTTGCTGGTGCTGCTGCAATCAATGGGTTTAACATTTGGAAATAGAACGTAGGCGATGGCTTGTGCGCGGCTTGGATGCAAGTGGCTTTTGGGATGTTGGTGGAGCTCACTTAGCTTCCCGACTGCATCGAGTGACATGAGCCCGTACTTCTGAGAAGCTGGGACTCTTCACTCCGTTTTCCTCTGAAAGTAGTTGCTGTTGTTAATTGCCATCATGCTGATTAGGCCAGTTTGTTGTGGATAGAGGCTCGCATGTCACTTGTAAGACAGAAGCAACAATGCACTTCATTGATATAAACCAGTGAGTGAAGTTGGGGGGCTTTGCATGCTAAGTGTTGTGAAAATTTAAACTGTGTGTAATAAAATTCACCTCTTTTTTTGGTACCAGTTCTCTAGTGAACTTCTTTGAAGAAAATTGCAAGCTTTTTGTTACAGCATACAAGCTGCTTTCAAAAAAATAACTAAAAAAACCCAAACCCCAAAAAACAAAGCCCAAGCCTACCCCCCTCCACCAGAATATGTGTTACTGAATCCGACGGATTTCACTGTGCTTGACAAATACCTCTGATCTTGATTTCAGAAAACAACAGATTCATTTGTAGGCATTAATGTAGACCTTGGCGATTAGAATCTATGGATGTGATTGTTTTTTCACTCCTATGTCTGTATGTGACTGTAACCTACACCAGATACGCACAGGCACACACATCCTCTCTTTGTACTGGGTGCCTTGTGAGGTGTTAGAGCTCCACCAGAGATGGGGTAAAGCAGAGACCCTGGAACCACAGAATTTGAAGTTTTGGTTAACTACAGGTCTCATTCTTTTGGGTGTGTGTGTGTTTGTGTTCTCTTACAAAACAGAATTTGGTGCTGTTGCTGGAGGCCAAGGACCATGTGTAGGTCCTGAATTGTTGGGAGTTCAGACTGACAAAATGCTTCCAAATGTGTCATAAATGTTTTTAATAAACAACAACATGTTTTGGACTGCAAACACGAGACTGAAGGTCAAGCTCGGATGCGAAGGGTACAGGACTTGTCCTCTAAGCTGCTGTCAGTAATTCAGATTGTTGCTGTGGGCTAAAACAGAAAACTCACGTGAATGATGCTGTCTTTTCCAGGAGAAGGATTTGCATCTTCCTGTGTTCCTGAGGAAGGATCAATCCATGGGCTGTGTCAGTGTTTTAGGTGGGAGTTTTCCAGGCAGCAGAGCTGTGAGTCCGTGGCTCAGGTACCTAACTGGTTGTGCCCCTAATCCTGGCCAGAGGTCCCAGCTGTGTGAATACACTGGGATTTTGTCCTGTCAGTCAGGCACATGGCTCTACCACCAGAGCTTCCCTTCTGAAAACTGGTACTCTGTGCTGAGCTCCAGTTAGGAATTTTGACTAGTTGTGGAGAGAGGACGGCTGTTTTAACAGGCTGGTGCTGCAGCCTGTTAGGACAAGTGGTGTTTGACACAGTCAGAGGGGTGACAGATCAGTCTGGTCAAGGTGTAGCTCAATGAGGGTGTGACAGCATCCCCCTCCTAAGCCACACCCCATGCAACACCGGGTGCAGGCAGCACAACTCAACACCCACCTTTCTGAAAAACATTTTATTTCCTTAATTTACTGGTTTGTAGATAAACAACGCTTTTCCCTATTGAAACAATTCATTTTTTAAGACAAAACATGTGGAAGTTCTGTCCTTTCTGAATGGAGAAAGGAAGAGAGAGTTCCTTCTTTGACCCTTTTTACATTGCAGGGGTTGTTCACAGAGTTCAATGCCCAACCATCCCTGGTCTGCCCGCAAACACTGTTTCACCCCTGCCTTTACAGCAGGAAAAGTTACACCTTAAGCAGTCACCCAAGAACCACGGAATTTAAAACCCCCCCCCAACTCCTGTTTATAATTCAGGAGGTTGCTTTGAGTGCAAGTTCTGCTAATTTATCTTCTTTGGAAAGCCGCCGCAGCAGCGTGACCCTCAGAGCGTCACCACCCAGGTGCAGACCCTACCAAGTGCTCTGGGGCAGCTCACGCTCCCTTGGGTTTGAGGGGAAACCCCCCCCGTCTCCAGTGGAAGGGGTTTGTTGAGCTTTAAAAAAAAGCTAAATTTAGTGTATAAATGTTACCGTAGATCAATGAGGGTTAAAGAAAGAGACAGCTTGAAATGATTGCGAGAGTGAGGTATAAAAACGAGTAAAACACCCAGTTCCTGCTTGTGTCCGTATCTCACGGGGGAGGGAAGGGATTACGCAGACACCGACCAGACGTGCTCTAGGGTTGCTATCCTTAAAAAATCCTAAATATTGACACCATCACAGACAGGCGGAGGGGTCAGTCAGACGCTGTACTGGAGGTACTAGCGCTGTTCTCTGGGGCAGGAAGGACAACTTCTTTCAAGTCCTGCAGCAGCTCAATCTTGCTATCCAGTCTTTTCCTGCTTTCTAGAAGTTCCTGGATTTTCTCCTCTGTTCCTATTAGAAAAAAAAAAAGCTTTTATTCATATGTAACTAATATTAATTTAAAATATAACATTATAGATGCATTAACACTGCAGGGGTTGGTTTAACCTCCAATAAACCTCTGTCTTTCTGAAGCAAAGTCTTTAGCCTGACGCCCACGTGCTCGGTCTCTTCATGAGGAGATGGTGTGAGTCTTGCAGGGGAGGGAGGAGCCCGAAGTATCGGAGTGTCAGGGGAAACAAAGAGTAGAGCTGACTTACCTGCTTTCTCATCTATATACCATACTCTCAAAACTAGCTACGTTACAGATTAAACTACCACAGCAAATGTAAAAATTATGAGTTTCATTACTAACCCAAAGTTACTTGGCACATAAGCTTTGACAGGTCCATTTTCAGAATCCATCTCTAAGGGGACTCCTCCAGTAACGCTGCACTTTAAACATCACATCTGAATTACAGAGAGCACGTTTAGAAGCCCCAGATTTTACTTCCACCATTGGTGGTCCCAAGCACCCACTACTGCCCGTTTCCATTTCACTTTGAGCACAGAATCACACAACGGCTCGAGGGCTTAATTGCTGCTCCTGACCTTGAAGCATATGAATCATAGAATCATAGAATGGTTNACCACAACCCTTTGAGTGCGGCCATCCAGCCAGCTCCTTATCCATCAAACCCACGACTTTCCAATTTGGAGACTAGGATGTCATGCAGGACAGCGTCAAATGCTTTGCTTAAGTCCAGGTAGATGACATCCATTGCTCTGCCCTTGTCCACCAAGACTGTGGCAGTATCGTAAAAGGCCACCAAATTTGTCAGGCGTGACTTGCCCTTGCTGAAGCCATGTTGGCTGTCTCCAATCACCTCCTTATTTTCGATCTGCCTTAGCAGAGATTCCAGGAGGGTCTGCTCCATGATCTTGCCAGGCACAGAGGTGAGGCTGGCTGGCCTAGAGTTCCCTGGGAAACACAAGCATTCTCAGCTTGTTTTCCAAAGCACACGACAATCGCCCTCAGGCGCAGGTAATTTCTGCTCACAGCATTTAATGCTTTCAGCCAAAACACAGCAGCCAGGCTGGTGAGCGTTCACCAGGAAGGAGCAGAGCTGTAATGCAGGAAAAAGCTGCTGAAAGGAGGCTGCAGAGAAGGAAGGGAAACAACCTGCAGCAGCAGGACACCAGTGTGCCCTGCAGGATATGGAGGTTCCTCTGGGTTGGAAACCCTTTGGTTTTCTAAAGCTGCGGGACTGTCCCTTGCCTCCCCCATAAGGTCACACAGCCATATTGCCTTTCTACAGATTCAGGTAGCAATGGCTTTTATGCAGTTATTCACATCATGCTGGGAGAAAGTTTCATTGGAATCTTTGTTTTAAACAGTCATTTTACCAAAATGCTCAGAAGAGCCACCTCAGTGCCAAAGCCCACACCAGCTGCTACTGCTCTGACAGGCTGCTGTCACGTACCTGAATGGATGTTTGTCAGAATGTTTTCAAACAGCCCGCAGTCAAAGAGTGAAATCACCGTCTCTTCATACTCTGGGGAAAGAGATAATTTGATGTAGAATCATTTAGTAAAGGTTTCATAGAATCATAGAATGGTTAGAGTTGGAAGGGACCTTNCAGTGCCAAAGCCCACACCAGCTGCTACTGCTCTGACAGGCTGCTGTCACGTACCTGAATGGATGTTTGTCAGAATGTTTTCAAACAGCCCGCAGTCAAAGAGTGAAATCACCGTCTCTTCATATTCTGGGGAAAGAGATAATTTGATTTAGTATCACTTAGTAAAGGTTTCTAGAACTCTCACACTAATGCAGAGCCCTGCATCAGAAGTAGCACAAAACAGTAACTATTTTATCCAAAGTATTATTCACAACTTTGTAAANATAGTTTATAGAACTCTCACGCTAATCAGAGCCCTACATCAAAAGTAGCACAAAACAGTAACTATTTTATCCAAAGGTATTATTCACAACTTTGTAAAGCGAGGAGGACAACAGGAGAGGAAGGGTTGATATTTTCCTTTTTTTACTGTTGGGAGCAAAGCAACATTAGAGCAGAATCCTCCAAGAACAAAAGCTGATATTTAAGCTGATGAAACCCCCAGACAGACACTAGCAGCTGACAATGAAGTCCTAATTGATCATCCAAAGACTTAAAATGTATGTACTCGGGGGATTTTTTTTCCCCTCGA
This sequence comes from Thinocorus orbignyianus, assembly GCA_013400375.1. Classification (NCBI taxonomy): domain Eukaryota; kingdom Metazoa; phylum Chordata; class Aves; order Ciconiiformes; family Thinocoridae; genus Thinocorus; species Thinocorus orbignyianus. The sequence continues at coordinate 209,361 of VXBW01004165.1, forward strand.
AAGAGAGTGCTGGTATTAACAGACAGCTGGGCACTCTGTGAAGCAGTAAGAATGAAACCACCTGGTCCTCTTCAGGACCCCTCTCTTCTTCAGTGCCTGGGAGAAGACTTCAGGCTGAACCTGCCCACGTTTATGCCAACAGGTAAAAGCTGGCTTCAAAAAAGTTAGGAGGCCCTACTAGAGCACGCCGAGTTGGCAGCTCTTCCCCTCTGCTGACACAAGGATACCAAAACCCCCTCAATCTCCACCTGCTGTGCAGGTGCAGAAATAAGGCAGGACCCAGTTATTCAGCACTGCAGAAGTATCTTCAAGCAAAGTGACCCAGGGCTGAGCGCCAGGCATTGAGATCAGCATTTCTGCTCTGAAAGCAGAGTCCCCCCGTGGGGCTCCATACCTGTCTCTGAAGTGTTGTCATCCATCAGCTTCTCCTGCGCCAGGTGAAGCGTGTCCAGCATTTCCTCAAAGATGTCATCCAGAAGCCCAGCTTGCTTGCATTTTCTAAGAAAATCTATTCGGACTGTTAAAACACAAAACCACACACTCTTATACAGAAGTCATCCTCACCACAGCTCATTGCAGAAACCAGAACTTGGGTTTAGGTCCCCTTTCCAGTAACAAATACTAAGGCAAATCTCTGGCTCCTCCAGTTACTCTCTCAGCCCATGGTCAGGGAAAGGTAAGCACTGCGCTAAGTATAAAGTTACCTAAGCTCTAGATTTGGCTTCATTCATCCAAAGAAATATCTTCACAACCCCAAATGCACCATTCCTAAATTTTCCTGATATCCCCTAGTATAGGAAACCAAGCAATTTGTCTTGCTGGCACTCCTCAGGACCACACCGTGGACTGAACAGGATTAAAGGATAGAAAATAGTGCAAGAGGTGAATCACTACTGGATGTGGTGACAGAATTAAGGCTACTTTTACTCCAAGTGATCCAGGCATTAAGCTTGTTTATTACAGCCCACTTTATACACCTATTTTGTCAGGTTTGGATTGCTAGAGAAATAACTACCTATATTTTCTTCATCTCAGAGCAGCAGGGTCAGTGAGAGGTTGCGGTAAGATCCATTCAGTGGGCTGTTCAAAAGGAAAGAGCTATCAGGCAACTCGCACAAGTCTGCCAGTCTCCATTAAAAGATGTGTTGCTTTTTACTGGGGACATCTGGGAGAAATGTCATTTCGCTTTCAGTAGATGCCCTACAAGAATTCTAGGATTCTTTCTAGGTTCTCTGTCCTTTATAGTGGTAGTAAAATTTCAGAATAAACATTAGGCAGCCACCAACTGTCACAACACCATGCCTGTGTACTCAGCATCGCCAGGGGAAGGCAAGCAGTCCTCACTAACTCCTTCCAAACTTGCAAGAGACAGCATAATCCCAACAAGTGACTGCAGCAGGACTTTTGGGATAACCTGAGAACTGGAGAAATGAGGGATGGGTCCAGTGGTTGATATCACTGTTGTTGTTCCATATTTATGCAGGAAGATACTCTACTGTGTTAAGCACCAAAGGTGGCAGCAGTAACTGTAGCAGCATTCAGTGCGCCCCATGCCAACCCAGTGAGCTACAGCTCCTGCCCACGGTGCGCAGAGCTCCTCTCCCCCTGCTGGGTCACTGCTCAGTGTCCCCTCCCTGCAGCACCTCCTCTGCTAAGCTATTCCAGAGCCTCCCCTGCCAGAATTGCACCCCTCTCCTCCCCGAGGGGTTCAGCACAGGGAGGTGGAGGTGAAGAAGGACTGATTCCCTTCCACGTTTTACTGCATCGATAGCAGAGGAGGCAAGGGGCAAAGCAGAGAGATTTAATTGCTGCACAGTTATTAAAACCTGCCCGGTCATTCCACAGATCAGACTTCCTCTCCCTTGCCAGAGCATGGAGTCACTCATCTCAGGAGAATACTAAGGATACATTTGCAGCACTGCTGCTACCAACCATCTCCAAGCTCTGAACTTCAATGTAACAAATCACAGTTATCTCCCAGCTGTTCTATAAAGCGAGCCGCACCTTTATGCCTGCTGTTCTTCCTTTTCAGTATTCGTAAGCTGTTTTCTTCTGCTGACTCTTCTGTGCTCTGCAAGGAAATCAAAATAACATTTTTACCTCATACTGACATTTACTGCTTTGCTTACATTATCTTATCTCTATATTAGCAGAAAGATAAAAAGCAGCCCGTATGTCTGTGAACAGTCAGCTTCTCTGCACAGCTCATGACATTCTTCTCCAGACATTCCGTTTTTAAAAGCAGAAGCAAAAACTACTTCAAAGCAAAAGCTCTTCAAGAAAAGCCCAACACCTGGGACACCACCCTCCTTAATTATTGCTTTTGCAAACAGCACAGATGTTAAAACACCTACTGCTAACTCCCAGTGCAAATGATGTTCATTTCCCTACACCTGGCTTAATACTAGGAAGCGTCTGAGAGGAGAGGGGGGAATATTTTTCTTTTCCTTTGGACAGGACACAGTCATTCTCTGCTGTTCCACGTCACACCACAGTGCTACAAATAATTTCTAAGGTCTGCCAGAAAACTCCACCAGTAAACAGTTTATCCCACGGTGGTAAATCCTCAGCTTCTTACGTGCAGTGTTTGTATTGATTTCCAAGACCTCCAGCTCTGGAGAGCAGCAGAAACAGCCCATTACTGGGGCTAAGAGGTCAAATGAATGTCAGGTCTAACACCAGGAACGTCAGTGCATTTACAGCTGAGAAATTTTTGGAGACAGATAACCTACCCTTATGAGAGTACTACCTAAAAGCTGCAAAGATTGTCCACATCCCCTCACATGACCTCCCTTTAATCTCAAGACCTGGGAAAGAAGATTTTTCCCCAGGAAAGCTGGATGCCATTCCTCTAGAAAAGAGAAATCTTGACACACCCCCACTCCCACCAAGAGTCAATGGGAGTTCCCACACATCATTCCATGGAGCTGCGAGAATCACCTCAGAACAAGCTGTATTTACAAGTTTTCTAACAACAGCCTTTAAAACGACTCCCAGAGAGAGCAGGCAGAGGGATGCTCTTCTTGATAGCTCCCAAGCCTTTGAGTTGCCTGATCTGCAATGAAAATCTGCCACATTCACCATAAGCAAAGGCTTACAAACCAGTGAGTGCTAGTTTAAAAGGCCAAGTGACTCATCAAAAGCAGTTTTTCATGGAAACTGTGCCAAGCCAGAAGCAAATTTGAGAGCCCCCTCAAAGGCAAACTCTTTCTGGTCATGTCAAGATCACAGCCACCGAGTCAGCCTGGTTTGGAGGTTCCTCATTACATTTGTGCCACGTTACCAGTGTTGGCTCTGCCCGAAGCAGTTCCAAATGCAAACAGCTTTGTTTTGACAGAATTAAGATGATCAAAACAAGGCAGTGATAAAGGAAAAGTTACTGCTTCTGTGAGGAAGTCTCTTTTCTGAATACATTGTCAAAATACTCCACTAAAGGAGTCCTTTGCTGCAGCAGATGTGAGCTCCCATTTTAGAACAACTGAAAGTCAAAATTACCATTTGTTCCGTGATGGTAGAAGCTTTCAGTGCTCGTCTACGCCTCTTATTAGTTGTATCTAGGAATCAAGAAACAATCAAATAACAATGGTGTCAACCTCCGATTGATTTCACAGCAAATTCTTTCTTTTCCCGAAACACTACAGCAGTGAGGCACTTCGGGTGGCAAGGCAAGAGTACACTTCAGTTTTCCCAAATGCCTGACATTTCAGTGGAATTCACACTATTTCCAAGTAAGAAAAATCACAAGCTTGAACCATTAGGAAGAAATGCAAATCACTGTAGCATTAGGATAACACTTTACTTTTAAACTCAGTATCAAGCAAATGCCAGTTTTTAACATAAGGTTTTTGACTGAGGCCAAGGGAAATGATCCTCCCCAGCAGCAGCGCTACCTCTAAGTGGTAAAAATTTCAGGAAAATTTAGGCAAGATGAATGGGTTTTTCCAGCCAATTCCTGTTTATGTTCATACACCCTCAAAACTAAATTACATAAAGAATTCAGGTGTCCCAAAAACATATAAATGGCATTAGGTTTTTCATCAAACATAATGACTTCCTAGAAAGCCTTCGGAAGAATTTGACTTGTAAATTTAATATTATTTACGCTACAAAGTGGTTTTAGCGACGTGGTGTGAGATCTCAGCAAAATCACCTGCTTTCCTTCTATCCTTTCTATCAGCGTGTACCAGCTTCGCTTCTCCCCCAACATCCTAACTGGCAGCTGGTGAAAACAGCTACAGCATCACAAGGAGAGAAGGATAACTCCACCAAGGAAGACAAGGCAAGGGCAGAGAAAGCTAGAGAAGAGCTCAACTGTCCACAAAAACCTGAGGGTTTTCAATGCAGTGAGGTTATATGCCCCCTTCTCATTTAACTCTACATCCTTTGGGCAGCACTTAGTAAGTTTTTCCCTATCAGAAATCATCCCATTAAGAGGAACGAGCAGCTACTGTTGGTAAAGGAGGGTTATTGAAACAAGCTTGGGTTTTGGGTACTCATCTTTGAGTATGGTGCTGTACATCTGCATTTTTCATGGCCTGAAAGAAAGTCATAGCCTCTCACTTCATCCAAAATAAAGCTGGGTGGCCTCATTTAAAGCAGTCTAGGAGATGCTGGTGCAGGCAACAAAGTGTTGCTTGCTGTCTAGTAGGACATCTTTGATCTTCTTAGCTCTTCCCGATAAAAACTTATAAAACTTGATGCCTCACAAAACAAGAACACTGCAGTCCAACTCTTCCTTCTCCTCACAGTGTTCTCCACTCTTCCGTATTTGTCAGCCTTTACTATGGGTACATCCAACGTTTCCAGTTAAGCTGAGGCTGGAGCCTGTTTCCAAGTCCAAAGTGTCCTTCCATCCCTGTGGTACAGAGCTGCAAGGATACCTCTTGGCTCCTAAAGCACTCTGTCCCCTTCCAGTCACAGAAGAGGGCCCTGACATTTCAGCACGGGAATGTTGTCTGGACCAAGAAGAAGGAGATGTTCCTTGTCCCCATTTTCCACAAGCTACCAGGGAAAACAAGCCTGGAAAGGCAGCCCTTTTGTACCATCTCCTGCTCCCACACAGCCCTGCACAGAGGAACAGCTGAGCTACTTCACCTGGGCTGGATCCCAAAAGTCAAAACTCTACCATAGAGCCACAGCACTTCCATCCCAGCCTGTCTCACTCCCCACCCTTTGCAGACCCACAAACACACCCAGCACAGGTGTCCCCTGCCTGCCCAGATGGGCCAGGAGTGGGCCAGACAGAGCACCTGCTACTCCAGCCAACTAACCAGCAGATACTCCTGGCTATTCAAAGCACCACCCATGCATCTGAGAGCTGCTCAGAGGCAAGAGACATCGGGCTCGGGGAACCAAGTGTCATTTACCCAACTCTCGCAGTTCCTCCCCACCTCCTAGGGTCCAGCTACTCTCTCAGACAGAGGCAGAAGTTCATTCAGGAAGAAAGGCAGACAGCACTAGCAGAATCCATTTACCCCCTCATAAACAGAGGCTCTCCAAATCAAGCACTTCTGGAAGATCTTCTCTAGGAAAAAACTCTCTTCTAAGGGAACAGGTCATACAATGTATATGCAGCACTTGAAGACACCAAGACCTTCAAACTCATAAGATTTAAGCCTTCCTTACAAAAGGGGGTGGTCTACAAGGCTGGGGCTAATGCCTTAATCTCATCTCATGCTGGAAAGAAAGCAAAGCAATCCTGGCCCTGCTGGACAGACTAATTAGACCACAGAAATCAAATTAATTTTAAAAAGGGAGGGAACATCAAGCCTCAAAACTATGGGTAAGTAAAAAAAAGCAAAAGTACTACGTGAAATAAGAATTTTGCATTTTGTCAGAACCACAGCAATATCAGGTGTCACACAGACTGGATGTCTGGCTAAGGAGCCCCAGACCCCATGACTAAAAGTTTAAATGACAATCACCCAACCTGCTCCTTGAGTGGCACCAGGGTGGAGCCAGACTTTGCCAAGAAAATTAGCCAAAGTTTGTCAGACTTCAGTGTGAGCACACCACTCTTAGCATCAGTGCTCAGAGACTGATTAAGCTTAACTTCAAAGTGAAGGCCAGTCCAGCACCCGCTCCTGTTCTGAGCAGAGTTGCACGCATCAGGTTAACAAAGTCAGAGCTTTGGTTGGTTAATTCAGTGAGACTCCTGATCACCTCTGGGTAACCAGCAAGGACCAGGACTGCCAGATTAAGCTGCATTTCAGTAGCAAAGAAAGCAATTCTTAAACAGGGGTTGTAAAGCCCCTGCCTTACCCTTCAAAAGCTCTTTGGGATCCTTCAGAATGAAAGGCCCTATTAAAAAAACCTACTGCATTGGCAACAGAAGATGCAAATGTTAATATTTTACAGTAACTACAGATAAAAATCTCAAAATGACCAGTACTGCAACAACCCTCTCTGCTAATCAAGTGCAAGCTTGTGCATCACTGGTCAGCGTGGCTGTCATATCTCACACAGATTTCACACACTGCTTGTGCCCACCTGCCCACACTGAGTCAGAATAATTCCATGAAGGAATGTTTCAGTGTTTTAAATCAATTTGGAGGGAGATTCAGGGAAGTTCATACAAAACCACTTCCTACTTCTAAAAAGTTTCTTGAATCTTGTGCATACGCATGGATCTCAACCAAACCACTCCTACAAGACGAGAAATCCACTGCTCAATTATAAAGGTGGAGTAACATTTATTCTGTTCAAATGAGCTATTGACTGTAGGATGCAAACTTTTAAAAGAAATGAAAGCAATGAAGCCATTAAAGAAACTCACCATACTGATTGGTCCTATTGCCTGGGTCATGTTTTGGGCAGAACACTCTAAAATTTAAGTTCAATTTTAAGAAAAAGAGAAAAAGTATTAATAAATACGTAAACAGAGTTATGCTGACTGATTTTAACAGATATTTTCCCCTCTTTTCATTGAACAGAAACTGAAAGATGCTTGGAAAAATGATCAGAATTTTTGTTCAGCATTACCCACTTAGGAAAGCACCTGCTGTGAAGTCACATAAATGCACAAACTTGTATTTATACTTTCAGACAGCCTCAGTGGACTCTGAACACTGAAGCTTTGAATGATCACTCCATTACTCCACTCTGTCTGGACTTGCCCACTGTTCAAATCCTGAGTCAGACACATTTCATCCGATGTGGCGATCAAACACAGTGGCAGAGGGTTCTCTCACTGAAACACCTAATTAAAACAAGATTCATGCTGTCACCACGAAACACCACGGTACTAATAATCCTTGACTGTAGCTCCTGTTCTTCTGCCCCCTTGCCCTGTACCACTTAGGTCAGGCCCAGAACCTCTCTTAGATGTGCCTGCTCACCAGTCAGTTTGAACTTATCAGCCTGCATGAAGTGCTGGCACAGACACATGGCACTGTGCCACCACATTTGCTTGGAGATCTCTGTGCCCCCCTCCCACACACACACTTTTGGCTGCCCAGTGCTGATGAGATGGTCCTCAAACCCTGAGGAAGCAGGACACCCCACTTGAGACCCAGTAGCTAATAACTGTTCAATCCATTCGTGCCTTGAAGACTTTAATAATATGTGAGATGGGAATATTTTCCCTAGTTCTACAAAAGCAGTATGAATTCCTTGGAAGAGGTAAAAGGCAATAAATCCAGCTGGAAATACTCTTTATCTTCTAGATATAATAACGTGCAGAGAACGTGAACCAGCTTCTATAATACACCTTTCTTACCGAAGGATCCCAAATCACTTTTTAAACAAAATTGCCTTGTCAAGGATGTGGTTTAGCTCATCTCTTCGTTACAAATCCATTTGCCAAGGCTAATGCTCAAGTGTTTGGAACTGCATTTACTAGGACATTTTCTAATTTTCATCATTCTATTATTTTAACAAAATAGATGCACTGACCTTAGAAATGCAGTCTGTTTCCTGGACATGCCAGGGTTTTTTGAACTAAGTTAGTTTTGATGCACAAGCCTTTGCAGACTTATGCATGCCTAACAATTCAGAGAGCTAACTACTGGAGCCACCTTATTTACATTCCTGAATTTCTAACATTGCCCCCTTTGGAGGTTGGTTTTTTCCTCCCCTCCCTTTAATTCTACTTTCCCAGTTAAAAATAACCTTCCTGAGTACAAGATCATCTTATAAAGAACAAATAATACCTTTTACTACTCAGTCCACTCTTCCCTACTATCATTTCTGCAAGAAAGCAGTACAAATTACCCCGGGCTTGGATTAGATCTCCAGAGGTCCCTTCCAACCCCATACCATTCTGTGATGGTAACAGCTTTGGCACAAACTCTATCCAACAAAACCAGCTGACCACTACTCCCTTCTCTCTGTGATGGTAAACTTACCTCCCGACCCCTTCTCTTCCTAGCCACTTCCATAGCACTGCATGCTTTCTCTTTTTTGTTCTATTTTGTTCTATTTGCAGCTCTATTCGCTGCTCATCATCACAACGATGGCAACTCAGAATTTAAAAACACCAGCTCTCACTCTCTTTAAGGAATTCTCTCTTTCAACATGCTTTTCAGCATGTTCTGTTTCATCACCAAAAAGTGTGGGGGGCTGTCAATCCACGTCCACTGATTTCAAGTGTTGTTCAGCATTTCTCCAATAATTTCAGGCTAGCTACAAATTTTGTGCATTATTTACAGCACTGCTACTGCACAGAAGTTTTTGGGTTCAAATCCCTGGAATCTGCTTCACCATCTTTCTCTAATTCAGTCCTTTTTCATCTCTTCAACAGAGGTTGCTCTAGCCTAGTTTTCTACATTTCTATACAGGACAAGCAACTAGTCTCACACAATTAACACAAGGCCTTTTTAAGGGTCCCTCTTCCAAACTTCCAAGGTCACCAGCTCAGAAAACCACCACATCAAACCATATATTCAACCATTCTCTACCAGTTTGTATCTACACTGTTATCAGTCCCGTTTGGTTCTCAACATCTCGAGACATTCAGTTGTCTTCAGCCTGAGGTATCCCTTCTTCAAGCTACATGATGAGAGCCATTTATTCTGTGATCACGGGAAGTTTCCATACTCCCAGGTACACTCTTTCATAGGCTTTGCAGAATTCCACAGATTTTATAAGCATAAATTAAACATATCAGCTGCTGGGCTTGCAGCCTTACAGAAAGATGTATTTAATTTCGACTGAGAGCCCTACTGAAGCAGCCAGGAGCTGAAAGTGTTTTGACACAAAAGAACCCATCTCCCACTGCTACTAAAGACTGCAATACTCCACCTCCTTCTAAAACAAGCACTGATTAGATGGTCGACCAGACTAATCCAGGACTAACACAGCCTGTGATCTCTCTGGCTTTGCACAGAAACGGTTATCTGGGGCTTTTATGCACCTCAGACTTTATTACAACATCAGCACTCCAAAAGGTCCCTCAAGTCCCAATTTCTCAAGCCCTTTATCTGCATCCTCCAAACAACTCATTTCATCTAACAGCAATGCAGCCCAAGGGTAGAGACAGCAGGACTAGCATGATCAGGACAGAAAATTTACTTAAAGTCTGTTCAATTGTGTTAATTCTAGCAAGGTACTTGACATATAAGAAGGTCTTTGGTGTGAATATGGAGCTCTGTGCTAGCACATGGAGTGAAAATTACCAGAATATGCCTAAGGTGAACAGATCCAGAAGTACTACAGCCCGCTCAGTGCTCTGAAGCTACTGAACCAACATAAATTGAAAATCTGAGTCACATTAATAAAAATCTTGGTCCTTGAAGACTAGCTAGACAGCCACTAAAGACTAACTTCCTCAGTTTTGGACTAGTGGTCTTTCAGGTGCATTGCAGCTCAGATACTGAATGAATTCCTTCCTACTGCTGTGATGTTTTCCTGTGGAAGGAAAACATTTCCCCTGTTGCTTGTGAACAGGGGATCAAGCATCACGTTAAGAGAAGAGGACAAATTTCCATTTAAAAAAAAACTTCTGAGACTGCACAAATTTTAAGTCTCTCTTCCTGACACCACCACCAAAACTTTGACAATAACTATTTAGAAAATACTTGGTTAAATACCGGTAGACTCCATTTACTTCATCCGTTTCTATCGCTGCATCGTCACAGAGTGCACAGAAGTAGTGATAACTTCTGCGACAGGCTCTTTCCTCACATCCCACAGTGGCTCCCTTCTTGCGACAGAAGTTGCACACCTAGAACAGGATGAGGTTCAGCAGGTCAGCATTACAGACAGCTACCAAAAACCCTGCCACACAAGGCAACTACTATCCCCTGGGAAAATAAAATCTTTCATTGCGAGTCACCTCTGATTCATCAAGAAAGCTCACTTTCCTACCCTGGTCATTATTTCAGCTGCCTTTTTGCTATTTTACCTCTATTTCCTACTGATGGATTTGTAAAGTGATGTGAAAAGCCACATGAGGGCACTGTGCACCTTCCCCTGCCTCCTCTAAATCTTGCCAAAGTTATTGGTATTAGTGCTTGTGTTAATGTTTTGTAGGCTAACTTTGTAACGAAAAGAGTTCCACCCAGATGTAAGGGAGGAGGGCAGCTGAGGACAAACATAAACAATCTTGCTTCTGCTAAAACTAGACGGTATTTTCTTTCACACATATAGTTTGCATAATTTTGTTTCAGGCATTGGCTTAGGCCTTTACCAAAGTCTCTTAGGAAACTCAGACTAAGGATGTAGTCTTTTCTCTCAGGGGAGTAAGGGAGAAAAGGCCAGAAAACCCAACACATTTTAATACAAAATGAATTAAACTTCACCAAATATAGTGTCAAATCAATGTTTCTAACTCTAAATCTGTAATTTCCCTAATCTTAGCAGAAGAGAAGGACCAAGTACTTTTCTGCCTCTTTTTCCAAGCATGAAACAGGCCAGACAACATCCAGTACAAGTGCAGATTCAGAAAGAAACTCCTTACCAGTCGCTTTCCTCTCTTGAGTTCTTTCAACACTGATGCCACATCAAACCTTATGTCTAGATTTTCTGGGTTATAGTCTTCAGATTCCACAAACCCTGAGGAGAATAACTAAAGACAAAGGAGACAATGTTAAGAATTAAAAGAGGGACTTAGTCACCAGTGCAGAAAAGAGAGGAAGGGTACATCTTTCCTTCTTGCACTTGCCCTACCTAAGGCAGCTAGTTTTAGTCTGTGTTTTAAGAGGTTTCACCTACATTGGACAAGAAGTTGTGCTTAAACCTTTTCCAGTCAGAAGTTGTTCCTCTGTCTATACAGGAGATTTCACACGAAATACCTTATGCTACCCTTATGTCAACTGGCAGGCACAGTCTCTCTGCTCAGAAGGTGACAGCTAATAACCCTAACAACACCTGTTTCAAACAAAACATCCAAGTAACACTGTAAAATAGATATCAGATGTTTCTAAAACATTCTGCTCAAAAAAAAAAAAAAAATAGAAAACATACTAGAAAAACAAAAGATGTAAACAAAACCTGCAAGAACAAAAAGAACAATGAAAGCCAGAAAGCTGTTCTAGCAACAGATACAGCTCCTGCACTAAGTGATCCTTGCTGAAGGGAGGCATCTGTAATTGATTCCAACACACACCACCACCACTATGGTCCCAGAACAGAGGGAAAACATTTTGACACTAAGAATGTAAATACATTCTAGGATTACAGCACACTCAGAGCTTCATAGATATTTTTATATAATCAACCTCTGATATTTTCATTCCTTATTTTATGTAAGGCATAGACTGGGAAGTTTTTTTACCTTGATACATCAAGTGATGTGAATATTTTCTGGCAAATGTTTACATAAATACACAACCTTCTGTGGTTTGAGAAGCCTCATTCAATTTAGTGTCTCAAGACCTATTCCTACTGCTGGACCTGTGTGTCCAGAACTACCGATCAGGAACAGACATGCATGAAACCACAAATCCACACATTCAGCTGTGCAGCCGTGTATCCCCCCTCTTCATAATTCTAGCCAATCCCTCTTGCTTTTCAATCTAATAGAAGCTTGCTGGTTTGGGTAACCAACCTTTTAATTCAGCCACTACTGTAGAGTCAAAATCAGACAAGCAGTTGAAAACTCCCCCTTTAGTCCCTCTTCTCCATTCCTCTTAGATACCCACCAACTAAAAGTCACTCACCAGACAATCCTGATGAGCAGCAATATCTTGCTCTTTGGCAATATACATCACAGAACCAGCCTCCCTGTCTGGACAGAACGCACACGTTCTTCTCACCATCTTCGCCATTATCTGGAAAATGCCTGGAGCAGGAAAACCAGGACAAAACACAAAACAGTTGATGCAACTATCACACAGTGAGCAGGACAAGGACAGGAAAGCAGAGCATCACACCATACATTAGTAGCAAAAGTTTTACTTTGTCTGTGGTTTTTGTGCAAGTTCACTGCAGGAATCTTCACCAGTTTTGCACTCCTATTAGGTGTGATACTCCAAACTGCCCTTTGCTGGAGACGTCACTTCTGGCAGCACAAACTCCTGTAGGATACAGGTAAGAAAAGTCCAATTTTACCTTCAAGAAATAAGAATATTTGAAGTGAAACTATTCTACTGAGAAAGAAGTGGTAAGGTCCAAGTACAAAACAGGCAGGAAATCTCAGTCTAGCAAATCTTGCACACCTTTCTGTGGCTTTCAACAGCCAACCTCTGTATCCATTAGTCCCCTTCTCCCTTCTATAAAGCAGAGCGAGCAGTCCCAAGTGAGAACACCATGAGAGCAGAAGGGGATTTCACACACACACACACACAGCTCTGCCACTGAGAATTCACTTAATCACAGCAAGTCACTTCACCTCCACACACATCTGGTTTTTTCCCCCCACCCTACCTCTTCTGAGCAAGGCAGGGTGAGACTGATTTCCAACATCCATCTATACAGTGACCATCACATCAGTTCCAGAACTTGAGCATTAAATAAATACAATAAAACCAAATAGAAATATCACAAATACGACAGAAAACAAAGACAGAAAGAAATTAAAAAGCAGAACAAGATGGAGTTTGAACGATCTAGAACCCAGGGAAAGTTCTCAGCAGCAAGCTAATACCTGGAATTGATACAGATACATAGGCCCTGCTCAGGCCCAGTCAGAGGATCCAGCTCCGAGGGTTCTGGGAATTTCGTGAGGAAGGGGCTAAAGGTGGGGTCTACAGTCCCTGGTATTCTTGCAGGCTCAGGAAAAAGCCTGGTGCTGCAGGAGAACAGAGGACATAGGATCAGCATCAGCCTTAGGGTTGCTCCAGTGCCTTTGCAGGAACCCTGAAGTGGTGGAAGGACAGTTCTTGGCCATGTTGTTGATGCCCCATCCCTGGAAGTGTTTAAGGCCAGGTTGGATGGGACTTTGAGCAACCTGCTCTAGGGAGAGGTGTCCCTGCCCATGGCAGAGGGGTTGGAACTTGATGATCTCTAAGGTCCCTTCCAACAATAATCATTCTATGATTCTATGATTCCCCACTGCAGAAGTCAGACTGCACCCGCTGCCCTGTTTAGCTTAGTTCAGTCCTGTGCTCTTCTCCAGCTTTCTCCTACAGCCTACTGCCACAGAGAGGAGATGGCGCTAAGTGGGGCAATGGATCCGTCTGGCTGCTCCCAAGCAAAAAGGGAGAGTTTAAGGTCATGGTTGTGTTTCCACAGTTCAATTACATTCACCTAAGCAACTGCTTGCTTTTGCAGGCGTTGAGCCTGCTGCTCATGAATTCCATTTGACACCTCACAATCTGTCTTAAAAGGTAAGAAATTATTGTTCCTTACTCAGCTCCGCTCATGACAGCATGGATCTGCCATTCTTTCTCCTACTGTCTCTTTCAAGTCAATGAATATTTAGTTGCTCCTTGTACAGAACCTGCTCCACATCTCTGACTGTCCCTGTCACTTCTTCATCTCTTTACTTCTGCCATGGTCCAAGAGGAGCAAATGGCCTTCAAACAGGTCGGCTACTGCTTTGTTATGGTTTCACCCCAACCAGCAACCAGGACCATGCAGCCGCTGGCTCTGTACCCGCTCAGTGGGATGGGGGAGAGAATCAGAAGAGTAAATGTGCAAAAACTCATGAGTTGAGATAAAGACAGCTGAGTAAGTAAACCAATAGCCACGCACAGAAGCAAAGCGAATCAAGGAATTCATTCACCGCTTCCCATTGGCAGGCAGGAGTTCAGCCACCTCCAGGAAAGCAGGAGTGACCATCACACATAATGGTTACTTGGGAAGACAAACATCATAACTCTGAACGGGTTATGGTATGAACTCCCTTCATTCTTCTTCCAGCTTTTACTGCTGAGCATGTTATCATGTGGTATGGAATATTCCTTTGGTCGGCAGTCCCAGCTGTGTCCCCTCACAACTTCTTGTGCACTCCAACCCTACTTGTTAGTGAAGTGGTATGAGAAGCATACCTTGAGAGCTTAGCAACAATCACAACCACCGACGTGCTATCAAAAGTATTCCAAATCCAAAACACAGCAGTGTATCAGCCACCAGTGAGAAATTCTACTCTAATCCAGCTTAAACCAGCACAAATTTAGAACAAAAATTCACAATGGCACTCTGTGTTATTCTCTTCTTAATAAATCTTAATATTCCAATCATGTTTTAGACCGCTTCTAAGTATGGAGATGACACTTTCCCAGAACTACATATCGTAGCCCACCACATCTCTTTCCTAAGTGGTATCAGACAGCATGGAGGACTTCAGCCTCACAATTGTTGATCTGAAACATGCATTCTTTTCCACCTATCAATGCTGGATTTTAGAGTCAAATCACTTACTGTCACAAAGTCCTTCTGCAGCTCTTTGCAGCCAGCTTTCACCTTCACTGCCACAGAAGCATACTGTGGGAACTTACAGTAACTGAAATAATCTATAAGAGCTAGAAGCCCTTCCACTGCCCTCCAGTAACGACAGAGCAAATGAAGCTGCAAAAGAGAAGACAGAGGAGAAGCAGCTGAGAGAAAGAAACAGTCACATACCTCTGGCTGCTTCTCTAATACCTGTGTCATTTGCTACGAGCAGAGTTGGGTTTTGGTTTTTTTTGCAACAGTGACAAAATGGACGAAATCGGCAAACGAAACAGAAAGTAAAATGGGATATGAATACTGCTGGCAAGCACACAGGAATCCTGGCACGTAAATACACACGTTTTACACAGAAGGAAACTAAGGCACAGGATGTCACTCGACATATCCGCACTAGAACAAGAACCCCCAAGTCCCCTGACTTTCAGCGCTACCAAAAGCCACTGCCCTTCCTCCTGCCCTGCTCTCCATCTCGCCCGAGTATAGTGATGGATTTGATTGGCTGAAGTAGGGAGAAAGAAGGAAATCACAGAGCAGTTACCCCACCCTCAATGCATTCTCCATTTGCGCTGTGTGAGGAAAGAAGCACTGCTGGTCACGATCTACAAACTGCCCCCCCCCCCAATTCTCCCTCAAGCCATTAGTAGCATAAAAACACCCAGCCTTTGCAAGGCTTAAAACAAAACCAAAGAAATCTATCTCTCTGATCACTTGCTACAGGGGAAATACTTCTAAAAATATTAAAAAAATATGCTCTTTAGAAAGGCACACGTTAACATATCTGATCCAAGTGACGGCAGCAACTGCCTCATCAGATCTGAACTCTCACCTATTCTCAAGATCACAAAACCAGAGAATGGTTAGAGGCGGAAGAGAACTTAAAGATCATCGAGTCCAACCCCCCTGCCATGGGCAGGGACACCTCTCACCAGACCAGGTTGCTCAAAGCCCCATCCAGCCTAGCCTTAAACACTTCCAGGGACGGAGCATGCACAACTTCTCTGGGCAACCTGTTCCAATGCATCACCACCCTCAAGGTAAAAATTGCCTTCCTTACATCCAACATAAACCTACCCTCTTCCAGTTTAAAACTGCGGCCCTGTCACCGCAGGCCTCGGAAAAAACCCTCTCCCCACCTTTTCCACAGACCTTGTATACTGACAGGCCGCTATAAGGTCTCCCGTAGCCTCCTCTTCTCCAGGCTGAACAGCCTCAGCTCCCTCAGCCTGTCTTGGTGACCATCTCGGTGGCCTCCTCCGGACCTGCTCCAACGGGCCTACGCCTNGGGACCCTCCGAGACAACAGTCAGCGCCGCTGAGGGGAACCCGGTGCGGGCCCTCACAGCCCCTCTCCCCCGAGCCCCAGGCCGCAGACTTACCCCGGGGCGGCGGGGACTATCCACCCCGGCCCTCACAGCACGCCTCGGGCCCGCCGCCGCACACCGCGCCCTGCCCCCACCCCGCTCGCGGAAGTGGGCGGGCCCAACCGCCGCACCGCGCGCATGCGCAGCTGCACCCCCTCCCGGCGCTGATTGGCTGCCGCTGCGGCCGCCTCTGGGCGCCCCGGGGCGGGGGGGGACGGGTTCGATACCCGCGCCCGGCGGGTAATTCCCAAGGGACTTCTTCAGGGAGAAGGGGATGTGGTTCTATGGCATCTTGCATCCTCCCATCGCCCTCCGTCCTTTTTTACACGTCCCTTAGTCAGGGCAGGCGGACGGCAGGGGAGGTCACCACAGGCACTCAGTGTGGGGCTGGCAAGGTGGCATCTGAGCAAGAAGCTGATTCAGGTGAGAGGCAGGAAAGGCCGGGACAGTGTTGTGCCTCCTGCAACCATCAGGGCTTTCAGTTTGATCGGTGTCTCCACCGTAGAGGAGGTGGGGGCTGTGGTATCTTGGCTTCGTACCCAGCCATCATGGTGCTCAGGCAGCACATAGAATCATGGAATGGTTAGAGTTGGAAGGGACCTTCAAGATCACCCACTTCCAACCCCCCTGCCAATGGCCAGGGACACCTCCCACTAGAGCAGGTTTCTCAAAGCCCCATCCAGCCTGGTCTTCAGCACTTCCAGGGATGAGGCAGCCACAGCTTCCATGGCAACCTGTCCCAGTGTCTCACCACACCCTCACAGGAAAGATTTTTTTCCTGATATCCAATCTAAATCTCCCCTTTTTCCTCAGCTTTTATACTGAGCATGGTGCAGATGGGATGGAATATCCTGTCGGTCAGGTTTGGGTCACCTCTCCTGTCCACTCCGCCCCACAGGTGCGCCCCCTCTACACTCTTCTGCTTGAGACCCTCCAACTTTGTACGTAAGAAAGTGAGCTGGCCTTGGTTGTTCTAGCAATAAGTATAAACAGGAGCCACTCTGCAATCCATTCCCTGGTATTCACTAGAAACATCAGACCTTATCTACCAGGCAAGATGTCTGAAAAACATGCTGTTAATTTCAGAGAGTTAGAAGAGGCCTAATTGAAAACTAAAATTACTGAAAATTGGTTCTGTTCTACCTTAAACCAGGACAAAGGCTTGCACCAGCTCTGCGTTACCACTGGGCTTACTGCACCATTTGGGAACCACGACAAAGAGGTGACGGCATCGCATCATCTGTTGCGGTACAACCCCTTGGGTTTTTTAAGCTCGATGCATCCAGAACAAACTCAAAAACCAGCTTAGGGCCACAGGTACCATGTCTGTCACAGCTTCACAGCCAAGATGAAATTCAGCTAAGAGAGGGCTAACCCTAAGCCATGCAGACATAAGCCATCCGTTGCCTCTTGGCCTCAGGGCTGAGAACTGGATCCTGCTCCTCTTCCATTTTGCAGTACAGCTGTAGGCTTGAAATCTCTACTCCGTGGTGACAGCAGTCTCCCACAGGCATGTTTCATTCTCAAACAATTGCCTAAATCATCACTAGCTCTTGCAAACACTACTTCCCTCTGCTCTGTAAAACAGGAAATCTAATGACAAAACCAGCTAATGGCCAAGCAAATACCAACAGACAATTCTGCATAACCTGCCATGCGCAACCTGCCACAAATTTGGGAAGGGAATGTGAGCTGCAGGACCAGCTTTAAAGCCACCTATGAAGGATACACTTGACTCCTTGACCAAACTTGACCAAGCGGCAGTGTGGTTCAGTCTCCAAAAGAAGCAAAGGCCTGGGCTATAACTGGGCCAAAAACTTCTCTGGTTCCAACCTGTTCTCTGAAAATCCTCACAGAAACAGGGTGACGTGGTGAGCATTGACGCACACAGGCTTGTGAACTGGAATACTGACAATGAGATTAACATATGAATAGCAGGTGGTTCTTCCAAGACTCATTTATCAAGGAACAAAGGAGGTTATGGGTACAGGGAGTCTCATGTTTACCTTTTCCAGTGCAGGTAATGTGACAACACAGCAACCACTTAATTCCATAACTATGAAAGCCCAAGTAAATCTTCTCTGAGCTCTCCCTGCTGTGCAGTGTGGCTGCACAGCAGTGATCTCACAGAATCACACACTCATGGAACGGTTTGGGTTGGAAGGGACCCATCCTGTAGGCCCCCTTTAGGTACTGGAGCCTTCTCTTCTCCAGGCTGAAAAACCGCAACTCTTTCAGCCTGTCTTCATAAGAGGGTTGCTCCATCCCTCTGATCACCTTTGTGGCCCTCTGCTGGGCTCGTTCCAAAAGGTTCACATCTCCCCTGGAGCTGGGACATCTTTCAAGGTTACTCCTTGAGGGTTAGAGATGCCTTACCAACTACAGATCTTCGGTAAGTGACGGATATTGCACATAACCTTGTATTATAGTGCACCTAGATTTTGGATTCATAAGTTTGATTTTGTATTGGTAAGTTAAAACATTATTATATACTCTGCCATAACTAAGAGACAACCTTGCCATTGAACTTCATTAAGTTTCACTTTGACATTTTACTTCAATAAAACCACTTTCAACGATACCTTTGGCAGTGGTTCCCTATGTGGTCTAAATCATCTGTCTGTGACACCATCTTCTTTGCACAAGGCTCCAACACTTTCACCTGCACACCCATCCCTTGCTGTTTCAGAGCTGCCTCCTGCATCTGTGCTCAGTGTCACCTAATGTAGCTGGTTGCTCTCTTACCAGCAAGCCACATGGCAAGGACTTCTGTGACCCACCTGTCCCATGCTACACAGTATGACACTGAAATCATAGAATGGTTAGAGTGGGAAGGGACCTTCAAGAGCATCCAGTTCCAACCCCCCTGCCATGGGCAGGGACATCTCCCACCAGAGCAGGTTGCTCAAAGCCCCATCCAGCCTGGCCTTAAACACTTCCAGGGATGGGGCACCCACAACTTCTCTGGGCAACCTGTTCTGGTGCCTCACCACCCTCACAGTAAAGAACTTCTTCCTAATATCTAATCTAAATCTCCCCTCTTCCAATTTAAAACCATTACCCCTTGTCCTATCACTAGACTTCCTGACAAAGAGTCCTTCTCCAGCTCTCCTGGGATTTCTCAAGGGTTTCTCTGTGTATCACAAGCATGGAAAGGGATGCAGCGCAAAAAAACCCCAGTCCTTTCTCTCCTGCAGCAGCAGGAGATGCCCACTTCACTTTGTAGCTCAAATGCAGCTCTACAAAACTGTTCTGACTGATCTCATCTCTGTCCAAGATTATCTGTCCCACTGGATCCATCAGGCTGAAGTATATTTTAATAACTCTTATGCCCCCAACAGACAGGCAGACCGGCATTCATGAGTTTCACAAAACTGAGTTTTGATGACTCAGCATCATGGAAAGGGCACAGAAAACATCAATTAACTGCTGCCCTGCATCAGTCACATCTCTGCTGCAGGTGGCACACAGAACATGAGCTCTTCCAGGGTACTGTGAAGTGCAGGGGGGAATACTAGGAACACAGAAAACATCTAGGAAGTTTTGTGCCATTTCTTATGGCAAACAGTTCTGATTTTGTAAACTAAAAAAAGTGACATTTAAATGTAAATTTAAAAAATTATCAGATGAAAGGCATTTTAGTTGAACAGAATTAGCACCATTGACTGAAGAGTGCTATTCACTGTGTAGAAGTCCCTTCCAGCATATAAATCTCCAGGTACACGATGTGTTGACAGTTGGAAAGCTTTGCCTATAAGGTTTTTTTCCTGCACTTCTGAACTCCACACTGACAGGAAATCTCTGTTTCTGGCATGCTTCCAGCTTCATAACCATAATCCCACGTGAGTTCGGTTCCAGCTTTCACGTGCCTAAGAAATAAAACACTTGGTCAATTTGTTTGAACTAAGTGAAAATGTAGTGGGTTTACAATTTGTCACCAGTGACTCATGTGCAAACCCCAAAATATTAGGGGGTAGGGAGCATCACACAGGCAGCTTGTTGGGAGAGAACCAAGAGATATAAGGAGTCTCTGGCACATACATGCTGCTTTGCCTACCAGAGCTATATAGAGTGCAAATACCCATATCTAGGAGAAAAGAATTTATCAAGCTATAGGGTCAGATTCTAAACAGCCTGCTCTAACTTTGAGGTAAGTTCTGAGAAACAAAAATCAAACAAAAAAAACCAAAGGAAAAAGCACATAAGTGAATACATCTAAAGTAGAATACAATTTTGTTATTTTTACTACATACAGTGCATCATCAAGGTTTGAAAAGACCTCTAGATATACTGATGATGAAGACTATCTATCATCCTCGGTCTGACAAGCTACATTTTAATGCAACTACACTATTTTTGTGCACACAGAATTAAACGCATGCTCCTCATGAACCAGTTGCTCTTACAGTACGTGAAAGAAATTCTAAGGTAGGAAATTCATTGCCCAAAATGAAAGCCAAATTAAATACCTGAGACTAAGATGCTGAGGGACAACTGAGGGAAAAATACAGTAATGTGAGTATTACAGAGAAGAGAGTAATTCTCTAATATTTCCCACTGGACACAATATAAGGGACATCCAGTGAATTACTAGGCAGCAGGGTGAGAACAAACCAGATGAGGACACAATTGCAACCTGGGACTTCCCACCTCAGGATGTTCTGGAGGCCAAAAATATAAAACAAATAAAAAGGCGACTGTGCAACATCATAGAAGCTGCACAATTAAGCTTGATGATCTAGATGCAGTCCTTAATACAGAAAAAGTTGTTAAAGGGTGGTTGCTGGAAAGCAGAGAGCCAGCCAAGGGAACATTCCTTCAACAATCTTCTGCTGGCCACTAGTACCTCCTCCACTGGTCTCAGTCCCCACTACACTATTCTTTACCAAGTACCCAAGCAAGAAAGACTCTAGCTAAAACAAAATCTTTCTTTTTTTGTGATTTATTTCAAAACATTGTCTTCACAGTTCCCGGAAGCCCTCCTCACAGCACAATCCATGGCACCTGTGTCAGTATGGACCAGGGCTGCAAGGCTCCATAGAGGATCAGTGCTCCCTGAGGTAAATTCGTCTGGAATGAAACCTCTTCTCTATTTTAAGTTCTCACCCAGTACTCCTGCTGTCACATGCATCAGCTTAGCTTCATTCATACAATTAGTCTTTCCCCTCTTGGGTTTAGTTGCTGCCTTCCCGTGTCTCACTGGCACCAGCTCTCTGTCCCTCCTTTTCCGTCATTCCCTAAGGGAAGACCAACACCTTCCACTTTCAGAGGAAGTTTTAATCTCTGAGTATCCTACTGCCATCTCACAGGACATGCTGGTCTACACAAAGTCCTGCTTCTCTTGGTAGCTGAAAGAAGGCCTGGAGCCAGACTGTTTGGCCTGCAAAGCATCTCAGCCTTAAGACCCTGCAGGCTCCAACCCTGCCCCATGGGACTCAGATCTGCTGGTTGTTTCTTGAGACACAACATTGGTTTTCAAAATGACCATTTTTACACTGAAGATTAGCACTGAAATGGATGCATCAAAAGTAAGCTTCCCCACTTCACATTTCAGTGCAAAACTGAAGAAAATTTTCTATGATTCTATGAAAAACTCATTAGTGACAGTCAATAGCTCTATTTCTTTAGTCTTTAGTGCACAGTAAGAAGGTAATTTTACAGTTTCACGATCTTAGCATCTGGTCTCCTTTAGCATAATTATTTCCTAATAACTAAGCACTGCTTTTTGCCCTAGAACCTTGAATGAACAGCATTAAACTTCCAAAAATTCACCTGTTTGTGAAGAACGCCACCCATGGGAAATTTCTGTCATGAGTCTCTACAAACACGCTCTGTGCAAAGAGGTTTGGGCAGCAGCTGTGCTGTAAAACAGGAGTATTTGAATTAGAACCAGCGCAACACCTCATCACTGGCTGAAGAACCTGTTTTGTGCCAGATATCTGTCACTAGGAAAGGTAGTTTTTTCCTTCCCTTCTCCAGGAATTTTGCTGTAAGACACATATTTATGCCAATGAGAAGAAAAAAATTACTTACAGAGTACATGCAGGTGCATCTATGAAACAGTCGCCTTAGTTGGAGGTACTTAGGAATTCACTACTTCTTGGCAAGTCAAAACTGAGAGACTTACTTAGCAGATACACTACAGAATTTTTCAACAGTATCACAACACTTATCCTAAATCAGCACATGCTAGAATTTACAGTGGTTGGGGAACAAAAAGTGAGGCTGGGACAAGGCTTGTGGTTCACCAAAATGTGCCATTTGCTCTCTGGACCCCCAAAACAGGCTGTTAAAAAATCTTGGAGAAAGACATCACTCATTACTGGGGAGCCTTAATGCTCTAGAGAGAGGTGTCCCTGCACATGGCAGGGGGGTTGGAACTCGATGATCTTTAAGGTCCCTTCCAACTCTAACCATTCTATGATTCTATGACATTTCACTCCTAGTGGTGCCAAAAACTACAGTTAGTATGCAGCGTGCATCATCTTACAGAGGCACTAACAGCCGGTGTGACAGAATCACAGAATGATATGGGGTTGGAAGGGACCTCTGGAGATCAATTAGTCCAACTCCCCTGCCAAAGCAGGTCCACCTAGAGCAGGTTGCACAGGAACATGTCCAGGCGGGTTTTGAATGTCTCTAGAGGTGGAGATTCCACCACCTGTCTAGGCAGCCTGTTCCAGGGCTCTGTCATCCTCACATGAAAGAAGTTCCTCCTCATGTTTAGATGGAACTTCTTATGTTCAAGCTTGTGCCCATCTCCTCTTGTCCTCTCACTGGGCACGACTGAGAAAAGACTAGCCCCTTCCTCTCATCATCCACTCTTTAACTATTTATAGATGTCGTTCAGATCCCCCCTCAGTCTTCTCCAGACTAAAAAGACCCGAGTCCCTCAGCCTTTTCTCATAAGAGAGGTGATTCAGGCCCCTCATCATCTTTGTGGTCTTGATGCAACTTGCTGTTCCCTCACTTCAGCATGCAGGAAGCACTGCACAGCCTGCCTTGTCATGCACCTACCACATACATGGCTGATGCGCAAAAGCTTTCTAGTTTTTGCAAGTACATCTTTGATTTAATTAAATCAAGACAACTAAGAGAACACATACAACTTTTTACTTACGTTAAGAAAGCGACCCACATTTCCTTCTCTTGTGGCATCCAGAATATAAATATTTTCTTCATTCGATTTCTTCGGAAGCATCCTGTCACCATCAGCCTCCTCACAAAAAGCATCTTGTTTTGGCTGCCTGTGATTCTCCTCTTTGCAGTCAGCTTTTAGTGCTGTGTTTTTGGATAGTCTCACAACACATGTGTCATGCAGCACACCTGACTTGCCACCCTGCAGAGACGGACTCTTTCTTTTGCGTTCTGCACTGCCCACATCAGCAGGCTCAGTCTGTCCGATTTCCATCGAACATTCTTCCTTCCGCTGCTGCGTGGATTCTGTCAATGAACACATCAGTTATTTTTCAACACCAGCTTAAGGCCAATGCCTCTCCCTTGTTTGGCCCTGAACTCTTATCCACCCACCCTTTGTTCTCCAAAATGTACACAGCTTCCTTGTTATTTACAAGTCTACAACACAACTACCCTTTTCCATGCCACTCATCAATCCTGCCACAGAAGACTGTTTCCCACTACAGTGCCTAAAGCACTTGCTCAAGTCTCCTGTGAGTGACCTTGTCTCTCCCTTCTTCTCACACCCCACTCCAAATTGATTTCTTCCACATGGCATTTTTTCATCATTCTTCACCTTAATTCCTGAGAGAATGACAAACCGTAATTGAGACGGAAACAAGGTGTGTATGCAAACAGCAGTAGTTCCATGCTGCCTCTCCAGCTTGAGGTCCTCCCACCCCTGTATTATATCCTGTTCCAGTTTTGTTGACTGGAACTTGTATTGGGTGTGACACAGATTTGCAAGACTGACTTTCCCACAGTTGCACTGTATCTGAGAAGCTGCTGAGAGGACTGTTCAACGTGTCCCAAGATCTACTTTGCAGGCAAAAGATTGCCCTGTACCAATTAATGCCCAGTATTATGCAAGGCAGCAATAATTCCTGTACCACTGAGCTCTTTTAGAGACAGCCTAAGCATTATATGGGCAACAGTGTTCTACTCCAAGAACAGGTCTGCCCACATCCAAAGATCACTTTCTACATTTTAAATCTATCACCTGAAAGGGCACAAGTGTACTAAGAGTACAGTATTTACAGCTCTGCAAACCCACTTTCTTTTCCTTTCTTTGTTCCACTGGTTAGTTTTGTTTTGCTTGACTGATGAAGCTGAGAACTATGATCTTCATCCGAGCTGGCAATGTGCACTAGTGTATCAATGTCCTTTAAACAGAATAAAAGATAAAGAAAAGGCTGTGAGATGTGTTGTCGCTGTATGCAACGCTGGGTCAACACAGGACAGCAAGTGGCTTTTAGGACTCTAGGTATGAAGCTTCAAACCTACTGGAATTCATAGCTACGGCTGAGTTTCATAGATTAAACATTTACTGCAATGCAACATTTACCTTAATTCCCAGTTATGCTTTAGAATAACCTGGAAGGAGCTTCCCACTCAACAAAAATTTCAGGTAAGTGCTTAAGTCCCAGCAATTTCACAGAATTTAAACACATTTGTTGGTGCTGCTGCACCAAAGCCCAAACGTGCTTTTTAGATTGCAGTGGCAAGATTTCTCCTCTCCACAACAAACAGGCAATTGGTTACGGGAGCTCCAGAATGGAAACCACTGGCAAATGTTGGCATGACAATCCCACGTGCATTTCTTAAGTGCAGTGAAACCAATGAAATCCACAGAGTAAGTTTATCCCAGTTTCCCTCCTTTGCATGCATTTGCAGGCAACACTTCAAACCCAGGTGAGATCAAATTCTCCCAACTGTGCCACCTCACAAGAAAACTGCATCCAGCTCCTGAGATTTTCTTCTTTTCTCTCCCTGCTATGTCACTCTTTGGGGACACATCACAAAAATATTACCACAATGACCCCCTAACCCTGCAGTTAGTTACAAGTGGGAGCCAGAGGGGAGAATGATTTCTTAAAACTCTCAAGGCTCGAGTGTAAGCAAAGGGTGGAGAAGGGAAAGCTGCGAGGGTAGCTAGTGCTGGTCTCAGGGAACATCTTGAAGGACTAACAATGGAGAAGGGATGGGGTATAACTTCCAGCACACCAGCTTAGCTCACAGTGTGACAATCTCATGAAGAAAGATCATCAGCACTACTTAGAAGTAGAAGATGAAAAGGTAAAAATTAACACATATATATATATCTACCTATATATATATATATTCAGCACAGTAAAAAATGAATCTGCTATTATTACCATTTTTAGCTGGTCATTATGAAAAACAGCTGTTCTAGTTCCAGGCCTTCTCATGGTTGCAACGCTTAAATTCTTTGGATGAACCCTGTATGGAAATGTGAAAAGGAAATTATAAAAGACAAAAAGACTCATACATACCTCTCACAACACACACTTCTCTAACAATCTCCAGTTCCTAAAGAACAGACTACACCAGAGCCTGCAGTCTGGCCTCACCCCAGGTTCTGTAACTATTCTGCCTTTTAAGAATTGAGGACCTAGTTTTGATTCTCAAAAGTATTTGGAAAAAAACCCCAGTTGTTCATAATTTTTTTTTAAGAGATCAGCATCTGCTTTCACATCCTTTCCCAGTTCTCTACTATTATATTACATCATCTCAAAATAGAGCACCTACAAAGCTGCCCTCTTTTCTGCTACCACTTTCAACATTTTTGACAGTGTAGTTTTCAAACAGGAAAAGATGTTGCAGGGAGAAAGGATAGAGAGGGAGATAGAGAGGGAGACAGTCAACATACAGCAGATAAAGAAAACACTTTCCTACAAAAAAACCTCACTCCTTCCCATCAGGAGAAGATTGAGGAAGGAGGGGAAGCACTACCTGGCATATATATTTTCAACATCAAAAACTGCATTCATCTGGATTAACTTCACTGTACAGTAGACAACACCAGTTTCAAAACTAACCTTAGTATCTGTACAATGTCTAGCAATAAGTAACAGCTCTTATTCAAGAAAAGTTACAACCTTTATAGGTATTTTCTTGCCACAAAACCCATCATGGTATTACTGACAATGGCAACAAATACTACTCTTTAAGGCTTTCTTACGATTTAAACCCTTTGTAAATCCAGAAGGTGCAGTAACCACAAGAACTTATGACATTATTACATGATTACGTTGTTTGCCCTTACAAAGGCCATCTGTTTGGGTGAAAAACATGTCAGGTTTAGCACACTGATGTCCTCTCCGATCAGCTGGACTGTCATTTATTAATGACACAGCCTACACAAAACATTTTTATCCTCAGGAAAGGAAATGTATGAGATTTAAGGTAGAAGTACAGTAAATGCAACTTTAAATCTATGATTTCCTGCAATTTTTAGTAAAAGCTCTTAGTAGAAGTAAAATCCAGTTGATTGCCATTAATTATGTAATTTAGAAAATTCATAATTCATTATGTTTCCAAGATATTGAAATGCAAGTGAGAATACATTGGCAGACATTTTAAAGAGTTTCCATTTGCAATTTCATGGTTCTTCTCAAAGATCCACAATAACCTTCTACTCTGCAATGAGCAAGAATTTGCAATCATTTATGAGCAGTAGAAAGTATTTACAAAGCAGTGTGACAGAGAAAGGAATAAAGTTCAGGAAAAAAAAAGCTCCAGACTTCCTTCTGAAAAGGCTACAGCATGCTGCTGAAAAAGCCACATGGTTATTTTGCAGTAATTTTGTTTCAGGAATCCTGACAGGCTATGAGACCCTGACTATAAAATGAAAACAGAACTGGAATTTTTCTATAATTCACTGCAAAAGCCATGTGTTGTCAGACTCTTAAGAGGAAAGGTTAAGACTCCTAGCAGGAAAGGTTACAAAGAACAACAGGTTTAGAGACTGAGAGCAGCCTGGAGAAGAGAAGGCTCCGGGGAGACCTGGCAGCAGCCTCCCAGTATCTGAAGGGAGCTACAGGAGAGCTGGAGAGGGACTCTTTGTCAGGAAGTCTACTGACAGGACGAGGGGGAATGGTTTTAAATTGGAAGAGGGGAGATTTAGATTAGATATTAGGAAGAAGTTCTTTCCTGTGAGGGTGGTGAGGCACTGGAACAGGTTGCCCAGGGAAGTTGTTGATGCCCCATCCCTGGAAGTGTTTAAGGCCAGGTTGGATGGGGCTTTGAGCAACCTGCTCTAGGGAGAGGTGTCCCTGCCCATGGCAGGGGGTTGGAACTTGAGGATCTTTAAGGGCCCTTCCAACTCTAACCATTCTATGATTCTATGATCATAGAGATTATAATTTGTTATCAAAACCTTCAGTATCACCTTCAGTGTCACCACTTTATCTCAAGTATCTCTTATTAATTATTCTGAACTAGCATAATGGCTATTGCCCTGAACAGATCAAATACACCCAGGAGATGAACTAGATTTCTAGGAAAACAGGAAGTAAAAACCAGAGGAAAAAATTTGTTCCACTAGAAGAACAGCAGAATTTTAGTTTTCTTACACTTAATGCTTGGTTCAGTAAACTTACAGGCTTGATTTATTTTCATTATCCACAGTCTGAGAAAAAGATTCCTGTTTCTGAAGAACGTCATTTTTGCCAGTTCGCAGTAGCTCAGTCTCAGAGTCTGAACAATCAGTGTCAAGCTTTCTTTTTTTGGAAAAAAAGCCACTCCCTCTATCATTCACAGCACTCTTCCCTTTCAGCTCTTGACCAGCATCCCCCAATACTGGAACTTCAGCTCTGCTCATTAATCTGCCTGAAAAAAAAAGAATTTTTTTTTTAAATAAATTGTTTGTTTGCCAAGATGTATCATACTCACTATTGCAGCTCAAACTTACATTAAAAAAAAATAAAGAAATACAAGAACATTATTTGGGAAAGCAAAATATGAATGCATGTATGCTCAAGGCAAACTAGCCCTGGCACAGGATGAACAGGCAGTGAGAGAAAAATAAACAGTCTGAGACAGGCTTTGCTCCAGAATGCTTTGATCATCTGTGTGGCACCACTGTATTACAGAGCTCTTCACGGGTCTTCTGTCTGTTCAATCATCTTGCAAGTTAAGATTATACTGACTCACTCTTCTTCCAACTGTGTATTTCCCTGTTTGGTTCTCAAAAAATTCCAGGGCACAGTCCAGAGGAGAGGGAGAATTATGTTATGTATCTTCCACCGGTCACCTTCCGTTACCTGAGTAAGTACAAACAAATGTCCCCTTGTCGATATCATCCAAGCAGCGGACGCCCCAGCCTTTCTTCTCCGTGTTGAACACTTGCAACCTGACTTGAATGCCATGTTGTACAACTCTGTTCTGACACATCATCTTGTCACACCTGCACAGCACACTACACTCATAAATGCTGTCAAGAGGAAGCAAAACAAAACACAGTATAAGAGAATGCATTACCAAAACAAAGTTGCTATTCTTAATTTCTGCCCTGAGTTGACTGAAAAGATAAAGACTCCCCCTAAAACTGGTTGTGCAGCAGTGCTCTAATGCTAAGGACTTTCTTGATTGCTGATTCACCAATTTTAAGAATCTGTCAGCCCAATTTCGGTCTAAGGAGACAGTAAATGCTACTTTTTTATTTTATTGAAGTAAATCACACAGCAGCAGAAATCCCTATGAAGCACCTCATTCTATGCTGGAACAGATTTTAGCAAAGACACCCTGTCTGCCCGCATCTCTGTGTAGTTGTCTTGAGTTTTAGGATTTAACAAAATATTTCTAAAAGAATTCACAATTGTGCTTTTTTTTGGCTTTTGTTGCTGGGTTTGCTGGCAGCTTTAACTTTGCACCCCAACCATAAACTAAGGTCACACAGTACAAAGGACTGGAAGGGGCTCCTTAAGCCTGTGGGTTCAGCCCCTGGCTACTGCAGAAAGCCACCTTGCACAATTCCTCTCCCCAACACCTGAGGTTACTGGCACCTTCCCCAGGCCACATACTAATCCATGGAAGCTAAAGAAGAGAAAGGATGAACATTTGCAGCACTGGGACAGAGCTTTGGAGGCTCTTGGAAGAGCCACATGTAACCAAGTCTGGCAACAGCAGCTGGCTGATATTTTCTTAGAACTCTGGTCAAGCGGGTGGACAAGGTAGAGGGCAAAAACTAAGGGTGGCTACTGCCTCCCACTTCTTTTGCTGATAGATGCTGTGATGGTCTTCTGATAGACATCCTTCCTTTGTGGCAGGTTTCTTTCCCTTCAACATGCCTGAATGAACCAGCACACGGCCCAGCCTGAGTTCCCAGACCATCCAATACTGCATTATTGTTCACACTCTTCTTGGACCTTGAACTAAGCTGTGAAAATTGTAGTATCTGCAGTACAAAAGTGTTTTTTTCCCCTCCTATTACTCAAGTCACATTAATTACTTTGTATCAGCCTGATCTGGTGACAAAAATGGAAGGTTTCAGCAATCCAGAAACTGCAGTTATTTTACTCATGTAAGACTTAAAACTACAGAAGTAAAGCAAGAGCATACAAACATAAAGTAACAGTGAATAGTTCTGTCTTTCTTACCCACTAGGAACAGGTCCCTCCAGTCTTTTGTAACTGTATCCATGGCATGCTTTATTACGTGAAGACAGAGGTATTTTACTACAGCCTCTGGCAGTGAGCTGTAGGCATGCACATTTTGACCTAGAAGATATCAGTAAAACATTTCAGAATGTATTTGGGGCAGCATAAAGCAAACATAAATTCAGGTAACTTAAAATGTGCTTGACTATACACACACACAGTTTTGTATGTATCTATTTTTGACCCCCACCACTTTTACTCCACAAGGCCATTTCAGGCACCCTACTCTTCTCTTTGGCTCTTGCCTGGTTATGCATGCTTTACAATAATCATGTTCTCTCCACCCCAACTCCATTCTTAGAATCACAGAATGGTTAGAGTTGGAAGGGACCTTAAAGATCATCAAGTTCCAACCCCCTGCCATGGGCAGGGACACCTCTCCCTAGAGCAGGTTGCTCCAAGCCCCGTCCAGCCTGGCCTTAAACACTTCCAGGGATGGGGCATCAACAACTTCCCTGGGCAACCTGTTCCAGGGCCTCACCACCCTCACAGGAAAGAACTTCTTCCTAATACCTAATCTAAATTCTTGCACCAAACTCTGTAAATTGCACACGTAAACAGCTCAAATATGACAGAAATTTATTATAAACAGGACATTGCCAAATGGGTTGAATGAATGAATTTAAACCACCTGTTCTAGCACAGCATTCCAGTCTGTTAGTCACTACTTCATTACCTTCTTCTCACCCTAACCCTCAGGAAGTGAAGAATTTCAATGGGCTGAGAGATCTGTGGAAGAGAAGGCTCTGGGGAAACCTTACAGCAGCCTTCCAGCATCTGAAGGGAGCCTACAGGGCAGTTGGAGAGGGACTCTTTGTCAGGAAGTGTAGTGATAGGACAAGGGGGAACAGTTTTAAATTGGAAGAGGGGAGATTTAGATTAGATACCAGAAAGAAATTCTTTGCTGTGAGGGTGGTGAGGCCCTGGAACAGGTTGCCCAGGGAAGCTGTGGAAGCCCCATCCCTAAATGTGTTCAAGGTCAGGCTGGATAGGGCTTGGAGCAACCTGCTCTAGTAGGAGGGGGGTTGGAACTCGATGATCTTGAAGATCCCTTCCAACTCTAACCATTCTATAATTCTATGAATTTCATGCTGCGGAGTGGAGAACTTAAGCAGTGACGCTGGTCTTTACTATCTTATGTCATGATAACTCCAAAGATCCACAGTGTTTGTGCAAACAGCAATGCCCCGAATCCCGAAACCACACATCAAAAGCATCTCAACTGTTGAGGGAGTTCAGTGCAAAGAGGCAGCACGATACGTGCCTGCCATTGCCCGCCATTCAACTGAAACTAAATAACTTTAATTAATGAAGCTTCATTATACTAAGCTATCATTTCAAACTTTGTTGTGTTGTGGGCAGTTATACTGCACACCAGCACGTGCAACTGCCCTAGCTACCAATAACGTAAAATGGATTCAACACCTAGTAACATCTACAGGCAGAAATCTGGTCGAAGACAAGCACCCTTCAAGAAACTGGACAAAATTGTCACCAAACTCGCACATATTAACTGTGGTGGGTTCCCACAGAGAAATTTATAGCCCAGACTTACTAGGCTTTTTCTAAAGACAGCAGCAAGCAATGCCATTTGAACTGCTCAGAGCATAAATGTGTTCTGTGACTACAGGATTTCACTGTTTCTGTTGAAACAAGGGGAAGGATGGGAGGTAGAGGTTGTGAATAGGGACATTTCTTCCTCTGCCCTCAATAACTTTTATGTTCCAGTGATCTGATCTCTCCAGGCTGTCCCACTCCCTCTCGAGGATACCATCCCACAGCAGAAGCTGTCATAGAGGATCTTTCCCTGATTGCCAGAAAAATGAGCCTTCCTCCACTGGCATAATACTCCCTTCCCCATTCCTTTCCCAAAACTGAGAGATCTGCTTGCCAGCTTCACCTGGAGGAGAAGCATTCCCAGTCTGGGAAGAAAGGGAAAGGAACACCTGTTAATTGCTTCCTTCCCTACAACAGAACCTGGATGGGTAGGAGCACCCAAGTTCTGAAGATGAAGACACAGTGGTCAGTCAACACAAAGCATGAAAACAACTAAAAAACCAGCACAAAACAACTACCACAGATATTCCAGCAGCGTTGTTCCCTCATTATTTGGTCCTGTGCACCTTCACACTTACACCACCACCCTACTACTGAGGCATCCCGCATTACTTGCTTGGGATTAGATTCTTCTACCTACCTATCAACGCAGCCATCTGTGCAGTCACATGAATCAACAAACACGCTGGAGAAATTGTTGAGATAATATGCCCGTGGCCACGATGCCCTCCGATACTTGAAATAAGGTAATCTTGCATGGTCAAGATCATTACAGAAGGAAACGGGTACAGACTCAGCTCCGTTGCTGATATCAACATCAAACACAAGGGGTTCAGGATTCACAGTGTTCCTGCCCAACAGTACGTATGTGTTGAAGGAAAAGTGATCAACAAACAAGAAATTGCACGCTGTTTCAAATAAATAATTCTGCACATCTTGAAAACTTCTCAGGCTTCGACCACAAGGGGCTTTGTAACTGACATCCAGTGATTTTGAGAGGCAGTCTGCTTTCGCGTGGCGTCTTTGAAAGTGCAACAGGATGGGTATATTGAGAGGATTTTCACCCTTGAAGGAGGCTGCTGCTCTGTTGGAAAGACATGCACTAGAGCATTTGTGGTTCTTATACTGCAGGTTTAAGGGTAAATCTTTAATTTTGCCAGATGCTTCTTTATTTCCTGAGCCTGTTTTTTCCCTCTCCTCCTTTTTGCTATTTGGAACAAAAAAGGTAAAAAAAAGAAAAAGAAAAAAAAAAGAAAAAAGAGCAGCATCTTAGACAACCAGTAAAATGCTTATTTATTTAGTGGTTCAACATTATCAACAGAGGAAAGATAAAGACCATTGCTAGAAGGCCAAGGTTTCACTGAATCATAGAATCATAGAATGGTTAGAGTTGGAAGGGACCTTCAAGATCATCAAGTTCCAACCCCCCTGCCATGGGCAGGGACACCTCTCCCTAGAGCAGGTTGCTCCAAGCCCCATCCAGCCTGGCCTTCAACACTTCCAGGGATGGGGCATCAACAACTTCCCTGGGCAACCTGTTCCAGGGCCTCACCACCCTCACAGGAAAGAACTTCTTCCTAGTATCTAATCTAAATCTCCCCTCTTCCAATTTAAAACCATTACCCCTCATCCTGTCACTAGACTTCCTGCTCATACTGTCACTGTCCTAACACCACAGGAAGACATCTTCAGAAGGCATTAAAAAACAACAGCAGCAGCTTCTTCCCAGAAATAACTTACATAGCAGAACACATAAAGGACATTAAAACAAACAAACAAAAAAAAAAACCACACCAAAAAAAGAGGAATGATATCATTACTCACATCTACCAAATCAGTACCTGAGGCTAAATACATACAGACTGTCACGTATCTGACGTACCTGAGTTTGTGAAAGCCTGAGAACTAAGCACAAAAATTGTTAAATCCTAATCCTAATAATTCTGGTATTACTCACAGATCTTTATTCACAACCTAATGCTCTGTTTTATTCTGCAACATTCTCACATGGCAAATTAGACAAGCCTACTCAAAACCTCAGGTTTTCCATGCAGGTCAAGTTAGAAACATTTTCACTTTGAAAACTTGCAGGATTCAAAACTGGGTTTAAAACATTGAATTTAGAAATCCAAGCAAGATATTTTAATATCTCTCAAACGCACTAAAGAATATGTCAAAGAAGGAACTGGAATAAATTATTAAGTACACTGACCTGTGAGAATCTCCTACAGAGTCTGCAGTGTTGTCATCTGTAGGAAGATGCTGCAATTTGGGTTTGGTTTCCTGTGTGCCATCTCCTTTGCCATCTCCATCAAACACATCACTTACTGAAAAAATTTGAATGCGAGCAAAGACTTCAACAATCCACATTTCAATTTATGATCAAACTTACTTTAGCTACTAAAGAGGTAACTGCCAAAATAAACTAAAAACAATGCATGGCTGTGAACTGCAGCTAACAAAGAACATGCTAGTAAGTGCTCTACCGAAAAGAGAAACTGTTTTTTGTTACTTATAAAACAAGTCATGTGTTTGTATACAGATATGCAAGTGAGCAACTAGCTGACACAGAACACAGACTCTCACACCTTTTCTCCTGCTCCTCCTCTCTCTCTTTCCCTCTCCTCTCCTGTCCCCAAAAGGGAAAAACTTAGGTGTGCACTGACAAAGTTGAGGCAGAATGGCATTGGGAAGATTTATTCTTTTTCACAGACCAACAGGTGACCTATGCATTAAAACCTTCCACATCGCTTGCAAAGTGCACGGGGACAACACACCTATGAAACACATACACAGATTTTGTTATTTGAGGTAAAAAGAATACCAGGGTATTGCAGGTAGTGGAGCTCTGCCCAAGATGACTCTGCTTGC
The DNA here is from genome assembly GCA_013400375.1 of Thinocorus orbignyianus. Taxonomy (NCBI): domain Eukaryota; kingdom Metazoa; phylum Chordata; class Aves; order Ciconiiformes; family Thinocoridae; genus Thinocorus; species Thinocorus orbignyianus. Next base: position 243,558 of record VXBW01004165.1, read on the forward strand.
AGCCAGCTTGGGTTTATCAGGGCTTTACTAGTTCAAACTCTCTCCACTCGGTACAAGCGACACACGCGTATGCACAAAGCACAGAAGTACCAGCCCAGGTGAGAGTCCGCAATCCAGTAACTGAGGAAACTAATAATCATGTTTTTTCCCCTTGTAATGCTAACAGGCTTCTCAGATCTGTTTTACTGATTTTAACAAAGGGAAATAAGCTCCTGGTTTATTAAACCAAGATGAAACAAATCCCCACACCAAATAAATACAACTGAGATGCACATACCATTTTTCGAAGTTAAGAGGTCACCTAAATTTGCCTCATTCACCAGGGTCCAAGCCTGCCAGCATTCTACGAAAAACCAAGACAAAACAGATACAACGTGTAATTTAAGTAATGATGATAATAAGGAAAACAAAGTCTAAGTCCTCCAGAGACACTTTTTTCCTCACTATGCTAATCTAGAGCATTGCAAGACTGATACTATTGAAACCTTTGGCACCGTAGCCCTTAATAGACACATCTGTCTGAAACAATACTCACGTGATTAGAATCCCACCCCAAAACCATTCAGCTTACTGAGATCAGCTTGAGAGGTTAAAACTTCTGACAATAAACAAACCACAAGGCGCTGCACATATTTCATTACTTCTCAAGAATAAACATTTCAGGCCCAAGTGCTCGAGACCCACACATTGTTCGACAAAGTATACAGGCAAAACAAGAAAATAGCAAAATGCACCTGAAACTGTTAGTCTTTTTTAAAACGTCATGTGTAAAGCCACCAACTAATAAGTAACTAAAATTCAGGGATATCTGAATCATGGCACGTATCTCACAGCCCTACACAAAGCAGGCCCCAGCTCCCCTGCAGCCCAGCTTAACTGTTACAAGGATTTCAAACCTTCATTTGTGGCAGTTCCGTTCTTGATCTTCTGCTTCAGCAACAGCAGCACGTTTTGCACCTGCTCAAATACGGCGTCCACTCTTTCACCTCCCAACTGCATCCAAAATGTCTTCAAGTCACCTGAAATGCAAATTCACAAGTCTGTACAGCTCCCAAGAAGTCTAAAAACCTAAAATGTTAAGTAGATCATAGTGAACTTTTTAAAGGCTCCCACTCATTTCATTCGGAGGCACTTCTGAAAAACTAGCCAAGACTGCTGCCTTCTTTTGTAGACTTAAACCTTCAGAAGTCTGTTCCTAACCATAATAATGAAACAGACATCAACTGGTGAACTGGACCCACTTCTGATGCTACATGATGCTCCTTTCAAGCACATCTACAAAGCCTTTCTGCACACACCAGCAAGTTAGTCCCGCTATCAATTAATCACAACAGAAACTCAGAGAAGTGACACAGGAGATTATTTTCAACTGAATGAAATGAACATAATACATTCGAAAATTTTTGTTACAGCTGTAACCTCCCTTAGTTATGCAAGCTGACTATCCTGTCACATCAATATTTTTGCTGTTTTCCAGGGAAAAATTGTCCAAGATATTTTCAGTATGATAAATTTTGTTCATGAAGTGATGCCAGTTGCAGTAATTAATACACCCCTTATATCATTCCTCCACTAAAAAGATTATAAAGAACATTTTGTGTAAAGAAATATTTTTTAAGCGAGTGGTTCAGAACCTCTTCTCTTCCAAATCTGTGCCTTTGAGGTACTAAGCCCATTCCTGAAGGCTCTTGTTAAAACATTATCAATACATCTTTGGCAAGGACTCTGAAAAGAGAATATGATTCAGTGTGTCAACAGACAACACCAGAAAAGAGAACATGCTCTCTCTCAGCTAACATTTACTTCAGAGTATGGGTGACAGGACACAGTTTTTCATTTCTGAGTCATCAGTTATAATCGTGCATAGGCCAGAAGGAAATAAACCACACACTACTGTATGTAGTGCTCAAACCACTCACTCACCTGCTCTAACTCTCATGCCAGAATGCCCCAATGAAACTCTAGCAGCAAAAACATGGTTTTGCACAAAGAAAACATTGTGTATGAAGCTCCTAGTATAATTTTAAATTCAAAACAGAGAGATGTCCACATCACTGATCTCTTCTCCACTGTTAACGCTGCTAGCTGTCAACCCCAGCCAGGAGGACAAGGAATGAACAAGAGACAGGACGCATCTACTTTGGCAGCATCCAAGATGATCTCACCAGCTGATGACTTAAGAGTGTGGACTGGCATCCAATAGCAGTAGTTCTAAACCTGGATGTAGTTCTAAACCTTACCTCTGCAGGGATTTTCTTTTCCCTCTACAGGATCATTGTGGCCATATATCTCTTCAGCTTTGTGGAAGGGAATGATGTTAGAGTAAGAAACAAGCAGCCAAGGCTAGCACTACTTACACCAGCTACCAGAAAAAATACTTGGGTGTGTGTTTCCTATAAAGGACCTGTTAGTCAGAGCTGCTGACTAACACCTTACACATACAGCATGAAAGGCAAAACTATTGTCTTCTGGTTAGCATTTTCACACCAGAAGTGGTGCCAAATATACTCCATAAATCCAAATTACACTACCTTCACTCCTCTCCTCCCTGGAACTGGGAAAGTTCTCCACTTCAAAGCAGTCACGCAGCACTGCAAGATGTTCAGAATGGACAAGGAAGAGATCAGGTGAGAAATTAAAATGGTTGTAGCTACTTAGTTTTTTCCAAAATTTAAACAAGTAAATACTACAGCGGGTATCAGTAGAAGCACTGTGTGAGAAAGTGTTACAGTGAAAAAGTCATCCCACTTTCAAATAGTTATCCCATGTCTTGTCAAGACCCAGCTGAAAAACACACGAACAAAACAAGCTGTATGAAGTTTTTTGGGTTTTTTTTGTTTGTTTGTTTTGTTTTTTTTTGTTGGTGGTGGTGTTTTTTTTTTTTATGTAGGTGATTTCTTATTATCTCTCAAGCATGACGCTGTCATGAGACAACTCATACTTTCTGGCATATTCAATTGAGCCTACATAATCACAGAATCACAGAATTGCCTAGGATGGAAGGGACCTTTAAGATCATCTTGTCCAACCATCAACCTAACTATTGATTAAAAAAAAAACAAAAATCAACCACCACCAAAAAGCCCCGCAAAACAAAACCAAACCAAAAAACCCCACCACTAAACCATGTCACTAAGCACTGTGCCAACCCATCTTTAGAATACCTCCAAGGATGGTGCTTCAACCACTTCCCTGGGCAGCCCATTCCAACGCTTAATAACCCTTCCAGTGTAAACAATTTTACTAACATCCAATCTGAACCTTCTCTGGCGCAACTTGAGGCCCTTTCCTCTTGTCCTATTGCCTGTGACTTGGGAGAAGAGAATGACCCCCACCTCTCTACGACCTCCTTTCTATTAGCTCCCATTTCTCTTAACGAATGCTGTCAGTGCAGCAGTACTGCAACTAAGCTAATTTATTTGGCAGAAACTGAAGGCTTTTTTAGGTAAAAAAGTTACTGTGCCTGTTTCTCAACAGATGGAAGATAAAGCAACGTATCTCCACTGTAACAACACTAAGAAGTAAGGCAGCATTCTTTGACCACATTAAAGATACTAAATTTCTACCATCATTAATGATACAGAAAACATAAAAGATAGAATCATAGAATGGTTAGAGTTGGAAGGGATCTTCAAGATCATCCAGTTCTAACCCCCCTGCCATGGGCAGGGACACCTCCCACCAAGACAGGTTGCTCAAAGCCCCATCCAGCCTGGCCTTCAACACTTCCAGGGATGGGGGATCAACAGCTTCCCTGGGCAACTTGTTCCAGTGCCTCACCACCCCCACAGGAAAGAATTTCTTCCTAATATCTAATCTAAATCTCCCCTCTTCCAATTTAAAACCATTACCCCTTGTCCTGTCACTGCACTCCCTGACAAAGAGTCCCTCTCCAGCTCTCCTGTGGCTCCCTTCAGATACTGGAAGGCTGCTGTAAGGTCTCCCTGTAAGATACCATACTTATAAGTTAGGCAGTTAATCTTTTCTATGCCATAACTGGAAAACCACTTCCATTCATTCTGGCACAGACATTTCTTTTGGCTGACTGGGAAAACAGGTTATGTGAAGACTGCTGATTCCTAGAAAACCTTCTCACAAGCTTTGCCTAATGATGGCTCAATACTTTTCTGGGGATATCTTTAATTTAATGCTTACTTTTCTTCTCTTCCATCTTCTGGGGCAGCTGCATGGAAGGCTGTCACCCTCCTTGAGGTACCACCAGCATCAGGCCCAGCTCAGGTGGGTTGATCCTGCTGTCCCCAGACGGGGTGAAGGACCTGGTGACAGGAGCCGGGCTGCCCACCAGGCTGGGCACCCACGGCTGACATGGGGCCACCTGGCCTGCGGCACGGGACAACCTGTGGCAGAGATAACCTCTCCTGGGGACCTCCCTGGGTCAGTAGCCAGCCACCCGCGGCCTGGCCCCAGCACCCTCAGCCTTCCTCCGGCCTGACGCTCCCTCAGCTTATCTGGGGACGAAGGAGAGAGGGTTAGAGACTCCCGGCGCCCACCCGAGGGCAAAGGGCGGGCGAGGGTCACCCTGTCCCCCCCCCTCTGCTCCCTCAGGGCTGTGGGACGCGAGGGAAGCCGGACGCACCTCCCAGCGCCGGGTGGCAGCTCCCTCCGGCCTCACCCTGCGCTCGCAGGTGCAGACTCCCCTCCCGGGAAGGTGGGGGGGCTTTCCTGAGTGCCAGCCGCCCCCCATCCTCCCCCAACAGGCCCCGGGCCCACCCCCCGCTGTAGCAGTACCTACGGGCCGGGC
>VXBW01004165.1:248958-289881 GCA_013400375.1 Thinocorus orbignyianus
CCGCTCCGGGTTCGCCTCAGTCGGTAGCGCGCCTGCGCACCAGGGCCCGCACCGCTCGGGGAAGGACTGCGCATGCGCCAAGCCCATAGCCCCACCCCAGCAGCTCAAGGGCGCTGTTAATTGGGTGCTGGGCCTTCCGGGTTGATGCCGCGGTGCCGGCTCTCCGCTCTAGTGCGCATGCGTCAGGAGGGGCCGGGAGGCGCCAGCCAATGAAAGGTGGGCTTTTCTTCGTTGCTATTGGACACGGCGCGGGCCAACGGGGCGACGCGGGAGGAGAAAGGGAAGGAGCCGTTGGGAGGGGGGAGAGANCTGAACTCCACTGCTGGCCCCTGCCACACGCCTTTGCAGGTTGCAGTGGTACCCTGTGAAGTGCTAAATTATTCCTGCTTGTTAGATTCAGTGTGAAAATAAAATAAAAGCAGTTTATATTGCCCTTAAAATTTTCAGCAGGTGTTAGAAGTGTTTGCATAAATCCCACGCAAGGGGATTTTTCGGAGAGGCAAACATCACCCTACTCTTAAAAGGTGGGGAGTGTGATTTGTCATCACTTTTTTTGTCACTTCTGTTTTTACCGTGGCTTTAAACAAGAGAGATAAACAGTGTGCTCAAATAATTGTCAAAGCATTTCTGATCTTGGGGTGCTATTAGAAGTATTCAGTTTGAGAGGAGGAGAGGCTGAAATTTAACTTGTGGGAATGCTATGTTTACATGCCCCGGAGCTCTGGTCAGACCTAGGATCCTCCAGAAGATTTTGATATCCAGCATCTGCTTTGTACTTTTTACAAAACCTTTTAAGTGTTTACATAGGCGTGCTTACATCTGTGCTTGTGTTTGAAGTTCACTGATTAGCCTGTGAGTGCTGCCGAACTCTACAGAGAGAAATGAGACAACTAACAATAACATTGTTGGGAACAGGGTGGCTCAGCATTACTAATGCGCTGACAAACCTCCCAGTGAGAACAGTACTTTATATTTAAAAAAAGAAAGATTTTCAATTGTTTATTTTAAAATTAAATACAAGCTTTTCATGCTCTTGGAATATACTGCATTATGGCATGACGGTTGCTGATTAAGTAATTTCATTTTACTGAATTATTAATATATGTGCATGTGAATACTGAGTGTTATGAAACACACTTGTGGCACTATGAATTCTGTATGAGGAACACACCAAATACAGAGAAGATGGAGTCAAGCACCGTAACAATTGTATTAAATAGGAGTTAGTTTAAAAGGTGATCTCCTTATAAAGTTTTCCTTCCTTAAAACCCTTCTAAGTAGCCTCCTGGGTTTGCCTGCATGCCTTGAAACTATGTGGTGAGGATTAATCAGCAATAGGGGGGTGGCATAGCAGTCTCATAAATGATGACTTGCTAAATAATTATATTTACAGTTGAGTAACAGGATTGTATATGTCTGCTTGATTGATACAGTTAGAAAGAATTGGAGTTTTGAGATTATAACGTTGCCATATGCTTCATGGTCATGAGCAGCAATTAAGCCCACTGAAATCTGACCACGATGAGGGTTTTGCCTGGAAGGAGCCAGTGGTGTTATCCTGCAGTCCTGAGGAAAGCAGCCACTTTGCTCTGAGCGAGCTGCAGGAGCAGATTCCCTCTACCATAGTGGGGGTTTTGGTGCTTGGCAGCCAACATGCAGTGTGCTCATCACTCAGGGTGAGCCCTGGATCTCAAAAAGAGAGCAGGGAAGTGCTGAGGCTGACCCTGGAGGCTAATGCAAGGAGTCTACTAAAATGCGATTTCAGAGTTTTGCGTTACTCATGCATATATAAATGTGTTCTGTGTCTGGAAAAGCAGTTTTCTGTATCTTAGGAAGTGAATGCAGGGGACATGTACTGAAGAGATAACGCTGGGGTAATCTGTGCTATTACTTGTAAAGTGTCAGTAGCACTAAAAAGCTTTTATTAGCAACTGGGAGTGATGGAAGAAGCTGGAAGTGCGTGGCTGCACACCTCAGACAAAATAGAGTTTACTAATACAATTTGCTTGTTATTTGAAGCAAAAGGGATGGGAAATACATCTTTCTTAAAAGAAAAGCTAATGACTCTGAGTCAGTTTTGAAACGTACCTGAGTTTGCTTGGTTTTGCTTTTTTCTAGAGCTGTAAGACAGGCTTTCTGCAGCATCACAGCAGATTCTGCCAGTGAGTCAGTGAGCTCAGTTCTTCCCAAACTTGTTAGGTGGCAGAAGCTCATAAGCGACACTGATCTGACATCCCAGTAACTTGTCCGCAGCCCTCCTCTGGCACTGGTGTCAGCTTCGAGAGTGGGGCTCTGCTGTTTAGACCTGGACTGAGTAACTGCATCCAGAGGTGAGGACAGCCTGTTCCATGTGCTCACGTTTGCTGTCACCTTTGTTCGGGTGACAGTGAAAGGGCTGACTGTCCTGGTGAATGGTGCTGTTGATTGAGCTGCTGAATTACGCTTTTGTGTTACGTAGTTCTGGTTGTATTTAGAGACTTAAAATGATCGATTGCATGGACAGAGAGAATGCAGACGGCTCCTTCGAGTGGGAAGAGATGAAGATGGTCCAAAAGGAACTATCTCATCCAGTTCTCTTCTCTGGAGAGCTTTTGTCATTTTGAATGCGATGGGGATTTTGGTGTACACTCATATGACTAGATGGGCTTGGGTGAGGTACAGAGACATCAGTCAGACTCCAGAAAATAGCAAAGCAGTCAAAGCACGGACCTTGGAAAGCTGCTGGCATTCAGAAAATGTTTTACAATTCTCATTTACCTTTTTGTCTCTTTCTGACTAGATTTGCTCTTTTTCTTCTTTTTTTTTATTTTTTATTGACTCCTCTTTTATGTATCTTTATCTTCTTAAAGTATGAGTACTTTTACCTGCTCCTTCTCTGTTGCACCCTGCCTGTTATCATTCTTTATGATTTAACTTGATCCCTTATAGATAAGTGTCCACACCTCATTATTTTAAAAATGCAAGTTTAGCATAATGTTTTATTATATTTAAGTGTAGTTTATAAGTACTCTCTTGTTTTTCACCCATCTCTTCTATCTTAACTAAGATAACAGGCAGGTCAGAGAACACATAATTTTGAACAGACCATTGCTGCTTTGCAAAAGTTTTTCAGTGGGGCATCCATTGTCTTATCATAGAAGTTTTTCTGTAAACCATCATTATTTATGAAGATACATACTAATGTTTATTCCTTGTAGGTACCTTGCTTGCTAATTGGACTTGTTACAGACTATTTACAGGCCCTCAGTGTTGTGTGTTGTAATTCTGTTGTTATTGTAGATCTGTTAGGGTTGTTAGTTTATTTGGATACTGATTTGTCCAGCTATTAAATCAAAGACAGGGGAAATTTTGGATCTCTGAGAAGCCACTCAGCCTGTAAATTGATTTTGTTCTACCTATGATGTAAGCACGTTTGCTTTCCTGGCAACTAAAAATCAAGCAACTTGTCTGTTTGAGAAGTGGAGCTTCTAAAATCTTACATTGTTGTGGTCCTAAGGGAATCTTAAAACACAGGCAGAGACTGGCTATGAAAAGGAAAGGAAAAATTTGTGTCACTGTTTAAACAATAGACTTCTTTCATGTGGAGGACCTAGATGTCTGTTAATTACCAACTGGCTTGAGGGTTTTGGAGTCTGGCCCAATATGCGGAAACTCTTAACCATCCGCTAGCTGGCGTATCCTTCAAGGTCTGTGTTTAGAGACTGGTAATGTAAGGGATTTCATCTTTACAGACTGTTTATGTAATAGAAACATTTTCTGTTATAGCTATATTTCTGCTTTATAGTCTCAGTGTTCATTGCTAGCAGAGATTCCAGATCGTTCCGTGAACACAGAAGGAAAGGAGGGACTGGTTTAAATGTTAGATAATGCTGGACTAGGTTGAGCAGCGTGTGTTGTCTCTGCTGTGCCACAGTCTCCCCCCACAACCCCAGTGCACTGACCAAGACCTCAAACCGCGTCCTTTAATTTTGGGTAACTCGGTTGAATTAACACGATCTGAAAGCCTGTGATTATAGTTGCACTTGAAAGGGCCTGAGATCTTTGGCAACCAGGCAATAGATGTATATGATGAAAGGAACCTAAAATAAATGGATGCCTAAAATCCTTTTTATCTTTATTTCCCCATGTGAACATCACTGTGTATTTATCTGAAACAAATTTTCACTGGTATTTTTCTGAAGTAAAACTAGTGGTTGTAAAGTATTCTGACCCTCTGCATGGGCTCTGTTTGTGCGTTTCCATGCAGATTAAAGAATGTGCTCTAAGTATTGTCATTAAATGAAGATGCGGCGGAGAAAAATTTCTAAGTGGTTTTCAAGATTTAGTGAATTTGCAGTGTTTCCACCCTCAAGAGATATTCTGTGGAGCGCCCCACAACCTCTTTTTGATTTGCCTTTTATTTTTTAAATGGAAATGTAGAGGAAGCTGGTTTTGTGATGCTGGCTGATGTAAGGCTGATATACAAAAGCAAGGAAGGGAGTGCCTGCATAGAACTGGCCTAACCTAATAAAAACCGTCAAAGGGAGGCATATGGCGAAAGCTTAGTCATTATTGTGTGTAGATGGAATAACCACTTTCAAATAAAATTGAAGCCTATAAGGTTTCAAATATCCTAAAAGGAATTTGACTGAAACCGCAGAAAACACAGCAAATGTATGCTGTGGTGTAGAGGCTCAGCAATGGGGGTCTTCAAAAGAACATTCTGGACTAAACAATTCTTAGTCACAGCCTCTTGTGGGGACCACTAATTTAGCTGAAGAAAATCCTGTTTTTTGAGTTGATAATTTTTCTTGACCCAATTGACTGTACTGCATCAGCAGTTGGCTTGGCCTAACTTTGTAGAGATGTGGAAACTAGCAGTAAGACGTGGAGAATAGGAGGAACAAGGATGGGGAGCAGTATTGTCCTCTTAATATTAATTGTGTTTGGTTTTGTTAATGAGCATTATAAAGGGTGAGGGAAGCCACAGTCCCATGAACATTTTAAGCTGGCACTGGCAAAGAGAGAAAGGGTTCTGTTCTCCCTGTGCTTCTTGGTGTGCCCGTGTTAATTTGCCATTGCTCAGGGAACTGGTTGGGGTTTTGGAAAAGAAAAAAAAAAGTTAGTTATTTGGCTTAGCTAATTTTATGTCAGTAACTATCCTCATTTAATTTGCTGTGCTGCCACTTGGTGTTTCTGCATCTCTCAGGGAACTGAGGGTAGCCTAGGGGCAAAATCAGCATCTGGAGGTAGATGGATTGCTTTCTAATTTAATTGTTGCTGTTATTTATCCCAGTTTAAAGTGTTTGTGCAACTACTACTTTGGTATGAGCAAAGTGCTGCTATGGGCAGAACACTTACTCTATCCGGGTTATCATCTATGGTCTCCATCACAGAGCAGAGCTGTCCTAAACCTGGACTTCTCTGCGTTCTCAGTTGTGCTAGAACAAAAAACCCTCTGCTTTTTCAGACAGTGGAGAACAATGAGAGAGACTGAATTTAACTTTGTTATTGTTATTTTTCTGTAAAATTCTTGAATGACTGGAACCGAAGAAGATATGTTGAAAATGTATGAGACATCTTTTCACAGCACTGAGTAAGCAAAGTGAACTGTGGGTCTAAACCTTTGCAACCTTTACTGTAAGAAGTGTTAATTAAGTAGCTCTAATGTATGATTTTGGTACTCCTTTCACATATGCTCTTTGTTACAAAGTAATGCCAAAGCCGATTTAGATTGCATGCAGACTGACATGATATTAAAAAAAATAAGAAAGAAAAAAGCTTTAGGAAGATTGGGTGCTGGTAGACAGATAGGTTTCATGTTATCTGAAAAAAAAAAAAAAAGTCCACTAAATACTGCTGATTAATGTAGTTTAGTGTGTGGATATGGTTTTGATCAAGCTTGTGATAAACCAGTTGAGTTGTGATTTGGTAGCATCAGTTTTAAATGAAGGATTATTTATGAGATTAATTGATTTTGTTAATGAATACATAGCAGTCATACCATTCATAGGGCCATGGAGGTGATGGCAGGCAGGACATGGCTTTCCTTTTTGGCAGCAATGTAATCTTAGAGCAATTTAGTCAATTGTGAAACAACATCTTGACATTATTTTACAGCATGGGTTTAAAAAAACTTCTGATATCTTAGTCATATTTGTGCCTTGTGTTTCCTGTTGCAAGAGATGATAATTAGGATGGAAGAAAGTACTGCTACTTAACCAGACTTAAATGTGCAGACAGTTGAGTGATAACTATTGAACTGGGGGATCTTTGTTAAAGACTCCATGTCAATCTAGCACAAAGGCACTTGTGCAATGTATACATACAGATTTATTGCAGCAAAGAGAACTCTTAAGTGTGGGAAGGAGGTTCTGTGGGGCTTTTTAAGGGCAGGCACTGAAGACTACTGAATAGAGAGAGAATAAAATTATGTGGAAAGGGAGTTCACTTCCAGCAGCTCTAGTGTTCCAAGTGACAGGTAACAGTCAGCATTTTGTTATGCCTTTTTCCATATATCAGCAGGGAGGCATGGCTGTAGCAACTTTCCCTCCTCAAGTGTACCTTTTGATTTTGTACTCTCACTTTCCGTAGTTCTTTGGCAGTCAGGCAGCTGTCTTTCACTTCTGCCAATAAGCAGAAGACTATCAATTCATGGTGGTCATTGACTGCCTGTTCCTTCTGGATACAGGAGAAGCCGTCTGCAATATACAGTTTATTTTTTTGTTAGAAATAAGGCACCAAATGGAACTTTATAGGTGAGGGCAGGATTGCAGAGTGGTTGCAATCCTTTAAGGCAAATATTGTGTATTTAACATAATCCCTGGGAAAAGTCTGTGGTTTTGGTTTCTTTTTTTTGATCATTTTTGCTTGGGTTTTGTTTTGAAAAATTGGTTTAAGCAAATGAGCTAAGTAAGGCTGAACCTTCTAAATGCAAGCTAATTAAACAGAAATTGTGTTGACCTTTGGTCTTACTCCTCCTCATCTTCAGGCTATTAATAGGTCTTCTCTTTTACATTACAATGCATGTTTAGGTTTGTAACTGCCTTGTGACATCTACACTCCTCTATTGCAAGCATTGCACACAGCCTTGGGCAAAATACCAAAGTTAAAGAAAAACTACTTTTGGTCAAAGACAGTTTGAGTGAAGGTTTAAATGAACTCTGGGGTCAGATTGGTTTGGTAGTCTTTAGAATATGTGCTGTCTGGAAAAGGTTTTTTCCTTCAAGGAAACCAACATTAATGAAAGGAGATACATGCCCCTACAATTCATCTATGTTCCACCCTCTTTTGTCAGGGAAATGAGGATTTTGCCAGAGGACTTCCCAAGATATCCTCATGCTATTCTAGTTTCTTGGGCAGCAGTTAAATGCTTAGAAAGCATGTGGAGAGATGTTGCCCATTGTTTTTTCTCTCTCACACTGAACTTTCTCTACCCTGTAATCTGAGTATTGTCTCATCACAGGTCATAAGGTCATGGGAGAAGATGTTGGCAAAAGTATGTGATGTTCCTGCCTTTGAGGACAGAAAACATGGGGGACTAAGCAAGTCTTCAGTGCTGAGGGATGTGACATGCTGTTATATTTCTGACATCGTTTATGCAAGTCTCTCAAAGCTGGGGGAGGGAAAGTGTGAGAACTGGCTGTCTAGAATGTGCAAATCCAAATACTAAGAGATAATTTAAGCAAAGGAAGAGTCCCATCTTGATTTAGGGGTGGTTCAAGGGCAGCAGCTAATATATAGGAATAAGTAAGTATTTTTTTATAAAGCTGATTGAATTATAACCCTTTGGATTTTCTTCAGGATCTTGGGCTAATGAGAAATTCTTTAAATACTAGGAACAAAAAGAACAATGGCATAGGTCTGTTGGCTGCTCTAAGGTCATCAACAGCAATGTTGAAAAGGCACTGACAAGTCAGAACTGTTACATACGTCTGTAGTGAGAACAATGCTAAATATTACAAATAATCATATAACAGTGAACAAATCAATCATATTAGATCAAGAAGTAAAGACTGAAAGAACACTTTTGAAAACTTGTGTTACAAATTTAGAGACAGAAGAATACTCTTATTTAAATGGCTAATGTAAAACCATCCAAAATCTTAAGGACTGACATGAAGCAAGTGCTGTTCTATATGATAATAGAAAATAGGCATTATAAAATGTGTAGTATATCAATCAGTTACATTAAGAGTTTGAGCTTGTCTGTGAAAGAAACTTGACTCCTGAAGTGTTACACTCAATGAAGAATCATTGAATTAAAATGAATTTTTCTGATCTTCGGTCATTGGATGTTTGTTTGCAAAATAAACCAACCCTAAATGAACACACAGTTGGAAGAAATGCAGAGGAGAAAAATGACAAATTATGACCTGGCCTCATATATTTGGGTTAAAGAGCACATTAGGTGACTCTTTTGAAAGATGGACTCAAACCTTTGGGAAATTAGTCACCATGGAAGCAGGCCGAATGGACTTTAAGGATGAGGAACACTATCCTAAAAAACAGCATTGCAAGGTATCAAGGCTCGTGGGCAACAGGCAGTGGACAGGACTCTCCCTGTAGATAAGTGGCAACCAAGAGCTGATGGCAGTTGAATGCACTGAGCACAGAATGGGAGTTTTCCTTTCCAATATTATTGATGGACTTCACTTCTGGAATATAGTCAGATTTGATGGATTCTCTTCAAGATGTGTTTTTAAATCAAATTTGGTGCTGGTTGCAGGTATCTACAACACGTGATGTAGATAGTGGTGAATAAGTAAATTCTGAGTTTGTTGAAATGGTTTCATCATGGAAAAAAAAAGGAACAGTCTTCAAAAAGCATACAGCATCAAAAAGTCACAGCATCAAGAAGCAGAAAGTAAAAAAGAATATGAACTTGCATAAAATGGAAAAAATATTTTAAGTGATAACTGGTTAACTGTTTCACTAGTTTATTGATGGACTTCATAGATTCTCCAACACTTGAAATTAATGTCAGGATCCAAAATCTTATAAAAAACTGCTCTTGTTCAAGAAGCTGTTGAGCTCTGTCATGCTTTTTGAGAACCACAGTATATCCTTGCAACTTTTTGCAAATTCCTTTGGTAGCAGCAGCATTCAGTTTTTGTTTTGAGGAAAAAAAATCTATTTAAAACCTCCCCCCCTCAAAGTCTTATTTTGTAAGTCTGTGGCAAGCAGTGACCTCTGTGCAATTTCAGTTCTGTATACATTGTCACAGATCCTCATCAAGTGTTACTTTTTAACTTCCTAATCATATCACCTATGTTCTTTTGACATCGAAAGATGTAAAAGTGGCTAGTGTGGTTGTTGGTTTAATGGCAAGGTGTTAAATAGCTTAGACTTCTGTCTTTAGCTACTTGGCTAATATGAAGCTGTTTGGATACAGGTCTTTGTTTGGATATAAAATCTTTCAATGGAAGTTCTTGTGCTTGTGAAAGTAATTTCATCCAGTGATGACAGCTAGTAGAGACTGCCTTGCTGTGGTCATGGAAAGTTAAACTGGTACGATTCTCACCAGGTGACCTTCTCACAGGATTCTCTCTGCTCTCAGAAGACAAGCCATCTCTTTTCCCTGGGTGGAAACTCCAAAATCATCAATAAAGCTAGACATAATTTTGTGTCCTTATGAGCACTGCTGTTTTGAAATACATGTTTTCAGGACTTTTTTTCCTCTCAATTCTGCTTTCAGACCTATAGCTCTGAATCCTTGGGTTTGGGAATCTCTGCTCAATTTAGTAGATATGAAATTTTGTCTCCTTGTGGTGTTAGACTTGGACATGACATTGAGGAATATCGTATGAGAGAGAAAATTGAGGTCTTGAACACATATTTGATATTAGAAACTGTGTTCTATCAGTGTTCAGACTCAGATAGCTTCTGACTATTATACAAGTGTGGTGGGTTTTTTCTTTTGGTTTGTTTTGTTTGTTTTTTTGCAAAGATACTGGATAACTTCTCATGTCTGGGCTGATACAGCTTGAGACTTCTTTTTCATTTGTGAGGGGATACACCTCACCCACTTTCAGTGGTAATCATGACCTTTTTCTTTCTTTCTTTTTTTTTTTTGTGTGTGTTGGACAGTAACAGTCTTTTTTACTCTTCAGAAGTGTAGATTTTGATGGCAGATAAAGTTGTTTTGTGAATGTACACTGCAAAAACACCATAAAGGAGAAGAATTATCAGTTGCTTCCATAGGATGAGAGCAGATATGTAAACTACCATTAACATGAGGAAAACTGTCACTTCTTGAACTATTCCCAGAGGGTGTGACAATATTTGTAAGTATAGATCTGTATACTGTATCATACAGGAGCTGTCAGATTTTATTGAGGAATGTGGAGAGGAGTGGTGTTTGCCAAGAACATTCCTATCAGCATATTTGACCTGATGCAACCTTTATACCTAGAGCTTTCCATTTATGTCATGTGGTGGGTTATTTTATTCCAGGTGTCCAGAACCTGTCAGGGATCCTCACTGCTGAGGCTCTCTGGGAAGAGAGTTGAATCAGAGCACATCCAGGTGCCTCAGCTGTGCTCCCTCCAAAACAGAGATAGTCCTGAAGACAAGCACACTGCTGCATGTTGATCCTTGTTCAGGACAGACTTCCTGCAGTAAAAGATGCCAGCCTGCAGCATGTCTGCTGCCATTTAAGGAACTCAAGGAATGATCCTGCTTCATTAATCAAAACTAAAGGAACTCAACCCTTAGTTGGACACTTTGTGGTTGTGTGTAGCTGACAAAAATTAATTTGTAATGTTGATTGCTGGGTAACACAGATGGAGAGAACAGTGGATGGCTATTGAGTACGGTGGGAATGTGCATGGTTAGTTTTCCTCCAGTCGAGAGTATTGAACTTCTAAGAATACTGTATAGGATAATTGGCTTAATATAATCAACTTTTGGTGAGGATGGACTACATAGCTCTGTAGGGAGGTGCTGGGGGCTCCATCCTGGGTGCAGAAGAATATGTGACCAAAATCTGTGACAGGGAATTTGTGAAAATGGGATCGTCCTACATGTTAAATGATGAGTGGTCTCCATTATAGTCATTTTATGATCCTTATTATGGGACAGAAAGTGCAAGCATTCATGGTTGCATCACTGACTGCGTACCTGTCACATGAGGGCAAATATATTTGAAGGCAATCTGACAGTTGATGAATATATTTCATTGTTTTTGAGAGGAATGACTTTGGGCTACTTGTGAAGCTGGTGTCTCCATGTGCAACTTGAGCTTGATGAATTCTCAAGGTTCCCTATCCTGCTCCAATATTTTAAACTAACGTTGTTGCAGGACAAAAACTGGTAAGGAATAAAACAGGAAAAGACCTGGATTCTCTTTCTTCAGGGCAACAGTGTTGACTGTTAGTTGTGTGACCTCAGGGAAGTCAGTTTAGAGCAACACTTGCTTAAAAAGAGCAGTCTTTTTTGGTTAATTATAATAATGCTTAGGTTTCATGATTTGACACTGGAAAAAAAATGTAATTTTTCATCTGAAAGTATCAGTTTGAGACTCTTAGCCTAGTATTATTTTGAGTTTGGTTCAGCTGTTCTGCTTTAGTGGGATTCTTAACTTGCATGAGAAGAGACTCAGAAATTCGTTCTGTCTGTGGGTATGGTTTCTGGAGATGTACATCACACAAACTCCAAGACTGTTATCCCAGTCTGCAAGAAAAGGACACAGCAAGCCGGGAACTGCCTAGAATGTTTATTTGGGTTCCATCACTAGAGTGTCAAAGCACCGTATGTTCTCGAATGCATTTGTTTTCCCATGGGGAGACTGAGTGGCTTTTCCAAGATCATACAGAAATGTGTGACACAAATAGGAACTGACTCTTGGTTTCTTCGGTCTGAACTCATTTTGTCATTGGTACAATGCCGTCTCTCTGTGTGGGACTTTCTGGTAGAAGTTTTTCTCTTGTCTGAGGAAATAATTTGAAAACTACAGTGATTCTATGGGTAAATCCTGGCCTTTGCTGCCCTGGGAATGTAACCATCTGATATCACTGATAGTGCTGATTTCTTCTTCGATCCTTCACCTAGAGAAAATAGCAGTTTCTGAGAGTCAGAAGCAATCTGGAGCAATCTGTTCTGTCTAAGTATTGCAGATATGATTTCAGAATCCACCCAGAAGAGGAACAATTGCTCTTTTAGGATCTTTAAAGCAAATGGGCGTGTAGCCATTTGTAGCTATTTAGCATGGTGATTTTAGGTGGCACTTCGGGTGATAGTTACCAGAAGCAGAAGAAGAGTGAAGTCATAATTATTCCTGTATATATTTATTTTTCTACTTTGCAGTTGGTGCCATCTGCTCTTGGAGATGGAATTTGATGGAGCTTTGTCTGATCCAGAATGATGGTTCCTATCCACTGACATTGTTTAACAATGCATTTCAGAGTGCACTCTAATCTTTGAGTATTTTCCTGGTGCCACCTCAGTTTCCTCTTGCTAAAGTAGATGTTGAGTACCTCACAGGAGTGTTTAACTTGTGTTTCAAATTAAGCGTAATTTTTTTTGTTTGCAAATTGACTTGAGGCCATCTGGTGAAAAATGCCTTAAGCTTCTATAGGAGTGGTCAGTAGAGGAAAAGCCTTAATCCCATACTGCCTCCCACCTTGTGGAAGGCACAAGGTGGAAAAAGCAAACTCACAAATTATGTATAAAGAAATTACTGTCAGCAAAAGCCAGTTGATCTGCGTAGTATTTTCATAGCATGTGACCATTAGTGAGATGAATATGCAGTAACACAGCTTTCAGCTTCAAGAATTATTAGTGGTTAGAGATTCCCTGTTGTCTTTCATCACCAGGAAAGTTGCAGGGGATATAGATAGGGGTTTTTTTTGCATACATGAGTGTGTTGGAAGGGGATGTCTTAACATGCTGTACCCCATGCTGTCTTACTGACTCATGCCTAGAATTAAGAAAATTGCTTGCTGAAGTAATGTGGAAACCAGCAACTAAATTTCAGTATTTACAAGAAGACTAAACAGTATTAATGTTGTTTGAACATTTTGGAAGTGGGAGACGGCAGATAAATGCTCTTATACACAAAAGAATTTTGTAATCTAATGAATTAAAATGTTAGCAGTGATGCAAGGACTATCTTCCAGTGTACTAGACAGCAAGGGCTTATTGGACTGTGTATAATTTTTTTGTTGCTACTGTAAATAACTTATTTTTTCCAGTGTGCTGTGATACAAACTGTAAGATTGGGTCTCTCGTGGTGCACGTGTCATCAGAGGTTAAATTTTAGATCTTCAGCAAAGCTCCTTTTCTTGCTCCTTCTAAAATGAACTTTCCTTTTTCCATTTTTAATTCTGTGAAAAGACTGTAAACAAACAAACAAACATGGCCACTGAAGTTATTGGTTATACAGAGCTGGGACAGAAGCAATTTGGAGAGGTGAAGGCTTTAATTATATTAAAAATACCTGCTCAGCTCTTCAGGGAGCTACTGGTATTGGAGGACTACTTCCTGTTTGCAGGTTAGAATCACGATGTTGTCACGAGTTCACTGTTCCTCCCCTCATAAAAGTAGGAGTGCAGGTATGGTTCTTAACTGTGTTTTATTTTGGGACACAGTAGATAAGGGATGCGATTAACATTTTGTGACCCTTTAAAACACACATACAAGTTTAATCTGTTTTGTTTTTCAGCTGTTGGGCTTTAGTAACCTCCTGTTTAGATGTAATTTCTGCTTGGGGTGGGAACATGCAGGGCAAGGGATTCATTTTAGCTGTATTTCTCTAAGCTGATGGATACCTTAAAAATGAGGAAAATTTTAAATATGCTGGCCCGTATGTAAAGTGTTTAATGTATAAATGTCTCTGGTAGAGAGGTCACTGTCAGTATTGATTGCTGGAGTGATGTACACGTGAATAATATGTTCAGATAAAACTGCCAAGCAATTTACAAGAGTTGATGTTGATGCAGCTCTTAAAAAAATAATAATAAAAAAATCTTAGGAAATGTTTATATTTGTATTAAATAAAACAGGAAAGGAAAAGCAGTATGTGCTTAAAAGCACTAGAGGGAGCCAGGAGGAAGAAGAGGGGGAAACCATTGAAGACATGTTTGCATTTTTAGGCATAGTTTATACAAAGCATTCATTTAAATCCTCCGGTTTACTTCAGCTAAAATGTAGCTACAGGTCTGCTGCTGCCTCTGCCTGCTCTCTGTTCCCTCATGCTTCACTAGAGAAATTTCAGTTTTCCTGTCCTGAGGGAGGTTGGAAGCTTTGTTACTTTTTAAATGGCCCCACAGAAAACCACCTGCCTCTCCATAAACTGGTACCCCCTTTTTTTTTGCCTTGTTTTATGTTTGGATGAGCAGTCAGATGTTAAGTTGCCTTTCAGAGCTGGTGGCTGTTTTGGAGGGGGATTGGTCTATGGGGTCAGTTCTGAGCTTGTCTGCCTTTTAGATTATATAGGGGAAAGGGAGAGGAAAAAAAAAGAGAGAGAAAGTGGGGTGTTGGTGTATATCTGTATTGGGGATCAATTAGATGAAGAAGGGTTTTAATGAGATTAATTTGCAGTGGCCACACTGTTCTTGCAGGGGATCTGAGGAAGATGTGTATCTGTGAGCTTGTGGAATAATCTGTAAGAACGAAGTTATTGTACAGTCTGTCCTCGTATTTTATGAGGTTTTAGAAGTGGTGTTGGGCACACTTTTTATATTGCTTTGTCGTAAAGTGAAATGCCTTGAGTTAAAGTGTAACAGCTTTATGTTGTAAATAACATAAGTAATTTGTTTTTAGTTCCCTCCACCCTGATAAATTGCCATAATGTTGATATCTTGGGATCTGTAAGACTAGGACAAAATCCCATGTTGGGGGCTATTCTTTGGTGTGAAGGCTTTGAGGGTGGGGGAATCTTTTTAGAATCCTAAAGTGTCTTTTCTTGATAATCCAGTATTACACAACTAAGCCTGTCACTATAGAGAATTGAATTTTGATGGCCTGGGGCTTTGGCTTTGAGCAGTTTTGGGGGAAAAGGAGGAAATTTTTTGTTTTTCTTGTTACTATCTGAGGCTGCTTAGGGCTTTGGAATACTGGAAGTCAGGTAGGTAGGAGGTAGACAGACTGGAAGTGGGTGATCAAATGAGCGGAATTAATATATACATACTGTGTTTATCATCCGCCTCTGTAATTTATTGCTACTACACTCTTTGTTCAAGCTCCCTAATTTCTCTTTTCCACTTTAGAAAATAAATGGAAAGGGTAGGAATAATGGACTGGGGTTTTCTTCCTCTGGTCTTTATTACATGGCATGATTTTGAGTTATGAAAACAAGGACAAACATCTCTCAGAAGTACTCTAACCATGCTTTAGCCTGAGGACTGAGCTCACTTTAAAGGAAACAAATATAATGGAATTTAAATATGTGGAGGCTGGCGTCCTTTAGCAGTGCACAGAGATTTGTTTTCAGTGTACTTTGAGACTATAAAGAACTGTAGGCTGTTCGTAATTACGTCATTCTGTGTTTGAGATGGTGACAAATTACGAATTGAAGCAAACATTTCTTTTGAAATATTTAATAACCTCTTGGCAACAACAACAAAAAAATATAACAGGTAAGTGCACTAAGTAATTACGGCTTAATTCTTGCTGGATGCTTCAAAGTTAATTCTTCATCCGAGAATTAACTGCACTGAAGATGAAACAGAGTATTGGAAAAGCAGAATATTTTTTTTTTCCCATGCCCCTTCAGCTACTTTGCTTTGCACCGTTTCTCCTGCTGCAATGCAGGGATGGGGGCAGGCATGTCTCTTGCTCACTCAGTGTGTAGAGGCCTCTTATGGAAGTCCAAAAGTATTACCTCAGGTAGAAGACCGCAGAATTGAACTGTGAAGGGAGTGCATATTACATTTACTCCTCAGAAGCAGGAAAGCAGGCATATTTAGTCTGAAACAGAGGGTAATAATTTTCTAGCTAAAAGTTCTTATGCTTCCAAAGGGCTGCTTACTCAGAATGTGCCATGAATGCTTCAGGGAACTCAGTGATGCACAGATTATACGGTGGGGCCTCTTATTGTACAATTAAAACAGGGGTTTTTTTTGGTGATTATTCAATCATTTTTGTGACTGTTCAACTGCAGAGTAGGACCCGCCGATGTTTAACTCTGTGGGGTTAAGAGGGGTGTCTTTTTATGTGTTGAGGTAGTGGTGGAGGCACTGTGGAAAGGATGTCATTTTCCTCAGGAGAGGAAAAAAAGGAATTAGTCCCTTAAAAACACACAGTGCAAATTACTGATGTAACATGCCTAGATTTTTGTGTTGCCTTAGGAAAAGCCAGTACCTCCAGGAGCTGCCCAAGGGCAGAGTTTCTATCGCTTGACTTTCACTTATGGCATTTACCTGGCAGCTGTGGTGTTTGATAAAAAAGGGCCAACCCAGGTGTGGGTGTAAGGTGCCGCAGGGCGCATTGCCCCTTCCCTCTGCCCACTCAACTGGGGCAGAGCAGGGCACCCAGGAATCAGTGCCTGGTGCTGGTTTTTCATCTCCCGAGTCCTTTGTGTCATGAAACATTGACCTGTGCTGGTTGTCCCCATGCCCACTAAGTTTTGTGGAGAAAGATGCCACTTTGGAGGGTGGTTTGTCCTGCTCTGAGCTTGGCGTCCACAGCATCCCTCACTGAGCTCTCTGGTGGCCTGGGGAGGAAATCTAGCCCAGGTGTCTAACATGAAGCCTTGAATTCTATGCTGGAGGAATATTTCACTACAGCTTTGGAGCAGAAATTGTCACTTGGGGTCACTTGTTGCAGCATTTTTGGATACAGGAGGAGCAGCACCAGTGCCTGTTCCCAGCACCATTCAGGGTAGCCCAAAAATACGGGGCTGAGGTATTTTGATGGTCTGCTAGGTAAAGTATAAGCACAAAGAGCAGTATGCTTTGCAGATAAATTGAGAGCATAAATCTGCTGATGTGAGGTCAGCTCAGCACCTCCTGTGTGCAGGCAGGAACAGAGGCAGGGATGTTATGGGAGCAGGGACTGCTGCTGCCTCCCTGAGCTCAGGAGGGGTGGGGAGTGACTAAAGCCAGGTTGACCCTTGGCTCTTCCAGGTGAGGATTTAGGATACTCCTCTTTGCCTTAGCTAGGAGCTGGGATCACTAGCAAAGGACGTTAGCCCTTTAAAAGGTGTCTGTTTTGTCTCTATTCCTCCGAAAGGAGGTTTCTCATGCTTTTTTGGTTGGCTGTGCACAGCTACTGCAGGTGAGCCCTAAATTAAGATGGGATGTGGCTGTTGTGCTTCTATGCTGAAATTAGCTCTCCGAGAAAATATAGTATACAGAATTATTTTTAATAATGTGGGACTTTGGCTGGACTTTGCCCTGAGGAAGAGGGGACAGGATGTGAAATCTCACTCTGAGCGAGCGAGCTCAGCATAAATACATGCTGGACTTTCATCCCTGCTGGGTCTCAGCTGAGATCTGGGTGAGGATGGGATTTAAATCTCATCCTGCAGAGCCCACGGTGGCTGTTAAAGCATCCTCCTTTCCCTGCTCTCAGTGCCTGTTAGACAGCCGGGGGGGGAAGGCACCCGCAGTTCCCTTTGGGAATATGTGGTTCTTGCTGAGCAATAGCTGCCAAGAGGGAAAAGCGAAGCATTAAAAAATCCCTTTAATTGCATTTTGCTGTGTTTCTGTGCTTGATAATAGCCAGTAGCATTTGTTTCAGAATATTTTAATTGTATGATTTTTTTTCTCCCCCCCCTTCACATTAGCCTTTGAAAAAATACTTCAGTCTAATGCATTTCTTCAGCAGGATATAAATTTTGCTCAGACTGTACTGCAGTTCTCACACCCCACCCCCGAGTGTTATTGTGAAAAAGTATTATCTTTGTGTTAAAATTTGCAGTCAGGCAGGAAGGAGCTTAACTTCAGCTTCTCTGGGCAGGACTCTGCTGAAAGACGTGGGGTGTGAGCATGTTGATTTTGTTATTATCTCGGAACAGCAGCCGGCTGTCGGGCTGCCTTATTTGCATTCCCAGTAGGACGGCAAGGTGAATAATTTAATTCCAGCAGCCTCTGCCACGTGATAATGCGAGGACCCGTCAGCGATGCCTCCCCTACACCAACAGACTTCCGAGGGGAATGGAAACTTACAGAAGTGATGCGAAATCATCGTATCTCCTCCCTTAACCCTGGAGAAACCTCTCGGCAGAGCGATCGCTTCTTCCTTTGCTTTTCCAGGCGTTCCTCTGACGTGGAGTTTGAAGGGGGTGTGTGTGGGGGGTGGGTGTGAGCCTGCCAGCCAGACGAGGAGCGAGGGAGTGGGAAGAGGGGGAAAAAAACTGCACACCCAGCCACGGAGCTGGTGGGAGCAGGAACAGCGAGGAGCTCCGGAGCAAGGCCGGGAGTGGAAATTTACAGCTGCTTGCGAGCGCCTGTGCGTGTTCCAGCGATCCTTTCTGCTAAGGCTTTCCCAGAGGCTGACGGTCGCCCAGCAGAAGAAGAGCGGGAGGCTGAGCTGGCGGGATCCCTTGTCTCTTGCCACGTGTCGGTGACTGCCCGGGGAAAAGGGTGGAATAAAGCGGAATTAAATGGAAGCTCAGTGACGGCGGCTGCGGGGAGGCAGCAGACCTGTCTTCAGCACCTAGCCATGGGGCTGCATCGGGCTGCCTAGGACCCCCCACCTTTCCCCACACAGTAAGTGTCAGCCCAGATGATGTCCCTCTGAGCGATGGGAAGTTAAATGATTTAACACAACTTTTCTTATTTTTTTTAATCTAGTTAGCACCAGCCTTTTTTTTTGTAATGAGCTACTTGCCTGCTTCTTCTCAATAGTTAACGCTGGGAGCTTTTTATAGCTTTGTAAACTGTGTTACCAGGAGTGGCTTTTTAAAGCAGGCGACCCTAAACAATGCTCCTCCTGTTACATAAGGTGCTGGCTCCGCAACCAAGCGCTCCGTGTCCATGGAATATCTCTGGAAATGGCTTTATTTACAGTGCCGTTTCCAAAAATAAAATATCTGTAATATATCATTTTGCTTGCTGCTCTCCCCTGACTGCCTGCAGCTGCGGGCTGGCTCTCGGGATGCGGAGGAATGAGAGCATGGCCACTTGCATAAGGCGGTGGGAAATGGTTAGAGATGATGGGAAGATGAGCGTGCGCGCGAACTGTCACAACAAATGGCGTATGTAAATTAACCATCTCGTTATTTGTAGTCAGTAGGTCTCTGTCAACCTGAAATTCTGTGCAATGGGCTATTCCTGGAGTCGTTATCAGGCACAACTTTCACTGAGCTGAAGGGGAGAATTTTTTTCCTGAGCAAAGAGTTTTTCTTGGGCTAATATTAGTAGTGAAGTGAAATTACTGCCATGGCAAATTATTTTAATGTGTGAGGAAGCTATTGAAAGTGACGCAGCAGGCTTGCTAGGGACATGGTCAAGTGAATGCCATGTAGAGAGGTAAGTTTCAGTAATATTGAACAAAAAGCAGAAATAGTAGTCACATTCCTCACTAATGGGTTTAGAGGAAATCCTATTCCCTCTTGGCTGCTGCTTATGTTATTTAAATTATATTATGAGTTTCCATTATTTCTACAGTTACTTCTAGGAGTGGAGATTTAACTTGGTTTCTCTTTTACTTAAGTAAGTGAAAAGCTGTTAAGGGCTGTTACCTTAGAATTATGTGTATTTAAGAAACATTAGTAAAGAGACTTCTTTTTGTGCGACTGGGTTCATGGGAGTTTGGCTGTGGACTACAGTTAGGTGTGGAAGTGAGTTCTTAGTTTTTTTCGGTTTAAAAGACCTTTATGGTGACAAATAGAAATAAGCATCCCAAATATTCTTGACTCATAAATCCTACATATTTGGTTACTGTAAAATATGCTAGTTTCATATCTTTGTAGTTTTATTCAAAATAAAGTAATAACCAACTACTTCTATTTAGTTTGCTAGCATGTGTAGGAGCATCTCTGTACCTGGAATAATCCAGAGGTGATGGATGCAGGTGTGAGAGTGGTTCTACAGGATGCTACTTCTGCATGAGTTCAGAACCTGAATGTTACCTGGCATTGCAGTGTGCAAATATTATTTTATAATAAATACTTTATAATAATAATAGATGTGGTGGCACAGGACTTGCTGCAATAAAAGGACACTAGGCAGCAGAGTCAAACACTCAAAAAGTTCCTAACTTTAATTCTGGTATTTACCTGTGCCAGTGTAGGCTGTACTCTGTACCCTATTCAGAATACTTACATTAGCTTTTAGTCTTGTTTTGTATCATCCCAGATTTATATCCCCTTTCCCATCTTTTCCCTTTATTGCTGCCTCCTTCTTGGATTGACTGGTGAATATCTGAGCTGTAGCACCTGCTCCAGCAGCCCCATCTCTCTACTCTCCTTCCATCCCCTTCTTGGGTCGGCACAGCTCTTTAAAAGACTTTGAGGAGAACTAGGATGGAAACCTGTGTGACCTTTTTTTCCCCACCAGGCTATTTTTTGTTAACCTTGGTTGGTTCCCTGGCCCGACTCACTGTGTGGCCACAGCTGTACCCCCCCAACAGAGGCTGTAGGGATACAAACAGGCGTAGGGCAGGGTGGCACCATCACAGAACAAAGCATTTATCAAGCTGCAACCTCCGTGACCAGATAGCTATTCGGCGTTTCATTTTATCCCCTGTGTTTGCTGAGAGGCTATGTAGGCTTTTTGGTTTTTAATGAATGGACATTCAAGCACTCAATTAAAAGCAGAATTATTAATTTCTTTGAGTGCTTCCATAGAACTATACCACAGCTCTGGAGTGGAGCATCACCACGAATGCCTTCAGTTCTATAATAGTAACAACTAACTACATGATATTATTCTCATTCTGTAGAGGTGGCCAGGTGCCTGCTTATTTTCCACGTCTGATTTTCAGAATACTTGCCACCTATTAAAAAAAAAGCCATTTGTGGTGATGGTGGGCGTTGCTGCAATGTTCTGTGTGTTCAGGTGAAGTTTCAGCCAATATCCACCCTTATTGCAGGTAATGCAACATGTAGCAAACAGCAAGGCTTATGATGAGTAAATTCTTGAGTTTTTGGAAGGATTTTGTTGCCAAGCAGAGACAGCATTCATTCACCTTGACCATAGAACTGCCCTGTCTCCTGGTAGTCTCTTGTCTCTTTTGCAATGTACACTCCAAAGTCTGAAACTCATTGAGGATTTTCAGAGAAGTTATTTGTTGTGTAGCCCTGCTTCCTTCTGCTTACTGAATGAAATGTGTTGTCTGAGGGGACTGAATGGTGGTGGACAGATTGAACATCTCCAGGTGATCAGGTGGCTTCCATCCCCTGGTTTGAGTACATCACTCTGTCATTGCAACAGCTTTCCCAAATACTACAGGAGAGAGAAATAGGGGAACGAGGCATCTCTTCTATTATGAAGGCAAAATTGTAAAGCAAATGTGCTCATTCAGGCCCCAAGTTTATGAGTTTTAGGCACACTGAGATGAATGCAAAATGAAGAGTGTTTTTCCCTTAGAGAAGCTATCAACCAATATGAATTACTGAAATGTTTTGGTTCTGATCAGTAAATAGATGAAGGTTAGAAACTAAGACAAGACAGATGTCTGATACTTGAAGGAAAGAAAAGTCTTTTACACATTCATTTTTTGAAGAGCAAATGACTTGTCTGGAGGAATGTCTGTGAAGAGTGCACGGATGGGTTTATGTGCCCTCTCTCGTTGCCTTTGTGGGCAGAAGGAAGTGTTTGTTGCTGAGTGACTTCGTAGTGGAATGGGTCAGTATGTAGGATGATGTTGGCATTTGTATTTTTCCTTCATCTTGCATACAAGCTCAGTTCCTCTGTAATTTTCTGAGAAATTTTATAATTAAGAGCAAAGAAATTGGGCAGAATGCCTATAAACAGAACTAAATGTCTTAGTGTACTTTATAGTTATATTAAAGAGCTTAAGTTACATGAATTTTTATTTTATTTTTTTTTAGTACATTCCCTTTATAAGCTGGCAGAAGATACATTTTGTAGACCTAGCATAGGCTTTGGTGTTGAGTGACCTAGCTTTCATTCCTGACACAGCAACTGATTTTTTTATTTTTTTTTAAATGTGGTCTTGGGTAAGTCTTCTAATCTTCCTGTGCTTCAACTTTCCCTTTGGACAGAGGTCAGAGTAACAGCAGGTATATAGAGATTTTTTTGGAAATGTGTTTTCCATCTTGGTTAAATGCTTGCAGGGTTGATGGCCTCTGAGAGAGGCATTCCCTCAGTAAGAAGGGGTGTTATGTTGCTTTTGACGGGCTACTGAATACCCCAAAACACACATCTTGTAAACTTTGCCCACCTCTGGATTCAACTTGCTGCTTTAGTCTATGTGATTTTGCTTTTTTTTTCGGACTTGAACAGAAACAGCCGAACATTTAGAAACTGGTACTTTAAAGTTGCCTTTTGGTGATTCTGTCACCTAAAATAAAAGCAATTTTTTTTTTCTCCCAAACAGAGATGGAATTGTATTCCCTGAAAGTATTTTTGTAAAAGTGTGGCTCATAAAATGTGCTGGATTCTCCAGCTCTGGCGGCTGAAATGTCCCGTTCATACTGATGGCAACAGCAGGCTTTGGAAACCTCTGTTCCTTCTACAGCGCTGCTGGGGCGTTCCCCTCACAACTGGGAGAGACAACCTTCAAGGCCAGGAGAGCTGGTCTAGTGACATACAGCTTTTTCTTTCCTTGGTCTCATAAGCTCCTCATGAGAGCACTGGTGAAATAACATCATCACAACTAAACGTTTCAGAAGTTGGCTGGTCCCCCATTATGAATTTGGGAGCGTCCACAGAGTGTTTCTGATGTTATAAAAACATATGCTGTTGAATAACCATTAGATGGAAAAAGTTTTCCTAGAAAGTAGGAAAGAAAGGGGCTCATTCATCCCTGTCCCTTGTTGGCAGACAGCAGTGTCAAAATTTATGAACAGATGCTCTGTAGTGTGCCTGGTAGAGCAGGTCATTTCACAATTTCAAAGCTCCAACGGTTGGAAACCTTTGTATTTTCAGCTTAAGTTTGTTCATTTGCAGCTTATAGCTATTTGTTCTGCATAAAGAAAGTGTTGCTGTTATTTGAGCTGAAATAACTGCTTGGACTTCTCTGTATTTTTTGTCTAAGTTTATCAAGGCAAGCAGTTTTAGCCTCCTAGAGATGCTGGTTTTTCCCATTTGTCTGGTCCTTCTCTGCACCTGCTCCAATCTCTATGGGTTTTACTTGACTGCAGGTGTTCAGGATTGTGTACAAAGTTCCATATGAAATTCCATCAAAACTCTGTACAAAGACATGAGTATCTTTATATTTCTATTGGTGACTTTCTTAATTTGTCATGGATTTGTGTCTTTCTCCTGTCCATAAAACACCAGTGTAGTCATTGTGTGAGTATCTGTCTGTCTTTTACTTCTGGTGAGTCCTCAGCTTGAAGTAGATATTAATAGAATTATAGAATGATTTGGGTTGGAAGGGACCTTTAAAGGTCATCTAGTCAAACCTGCCCTGTAACGAGCAGGGACATCGTCAACTCGATCAGGTTGCTCAGAGCCCCATCCCACCTGATCTTGAATGTTTCCAGGGATGGGGCATTTACAGCCTCTCTCTCTTCTCCCATTCAGTATTATCTGATACTTGTTACTCTTAATTTTTATTCCATCTGTATTATCTCACTCCTGGAGGCTCTCCAGTTTCTCAGGTCCTCCAGTCCTTGCTTTTGTTGATGAGTCACCACAATTTTTGGGTAGGCTCTTAATTCCCATTCCCCTCTAAAAAAAGATCCCATCTCCAAATTGCTCTTATCTTCCTAGATAATCAGTCTCCCTTTACATGGTAATTTTCCTTCAACTAGTTAATTTTCTATTATGTTCAATTTAGTATAGTTCTGTGTCAGATTCATGGATTGAACATTGTTTCCTCTGTCTAAAAATACATTAGTAAGGGATTGTCGTATGGGCTACCTTTGTTAAGCCTGTGTTGCATTCTTTTCAGTTGTCATTTATCGTTGCATTTCTGTTATTTTTAAACTGGTTTCTTGAGGAACCAAAGCATTTGTGGTCACGCTGTCCATCTCTCATCCTGCTTCTCACATGGTAACTTCTGACCTTACTGGCCAATTCCAAGCAACCTTGACAGAGGTCTAAATGCTTGAAAAATACCAAGTTCCAAAAACTGAACTGAAAATGGGTGATGAAAGGAATAGGAAATTTAAACCAAATTAGTGCCTCTACTGGAGAGAAGACCTTCCAAGTAAAGCTTAGAGAGGAGAGAGCTGATATAAGGAGGAGAACAAGGCAGAAATGCCCCAGCTGTGTCAAGAGCTTTAGCAAGAATTCATGCTTTCTTTGATGCTAAAGAATCCAAACATGAGGAGCAAAGCTGGAGGAGAGGAGTCCTTGTTTTACCATGCGCCTTATGAAGAAGACAGCCCTAAGACTAAGGGGTAAAACTCCCAAATTTCAGCAAAGAAACTTTACCTCCATTTGCTTCTATCTGTTATTTGCGAATAGCATGTGCCCCCTGGGAGATTCGGGCATGGAGAAACAAAAGGGACCATAACCTGCAGCTGCCAGTATATATTTTCTGGATGGATCATCTTTTGTCAGCTGCTGATGGGTTAAAAGTTGTCCTGGA
This sequence comes from Thinocorus orbignyianus, assembly GCA_013400375.1. Lineage (NCBI taxonomy): Eukaryota > Metazoa > Chordata > Aves > Ciconiiformes > Thinocoridae > Thinocorus > Thinocorus orbignyianus. The sequence continues at coordinate 273,550 of VXBW01004165.1, forward strand.
AAGGGGTAAATCAAAAAATGCTCTTTGATGCATATCTGGGGCTCTTCTGCTTTTTCTTTGTCTCCCCCTGCTTGCATACAGTGGATGCTTTGCTTTGTATGTAAGACTGATAAATGAAGTGAAGCAGAGGCTTGGCTCTGTTCAGTGGAGGGATGAACTAAACAGTCTCTCGAGTCCCTTCCTGCCCTGTTATCGGTGATTTTGCTGTTGCGATTAGGACACTGGTAGGGTGAGCACTGAGCCGTGCTGGGGTGATTTGGCGGCGAGGCTGAAATGTACAGTGGAAAAGTGCTAGCCTGGCTGTTGGAGTTTTATGGCAAAATTAGTGATTATTTAAATACAGGCACCATACTCTAGACAGATATGTAAGTTACCCTTGGGAGGAAAGTGTATTTATAATTTATAATCAACATTTCAGTTAGAAATGTGGACTTCATTTTTTTAAAATCTGAGAACTTCTGGCTCATGAGTATTTACATTTAAAAATCAAATTATCTCCCCCTTTGCTTTTCCTTCTGTGGAGTCTTCTAAAAAGGGAAGATGAAGGGATGTCTTCAACAATCTGAATAAGTCACCTTGGATGAAAATACTTCTTGTTTGAAAGAAAGGGGCAGTGAGGTGGATTGAGAACTGGCTGTGTGTCAGGACTCAGAGGGTTGTAATCAATGGAGCAGGGTCAAGTTGGAGGCCTGTAACCAGTGGTGTCCCCCAAGGGACAATACTCAGTCCAGTCTTGTTCAACATATTCATCAATGACCTGTACAGGAGGACAGAGTCTATCCTCAGCAAGTTCACAGATGATACCAAATTGGAAGAGCTGGCTGCCACTTCTCAGAGAGCTGTGCTGTCACCCCCAGGATGACCTTGACAGGCTGGAGAACTGGGCAGAGAAGAACCTAATGAGGTTCAACAAGGGCAAGTGTAGGGTCCTGCACCTGGGGAGGAAAGATTCCGAGCACCGATATAGGTTAGGGACGGACCTGATGGAAAGCACCTCCGAGGAGAAGGATCTGGGGGTCCTGGCAGATAGTAAACTATGAGCCAGCAATGTGCCCTTGTTGCCAAGGGGGCCAATGGAATCCTGGGCTGTATAGGGAAGAGTGTGGCCAGTAGGTCGAGGGAGGTCATTTTCCCCCTCTACTTGGCACTGGTGGGGCCACAGCTGGAATAGTGCATCCAGTTCTGGGCTTCCCAGTTCAAGAGAGTCAGGGAACTACTGGAGAGAGTCCAGTGTAGGGCAACAAAGGTGATGAAGGGATTGGAGCATCTTCCATATGAGGAAAGGCTGAGAGAGCTGGGACTCTTTAGCCTGGAGAAGAGAAGGCTGATGGGAGACCTTATCAGTGCTTATAAGTATCTGAAGGGTTGGCTGAAGGAGGATGGAGCCAGACTCTTGTCAGTGTTTCCCAGTGACAGGACAAGGAGCAATTGACACAAGCTGGGACATAGGAATTTTCGTTCAAATACAACGAAAAACTTCTTTCTGGTGAGGGTGACAGAGCCCTGGAACAGGCTGATCAGGGAGGGTGAGAAGTCCGCTTCTCTGGAGACCTTCAAGACCTGCCTGGATGCAGTCCTGAGTAACGTGCTCTAGGCAATCCTGCTTTAGCAGGAGAGTTGGACTGGATGATCTCTAGAGGTCCCTTCCAACTCGGACAATTCCGTGAAATGCAATATGCCCGTTAAGGTGCTGCTTTTGTCAGACTCTCTCTTGCATCTTCACATCCTCATGTAGTGTCTTCACAATAAAAACATGCAGAATCAGATCCTTCTCAAAGTGTGTTGTGAATTAGTAACCTTCTAATTGCAGCACATGCAGGATTATGGGGTGCTTGTTGTTTAAACAAATTTGTTGTATAATACAGACATCCCAGCCTTTTCCAGTGCTTGTATGTAGTAGAATGTGCCCAAAGGAGTTAGTCATTAGTATACCCAGCCTTCAGTCTTGCACGTTGGCAAGTTGAGGTGTGACTCTGCTCAGTTGCTGGTCGGATGGGACTGCCAAAGCTCGCAGTTGTGAGCTCCACAGGAGCAGGAATCCTCAGCTCAGACCTCAGCCAAGTAGGGAGGCTTATATAGGCAAAACTGCAGAAATAAAAATGAGTCTGAACTGAACCGTGAGGAGCTCAAAACTGGAAAAGAGGTGAGCTTTCAGATGTTGAATGGGGAAAATATTTCTGTAAAACTGACCTAGCAACAAATGAGAAGCTAAATACAAATTCCCCTACTCTGGACAATATAAAGGACCTTTGGGTTTAAACAAGACATTTGAAAATATTTCCTGTGTTTCATAGAAACTGTTCTTACAGAGATAATCTGCCGAAATATTTTGAAATGTTTTTAATAAGATGCTAGGACAGAGTCTGTGTAGGTTTTAGTTTATTTATTTATTTAAAGCACCGCTCTGTGGTTTGAATTTTATACTTGGCCGTTTTATATGTTTGCTATTTATAGTTGTAAAACAATGTATGTCTAATCTGGGTATTAATTTCATGGGATATTTGGGGATTAGTAACCCGTAGATATATGGCACAAATGGGATCATACTTCAGGGTGGACTCTGTGGTGTGTCAGAAGTAACAAGCAAGCATGAGGGAAGTCAGTGCTTTGGGACTACTGGGAAAAAGTTACACCATTCTGGTTTCTTCTTTGTACTGTGTGTAGTATGCTCATTTAGTTCTGTCCTTTAAAACCTCTTGTTTTAATTGTAATAGTTGAAGAAGAAGAAGGAGATTGAAGTAGTTTGTACATATATTTATGCTTCCACAACTAATCTTGCAAATGTGTGTAGACAAATGGTGATGGTTGTCTGTTGTTCTGGAAAGATATGAAAGTGACTTTATTTTTACTTTTTTTTTTCTTCTCTCTTTTCCCCTCTTATAACTGTACAAACTAGACTACATTCCAGAATGGTGCTGTGTTCTCTACGGAAAGGGATACTGCCTTAACCAGAGCATGTTCCCATCTGTAGTCTTGCCATTGATTTAAGTAGATTTTGTATTGTAACCTCAGCAAAACCCACAGGAATTCACAACTTAATGCTATGTAGAATCCGAAACAAAGCTACTTGGTTTCTTTCATGTATAAATACAGTGTTGTGGTATTTTTGCCATATAGAAGAAGAATGTTTTAAATTTAGCAAACAAACCCATTTTTGTTAAAATGCTCAGACTTTCATTTACATGTCCTGAAAACATTTGTGTCCATATTTCAGCCTGACCCTCTGTTCCTTATTTAATTCAGGCAATGTTTTACACAAGTGAGATCTGACCCACAGATTCTTGGAAGTCTGTCAGACTTAGGGGGTAGCTTCAGCTGCTGCTTCTCAAGAAGCTTTGGGCTGAAAAAGAAAGGCAGCTGAAGAGGAAAGAGTTATGGCAGAGAAGTCGGGACTTTATCTAGTGAAGCCCTAAACAGAAGGGCGCTTCTGGTTGTGCTGGCCATCTACATTTAGTTATCTGCATTGTGATGAAGTCGGTGAAGTTTGGCAGAAGCCTCCATGGAAATCTAGTGGAGCCTGCCAGGTATGCAGCGTCCAAAAAACGTTGTACATAGGCATAGACTCGCTGGAGCACTGACCTGTGGCTTGGGGGCTTAAGGAAGCATCCAGCTCCTGTGCAGGTGCTAGGTAGCTGCTTTCTACATACTAACATGATTTGTGAATGTACATGAGAACTTTTACTGCTCTACTGAGTAGCTGAAGCACAATAGAATTCCTGAGGCATAATCTTTTCTTGTTCATAATGTCTTTGTGTGTTTTTATTGCATTTTCTTATAAACCTTAAAAGCTGATTTTGTTTCGTGTTTGTTTTAAGGCAATCCTCTTCTATCCTGAAGGAAGAAATCCACGTGAAGGAAAACCATGCCTTTGTTTAGTAAATCGCACAAAAACCCTGCTGAGATTGTGAAAATTCTGAAAGAAAACATGGCCATATTGGAAAAACAAGAAAAAAAGACAGACAAGGTATGAAGTAATCTTGCACAAGGGAAATAAGGTTTTTATGCCAGGGGAACAGTAGAATAAGGGGAATAAAACTGTGTTTGCTCACTGTCTGTATTCTGCAAGCGTGTAAGTATCTTTGTGTTTGAATGGTCCTGCTGAAATCAGAGGGCTTTTGCATAAAGAAGGTGCAACAGATCTGGTGATCAAACAGAAAATGCTGAGATGTAGGAACCTCAGCCAGAACAAAGGGTGATCTCCTACTACTTCAAATAGTAAGGCATCTAATGAAACAGCTTGGAAGGCTATTTGAAAACTATCGTACCATTGATCGGTTTAGCGGGATAACAAATGAGGCTGCAAATTAACGTGTAGGCACTCACAGAACAAAATCTTACTTCTGATGAACTTTGTTCGTATAAAATGGCAAACCTGTATGTATTCAGATATATACAAAAGAGATCTCACTCTGTTGATCCTTTCCAATCTTTTGGTTGCTAGTGTTTCCTAAATGAGCTACACTATTCATATTCCAATTATAGGGTTAGGTTTTTGCTAATATTATTGCTCTCCTTTAACTCAGTGACACAGACCTGAGTTACTTTTGCCATTCCTCTGGTGACGTGTGGAGAAGATGCACACCAGCATATAAAATGCTCCCAAATAGGAATTTATGCTTATATTAAAAAAAATAATATTTTTTTTCATCTGATGCTATGACCCTCTGTATTATTACTGTACTAGAAGTATATGATTTTAATGAACAACACACTTTTTCAGTTAAAAATGAAGGTCAGTGAAAACAGAAATAGCTGATAAGTGACATGAACAGTTTTTGTGCAGTAGATGTTTGTGTGCACATTGCACTTCCTCCACCTTGTGCAGAAGTCTGTATTAGAACGAACCCAACCCAAAAGGTAAGCACAGAGCCTTCAGGGCCTTAGTGAAACCCTCTTGAAACTTTTTGGTTCAAAGCAAGTAGCTCAGTGCATGTTAATTATGTAAGATCAGTCACACGGATTTCAGGGAGGCCTCTGGTATTTGATGTCTCATGCTGAAATACCTTCAGTTAACTGAAGAGCACTGAGAGAATCTGACTCTGAACTAAAACTTAAAATAAGTAACTAAATAAACCAGCAGAATCTGCCCTCCCTTGCTGAATTCATCTTTTGGAGCCTGATTAAAGAAGACATTCAAAGCAGAAGCTCTAGACTCAGATTTATTTTCAATTTGCTTTGCAGCATGACTCCTCTGGGTTGTGGTTTTGAGGATTTTTGGCTTTGAGCTGGTTTGTTTATTTGGGTGTCAGTGACAAAGGAGGAGAAATTCAGACTTCTTAGAAAATCAAGAACTCAATGTAAATTTTCTGTAAGAGTCAGAACAGCTGGCGTGTGTTTTCCACACAAAACAAAAGAGCTTTACCCTGGTGTGTTAGGATGGAAGCAGCTCACAGATTTAGTGACGATGCTTATTTTACTGAAGGAGGCTGATTTTCAGTATTTTCTGCTGTGTTTTATTGCTAAGGGATGGAGACTGCTTCTGGAACGAATGTGGGTGATCAGGGGAGAGGAGGGAGAGGGGGACAAGGCAGTCGCTTCAGCGGCAAAGCAGAAAGTGAAGAAAGCACCCTTTTTTGGACAGTATTTACACATAGGCTTTACGTGGCTTGTTGACTCAGGACTTTGCACTCTGATGTCGAGGCAGCACACGGGGCCTTTCTCCCTTCAGAAGGGAAGATGTGAGACTCTTCAGTAAGGCTGCCTTTCAGCTAAAGTGTTGCACTGAGCTGTCCTGAAATAAATACCTTTTAAAGAAAATGGCCACATTCATGGTCCTGAGTTTAGGGAAGTAAATTATAAGGAATATCTGTAGTGCTGTGACAACGATAAACTTTAAAAAATGGCAGGAAAAGTAACTTGCAAAGCCAGTCAACTCATCATTTTTCTTACTATTCATTACAGGTTTGTGGGCTTAATAAAACCATATTAAAGTGTAGTTTGCCTTTTGAATTGGAGAAGAAAAGATGATGGGGAGACTTCCAAAGGCACACAGACTTTCAAAACTTATTCACTTACTAATACTGATAAATAACATCTTTCTTTTCATTAGTGTGATTAGAGAAATTTAACTGAAACCAAAACCAAACAAAAGCAAACAAAACTAAAGCACAGTGCTGTATGCCGTGCTCTTCACAACCTGGCAAGGTTTTCAAATTTGCCTCCAACTTGATTTCCAAAGGGAAATCAAATGTGTCAAGCTTTCATAAAAGTGCCCAGAAGCCTGGCTCCTGCAAGAGCCAGAGACCCTGGATATCCCAGAGCTGGTATTGGACCCTGTGGGCCAGTGAATGCAGAAGTTCAGGAATCAGGACTCACCAATTTTTCAGATTTCTGGCTCCTCGTCTGCTGTGAGAACTGGAGGGGTACTGTTGTGCCTCTCCGTAAAACCAAAGTTTCCAAAACTTCTGGGGTACAACTCCATGGCATCCCTGATGTTGTTCATGTGCAGAATAGCTTCCAACTAGGACTTGCCTCAGATGCTTAAATAAGAAGATTTATGCTCTGACAATTGAGCTGTTGTTGTAGTACAGCCAATGTGGTATGTGGGCAGAGACAGCTAAAAGCTGCTAATACAGCCGGAATTGGCAGAGAAGTGTGGCAAAGCCTAAATTAACTGCAGGACTAGCAGAGAACCTTCTTGTTTCCTTCCCCAGTTGAGAAATCATAAGCATGAGGTGAAGATGCCCTGGGCAGCTTGGGTGAGGGACATGAGGTCAGACAGGGAGAAGCTTTGATGCTTCTAATGCAACTTTTTGTAACGGTCATCAGGAACCATCTGTGCCTTGGAGGGGCTGTTTTTAAGTAATAGAATGGACCATTTTAAAAAAACCAAACATATTAATGTGTGTAGTGTTGCTACAATGGTTTTTAAACACCCTCAACTGAAAAACAGGACAAGTTCCAATGTTGGGTTCTCTTTTTTTTTTTTATGGGTGGAATTTTTTGTTTGTTTTTATTTTCTTGCATGGATGCATGTGTGCTTGAAGCTTTGCCGTTTTCTCAGCCACATTCTGATGATTGATAGACCATGGGTTGAGAAATGCCACAACACGTGGCTTCTCTTTCTTTGAAGTGCTTTTTCTAATACCTTATTTTAATTTTTATTTTTTTTTAAATAGCATCTGTTTTAAAGAAGGTATTGCAGCACTGCCAAATCTAATGCAGCGATTGGGACATTGAGTAGGCTAAGACAGGGCTAGGAAAGTGGACTAAAGCCTTCTTTATCAATCATCTTTCTCACTTCCAACATCTGAAATAAATAAGGTGTTCCTGGGGCACATACAATCATGTTCAGGCTTTGATGCAGTGAAGATCAATTAATTACATTTTATTACAGAATTCTATAAATGCCATAAAAAGTTAATCTTGGTCATGCAGAACCAAACTGAATGTCATGAGAAATATCCATTCTGGAAATAACTAGAAAAGCAGGGAAGTATTTAAATACTTAGGAAATTAAGTCTTCAGAGCTTAGACTCCCTTCCTTCTTTCTGGCACTAACTCCTGTAGCGCTCAGATAGAACAGAGAGCAGAGGAGGAGGAGGAACCCTCATATCAAGTGGGCAGATCTGTTGAACCTCAGGAAGAATGGACAGCATGTGACATGCTGGTCATACAGTGTATGATTAATACACTGCCATGTCTTTTGCTGATGGGTGTTGTAAAAGAACATGGAATCAGAGACATCTAGGTTGGAAGGGACCTTTAAAATCATCAAGTCTGACCATTAACCTAACACTGACAAAAAAACGCCACTAAACCATGTCCCTAACCACCACGTCTACACATCTTGTAAATACCTCCAGGGATGGTGATTCCACCACTTCCTTGGGCAGCTTGTTTCAATCTTTGATAATGCTCCCACTTCATGAAAAAAGGGGGGTGCCATCCCAACTTCTCAAGGTCTTGTGTTCAGCCACTGAGCCCAGTCAGCACAAAGAGGTGCAGGTGGTCTCCAGTATGTCACCGAAGGATGTCCTTGAACACATCACCTTCTCTCTACTAACCAAACACTTTTGGGTGCGGCACCTGTGACTCAGTGCCATCTGCTGTGCCTACAGGTTGGTAACATTTTCTGAACCTGCCCTGCAGCAAAAGCCTTCAAAGTGTCACAGGCAGTTAATTTAGCAAACGGATTCTGGGGTTGGTTGAAACTTGGCCTAGATGGACTGAAAGACTTGCGTTTTTTAGCACAGTCAATCCAAACTTGTTTTTTTTTTTCATGAAAGGTGACAGCAAGTGAGTTAGAGCTGGTTCCAGGTGTTGTACTGAGTGTTTTCCAAGGCAGGCTGCAGTGCCCTTAGTTGCTGTTCAGAAATTTAATGATACTAGATATAAAATAACCTGAAATGTCTAGCTTCCCCTTTCACTCAAATATATCTAACGAGACTGCTTGTTCGAGTAGGTCACTGTAATCTATCCTCTGCTTCATCTCCATGTACTGTAACAAATTTGGTATTGTCCAGGAGGGTCAGGAGAGCAGCATTTTATTAAGACTGCAGTTAAAAGGCTTTAAGATTTCCAGAACAAACATTTACATCCACAAATCCAGCTTTTTTACATAGCAAGGGTGAAGCCATTATCAGCTCCCATTCACCTTGCTCGCTCCTGTGCTGATAAAGCTGCTGGGGACCAGTGTGTGAGATGAGGTGCGTGTGGAGGACGTGCTGTGCATTTGCGTGGAAGAACGGTTGCGTGACTGCTGCGAGCACCGATACCCATGGATGCGATTCTGCAGCTGCCAAACTCGGCTGCAAAATTGCCTTCGACTTCATTGCTGTGCACTGAAACTGAGGGAAGGAGATAAGAAGGGCTTGGCACCTCTTCCTTTTAGCTCAGCGTGTCCTGGGGTTTTGTGGAGCGTTTCATGTTTCAACTTCCCCGTTCTGCTAAGGCCTGTTACTGCTCTAGAGATGGGAGAAACTCCAGATACTATCAGGTGCTGGTGCCAAGAGTTTAAAGCCTGTCTCTTCTGGTTGCTTTTTTCATATTTTTGAGGATCTTGCAGACTTTGGTTCTGCCTTAAGCACAGGATTAACAGTGGGAAAGGAATTTATGTCCAGGTGGGGCAAACCTGTCTCTTCCATTTAACCATGCGTCCCTTTAAAAGGCGTTGCCCTGTTGTGGTTTCTTGGCCAAATCGTCTTTGCCAGCTTCCTTGAATACCAGGCCATAATACTTTGCTAAATAACAGAGTTCATGCCTCCTGATCCAAAATGTCCACAATTTGTTCCTGTATATCCATTCAGCATTAAATTGTACCAAGAATAAGTCAGTTGGGATGATCCTGAAGCTACATAGATGTTGGATTCACATTCTGCTAACGGCTCTTCTAGGGAGTCCTTACAGTTGCACGTAAAGAGAGTTGCACTATTCTTTCAGGAGAAAAATTGATTTGCATCACACAGTGCAAATATTTTTAAGCAGGACTGTGAGCTAAAGCAAGAGAAAGCCAGACCAAGGAGCCTTATGGTTTTGGTTGTGATGTGTAGCGTGGCATACTGGCAGTTCACTGAATCACACGTTGGAGTATTTAACATCATGCTGGCAGGCATCTGTGTGTGTGTCACTGTCTGCTGCTGTGCAAGATAGCAACAGTTTAGAAAAATATTTTTGCCCTGGAAATATGCTAGTACACTAACAGAAGCTGTATGATCCTACTTGCAGATTGAGGATTTCCTGATTGCTTTGCAAATCCCAGATACCAGGCATCCTGTATTTTTCTTATGTATGTTTGGTATCTTGAGTTTTGAAAGGTGGAAACAGTTAATGCAATCTGTTTTTTTCTTTGCTGTTTTGTTTGGTCATAAACATTATATTAAGTCTCCAATGAACAAAAGTAAGAATAAATCCTTCTGACCTATAACATGTGCACATGTGAAACCTCTAACCTGTTGGTGAAACAGAGGCAAAATAGAGACAACCCACTGAAAGCTTTAAAAAGTTGCAGTTCAGGTGTAGCACTTCAGACTGCTGATTATTCAAGGCTTGATGCTTTTCCCCTTACTGTTTTTGTAATCTTCCTTGGAGAGGAGTGAAAAGGAGCAATGAATCTACATTGCATAAGACAAGATCCATCTCTCCATCTTTGGCAAGCATAGTAGGTTGTGTTGTGAGCACTTAGTATTGGCACTTTTAAGAGAAATGTGAAATTGTTATAAGTACCTAAGGGGAGGGAAAGGGCAAGCTTTGTAAGTAGAGGTAACTTTTATAAAGCCAATTGGAATAGGTAGAAATTTAAATTGGTGAAGATGAGGACTCTTGGTAAAGCACCTCTGTGGTGTACTAATAGGATTTTTCAAAAACCGCCATTTATGAAGTTTTGATTTCCGAAGTAGAAGATCTGCTTTATTTATTTTGCTGTATCACGCACAAGCAGTGCTGGAGATAAAACAGCTTAGCCTTTGAGTATGGAAAATCCCAACTCATGTAATTATGGAAATAAAAAATCAGCTTTCTCTGCAAACAACAGATAAGACCTTTGTTTTAGCCTTCCATGCCACTCTCTGAAATCTCTGGAAGATTTTAGAAGAACAGAAAATGTCTAAGGTGCAGAGGATTTTTTTGTAATCCCTTAATGAAAGAACAAGAAACTTCTGGGACTGTTCAGCCTGGAGAAGAGAAGGCTCCGGGGAGACCTGATAGCAGCCTTCCAGTATCTGAAGGGAGCCTACAGAAGAGCTGGGGAGGGACTCTTTGTCAGGAAGTCAAGTGACAAGACAAGGGGTAATGGTTTTAAACTGGAAGAGGGGAGATTTAGATTAGATATTAGGAAGAAGCTCTTTACTGTGAGGGTGGTGAGGCACTCCAACAGGTTGCCCAGGGAAGTTGTTGATGCCCCATCCCTGGAAGTGTTTAAGGCCAGGTTGGATGGGGCTTTGAGCAACCTGCTCTAGGGAGAGGTGTCCCTGCCCAGGGCAGGGGGGTTGGAACTTGATGATCTCTAAGGTCCCTTCCAACTCTAACCATTCTATGATTCTATGATTCTTATTGAACTGTCTTGTATAATTGTGGAATATAGAGAAAGAAATAACTGTTCTGCAGCATTCCTTAATAACACTAAATTACTGACCTAAGAATGTTGTCACGCTCTTTGACCCTCCTACAGAGATCAGTCAAAAAAACCCCAAAAACCATAAAACTCAGAAATTGTCTTCTAGACCTGTCAAGGCAAATTAAACCAAAGAACCCAATATTAGCACTGAAGGCAAGGAAGATTAATACTGGAGTATAGAAATAATTCAGAAAAGGCGTTCTTATGCCTATTCTTCATTATTTTATATTCTTTATAAAGAGTGTTACCTATTCTTCAATAAAGACCAGACCTTTGCAACAAAATTGACTGTTCTTCACATGTGTATTATGCTGTAGAGAGGAGAGTCTTGAGGTCTTTCAGGGAAGATTATTATTTTTTTCCATATAGAATTTCAGGGAATCATGTCTTCATAAGCTTCTTTCTTTGCGTTATGAACCCATTAAGTCAACAATGGCAAGGTTTTGAGGAAAGTAAGCTTGAGACCAAGTATCTTTAAGACCAAGTATCTTTATTGACAGGCTGAGAGAGCTGGGGCTGTTCAGCCTGGAGAAGGCTCCAGGGAGACCTGATAGCAGCCTTCCAGTATCTGAAGGGAGCTCCAGGAGGGCTGGGGAGAGCCTCTTTATCAGGAAGTGCAGTGGTAGGACAAGGGGTAACGTTTTTAAATTGGAAAGTTGGTAGGCTTGGAGAGACCCATTAATGCTGAGAAACTTCCACTTTTGTAAGTAGGGGTGATTGAGTACATTCATAATTTAACTCTGTGCTGTCACTCCAAAGCAATTGAACATCATCTAGTCCAGCAGGGTTTGCAAAGTAATCCAAGAATTGTTAGAATTCAGTATTTACACAAAATGATGTTTCAAAATGGACCCAGAAACCTCTTGTGGGTTGCCAGTCACTATAAACTCTACTCTGTGGATAAAGAGTTATTTCTTGCTGGAAATAACTTGTTGGTTCTGTGTTAGGCTGAAGTAGAGAAGAAATGGCCATGATTGAAAAAAACCTGCCGTCATTGCACAGGTCAGTAGAGATTATGGTCTCTTTCACTCCCCTTACTCTGCTATTGCAAGTCAACCTTGTAACTTATTTGTGATACCCTGAATTTTCGTGTTCTGCAGTGGAATTGGATCCTCCCAGGGCTGGACCTTGTGAACTGAGATGCCTGTAGACTAGGAATCCGTGAGTTGCTTAGGAAGGTCAAGATCCTGATTCCTATGCAGTGACAGCAACCCAAACATTACATTGTGCTGGGAATCAACTTACGTTTCATCTTGTGCTTTGTAGTCCCTGTCCCTTCAATTGTCCAAAGTTCAGTGTATCCTACTTCTGGCAACAGATACAAGTGGTTCTGTTTGGGATTCTGGGTTCAGTTATCTCCTTTCTCTCTTTTTTCCCTTCTGTTCACACCAGCTTCTCTAAATATAATGGCATAAATTCAGTCATGACGTAAAGGACTCATAGCTAAAGGATCGAAGGAAAATTGGAAACAAAATTGTACTTAATTGCAAGAGCAAGACAAATGGCTTAAAGTGCTTAGATACTTCATGAAAGCTTTTCTTTTGCTCTGTAACTTCTGCTGAAGTGAGACTTGCAGCATTTTCCTGCTGTGGCTATTGCCACTGATGGAGAATAAATAGTAATATGGAAGTAATAATACGGTTTGGAGTTCATATCAAATATCTATCTCTTTCCCCACCTCCCCCCAGGTTTTGTTGGTTTTTGCAAGTTTTTCTAAGGGGTGTAAGGACCAGTCTGGCTTCTTATGACAAGTTGTTCTTCACCTCCATTTCTGTCATCTTGTATTTTCCATGTATTCAAGTGAATATATTTGCTTTGTTGTTTGTTTTGGACAGATCTTGGGTCTTTAGATCTTGAAATGTCTTTTTTTTTTTTTTTCTCTTGTTTTTTTTTTTCTCCTGAGTCATGAGCAAGCTTCCATCTCAGAAACAGTGCTTATGTACTTAGGGCATTATTCTCAAAATTGCTGTAAGATTAAGTGGAAATGTCAAAGTGAAAGCTAGAAGTGGCTGTTAATTTAAGAATCTGTGTTCAGGATTATGTTTTTTCTCCAGACAGGTTATGAAGGATAGGCACAGAAGAACAGCCCTTAAGTTTGACCAGGAATAGCTTTTGGTGAGGGGCTGAATGCCAAACCACAGACTGTCCAGAAGATGTGGAGAGGAAGTTAAACACAAAAAGTGAATTGCATGTAGAAGAGAAGATGAGTGGATGGGGTGGCAGATGATTAGAGAAATGTAGATGTGGTGCCCGGTTCTGCCCATCAACACCCCAGTGTTCTGTAGTTTCTTTTTCTCCTGCAGTGCTTTACTTTATGTCCTCCTTTTTGAGAATTAAACCTAAAGCTGTGTCTTGGAGATATTTTTCTGCATATTGGGAAGGACACCTTATACTTGAAAGGAAAGGTATTAATTTTTTGTTTTACCCAGCAGAATGGGTGAAAAGCCAAAAATGTATGGGTTTTCCCTTTGATATGAAAATATTTGCATAGCTCTTATAAAGATTTAGTCCTTTCGTTTCCAAGATAGCACCCCTGTTGTTAATCCCATCTGTACTCTGTGGGATATCTGTAGTGACATAGCACTTACATTTGAGGTAAAAATAGGCTCTTTTGCTGAGTGACAGTAAGGAACAACAAGGCTTCTGCTATAGTTCAAGTTATCACATAGTCATATTCATTTACATGCTGACCTATCTCAACTAGCAGAAATCCAAGAGTAGGTACAGTCTGGAGAAGAACATTTTTTTTTATGCTGTGCAAAATCAATACTTGAATCTTCCAGGTAGATGCTACGTGAAAGTGGCTTTTTAGTGTGGGTGAGGTTATTTGGGGGATTTCTAGGATTTTTCTAGGTTTTTTATTCACTAATGTGAATAAAATCGGTGATTTAAATCTGTATCAAAGTGTTGGGAGATCAGCAGCAGTTGAGAGATGCCTCTCCTGAGCACTGTGGGGCTATTTTTTGCAGATTAATAGAATTGTATTTGAAAGCATGACATTTTTCCTTTCAGTATATGAGAGAGGTATTGAAATTATTGATCTGGTTTTGAACACCCATTAATGTCCAGTTAGCTTTTACAAATGACTCATGGGTTTTCTGTGTGTATCTTGATTTTTTTTCTTCTACTGCTAAGCTAATGAAATATTCATTTCAAATAAATGTTTCGCAATATAGATGTGAAATGCTCTCATATCTTTAGCGATCTTGCCTGGCACTTTCCTGTCATTCTCAGTGTTGCTTTCAAACCTCTCCCTTACTTCCTTCCTGCTCCTTGCCAGAAAATCCAACCAGCCTTGCTGTGGGTCACTCAGGTATAAAATATGCCCTGACCCAGAAAAAGCCATTGCCTCCATAGGCCTGTGACCAGAGCAGATGGGATTTAAAGCACACACGTGAAAAAGTAACACCTTTGCTCCATGGAATCTGTATTTGTATAAAGTGGAGAAAACCTGGGAGGAGAGTGTGAGCCGGTGTTACTGCTCGGTAACCGGTGGTTGTTTCCCTTGGGAAGTGGGGCATTATATTCATATCTGATTTAAACTTGCTACCTGCCATGAATGCCATGGCAGACAGCAGGTTTATATGCATTTCTCTTTCATTTTCCTCTTGTAAGCTTTCTGGTCAAGATATTTTGTCAGGTAATTCCCGATTTGTCCTCTGTGTTAGGTAGAACCTGAAGCATTGCCCGGAATTAGCATACTAGGTGGGAGCAAAAGATGACTTATTTTAGTTTGCTTGGCGGGAGCTGTGGAGCCTTACTAAAGCAAATTATTTAATTTAATTCATTTCCCAATCTGAGACTGAAGTGCCTATGTGCTTAGTAGTCAAATCCCTTGTAGAAGGTGGTGGCTCAAACCACACACAATGGGGAGATATACATTGGTGATGGCAACACAAAGCTGGCAGGGGTACAAGGTTTTATTTGGGTTACCAGTAGAGGAGCTGGAACAATCCAACAGTTGATGGGGAAGTGGGCACTGGTTTGGTACCTCCATCTGGCACCTTTCACCCTAAGTGTGTTAATGAAGCCACCAGGGAGAAGCAGGGAGAGTGATGGTGAAATTGCTGCTGCTTCTGCAGGGCAGTGCCTGTCTCCAGCCCCATAAAGAATCTTGCCAGTTGTTAATTGTGCTCCTGCCCCTCTTTTATGCTTGTGTTCTGTAAGTGTTTAAGTTGAATATATCTGTGTGCTTGTGTAGGACCTGCAGGATTCAGTGTGGATGCTCCTCAGTGATTACATAAAATTATTAAACCATTTTTCAAAAGATAATGTCTATTGTGAGTACAGTTAGAAGCTTTTGTTTTGAACTGCTTGTCTTTTAATATAAAACAAATGTTTTTCTTTTTCTTTTTTTTGAAACAAAACCCTTATCTGCTGGCTAAAAGGCGTCAGAGGAAGTGTCAAAATCTCTACAAGCGATGAAAGAAATTCTGTGTGGGACCACAGACAAGGAGCCACCTACAGAAATCGTGGCTCAGCTGGCACAAGAGCTTTATAACAGTGGCCTTCTAGTGACACTTATTGCCAACCTGCAGCTGATAGATTTTGAGGTAGGTAACATCCATAAACCTTTTCATCTCCTTGTCAGTGTTCTGAAGTCTAAATAATTTTATTGTACTTTAAATTGTATTTTGCATGCTGAAGACAGTAGCTGCTGTAGGCTGGTCAGTGTCCTGATAGACGTGCACATACACTGGAAGGAAATGTACTGCATCTGATTTAAATCTCAAAACAAAACCAAGAAAGAAAAATTGCCATGTATATCCAAACGAGATAGGAAATGATGCCAGGAATATTGTCCATGACTGACCTTGTAAACTGCAGTGATTAACCTCTTGCTTTGGAGATAGTACAGCTAGAGTCAGCCACCATCTCTGAAGAGTGTGCCTGATTTAGAAGGGGTCCTGGGACAGGCAATAAAATTAACTGAAGCATGGGAAAACCTCATGTGAAAAAGTTTGAAAAAAAAATATTGGTTTATTTGAGAGGAAAGGCATTGAAAGAGGTGTTAAAAACTGACAGTGGGTGGCAAGGTAAATTGGGTTGCCCCCACTTAGTTCTTTGGATTAAAAGAAAGGAATATAACTTATTTTTGCTAGCAGAAAGATTGATATGGTAACAACATTAACATATGTATATATAAAAAAAGAATTATGAAGTTCAACCAAGCCAAGTGCAGAGTCCTACACCTGGGACGTGGCAATCCCAGGCACAAATACAGGTTGGGCAGAGAATGGCTGGAAAGCAGCCCTGAGGAGAAGGACTTGGGAGTGCTC
>VXBW01004165.1:290054-330087 GCA_013400375.1 Thinocorus orbignyianus
TAAGGTCCCTTCCAACTCTAACCATTCTATGATTCTATATATTCTATGGAACTCCTTGCCAGTTTTGCTGTTAAAGCCAAGAGCTTAGTAGACAACTACTAAGACAACTTAGTTACTTGTAGTTAAGGAGAAGAGTTATGGTACAGCAGATTGCAGTCATTCAGGATAAATATAAACCCTTTTAATTGACCCCTGACTAGCAGGGGCTGGGAATAAACTTTGTCACTGGCAGGTCATAATAGTATTCCTGTGGTGTACAGCCAACGGGGATAGTGGTTCCCCAGGGACTGCTGTTACAAGTCCTGTGACCTCTGTGGCTCCCAGGTGCTGGTGAATCATCACAAGTGCCTGAGCATCTCTGAGCAGGTGGAAATCCCCAGCTCCCAGGAGCCAAGGTCTGAAGCAGGGACAGTACCCAATGCGTAGAACAGGACAAGCACTGAATTTAAAAATCAGTTCCCCAGAGAGATTGTCCAGTGCTCTCAGGGCCACCTTTTGTGGGAATTACTTTCTTGTGGAAGATTTTTCATTATATTGAAGTAATTTGTTGTTACTTTTTTTTCCATTTTGTAAGTGAGGGAGGAACAGGGGAAGATTTATGTTTTCTTTTTCCCCCTCTTTCCCACACCCCCAGTAAAGCCAGCATTCAAGGGCCTGATTATTTTGTTTTAATTTTTTAAAATGTTGTAAGTAGAGTTTCTCATTCTTCCTCAGGTCTTAAGTTCAGGTGTAATATTTTTAATGCTAGTATTGCTTCAGATCCTTTCATTTGTGTTTCCCCTGCCACTCCTGGTTTCTGTTAAATGTCTTAATTAAAAACAAAAACAAAAAACAAACAAACAAAAACCCAACAACCCCCCCAAAAAAATAAAAACCCAACCCCATCAACCCAAACCCTTAAAAATTCAGTAATTTATGCATTTGTTGTTAAGAAAAAAGAAGAGAGGGGGAGGAGAAGACATCGTTAGCAAATACACCACAGAAGGGAAACTACTGCATTATTTTAGTTGCCTGACAGTCTGTATTGCTTTTGTCAGACAAAAAATTCTCTCTGAACATATTGACCCCACAGTCACATGCAGGCACTGAACGAAATATCAAATCTGTTGCTGAATTACTGTTATTACAAACAATTCTAATAATTTTTATTGCAAAACAGATTTTTCCATGATAAAACTTTTTCAGTCACTTAGCAAAACTGTTATACATACTCTTCTTAACCAACAGTAGAAACAAAATGTCATTGAAGAAGAGGATAGTAAGAGCATGTGTTGCTTTGTCTTTATAATTTTATCAGCTTTCTTGCTTCCATTTTTGTTATATTTTGTTATATTGCTGTCCACAATTGGCATTTAGGTTTCTTTGTTGAGCAAGAAAGTTCACCGCTTTATAACATGCAAATTAATTTTTTGATCTGTATGTAATGGTAGAAAGCAAGATCGCTTTACCTTTAATGTTAACTTTTGAAGATGTTTTAAAAGCCTTCATGAAGCTTAATGGCTGTTTAGAAGAGTGAGACCAGAGCTAATACCCCCAGCAAGAAAAAGGCAGAAGCAGAGACTTGAGTCTTATTGTTGAACTTTGAAGAACTGAAGAAGTGTACATAGAGAGAAAGTTAATTAAAATATATGATGTTACTAAGTGCATGTGAGCCTTTGCATTCACAAACTGTAAAGCCATTCAAAGAGGTAGAAAATAGCCACAAGCCCAAGATCTGTGATGTCAGAAGCTTTCACTTACTTTGTCTTGAAATAAGAGCTTAATTATGGTATAGGTATCATGCAATTTGTTCTTTATATAATGGCATTCTTTGCAGTTTTTCTTTTCTTGTCTAGCCACTTTCTCTCCATGCTGCCTTCTCTTGTGCTTCAGTAGCCATATGTATTTCATTATAAGGTGAAATAAAATAGCAGTGAGAGGTGTTGCAAAACTATTCCTACAATTTTTATAGTTGGTGGTGAGGGAAGTCTGCCTTGGTTCCCTCCTATCTGCGTCCATTTCCTCCAGGAGAACCCAGAGACACCAACATCTTTGGCATTCACCTTTGCTGGTCTCGAGAAAATTGGATATAATCTCTATATATCTCCTCTCTGCTATTGGATATAATGCTGCAGTGCACCTAATATTATGTAACTAATGTAAAGTTTGGCATAGTGGAGAGGATCACTTAATTTTTGGCAATTTTTACCTCGCCCTTTCAATAGCTCTTCTCTGTCTGGATTGTTTTGTCTTGGAGTAACTGCTGAAGCCACTGGGGATCACAGGATTCCAGACATACATGATGGGTGTTGTAAAGACAGAGGAGAATGGGATGACTTTGTAAAGAATTAGTTGGATTAAGAGAAGGTCCAAGTGTCAAAAGTGTTGCAGACAAAGGTGGATGGACAGACCTGCTCTGATTTGATTTTTCTATTTAATTCCCCAAGTCCCCAAGTCTCTGAGCCAGCTGGGTTGGAACAAGTAGGAAAGAAGAATATTTTGTGTTTCTCCACAGTGATTTATTTGTAGAGGTGAAACCAGGGAATTTCCCTCTGTGTGAAACTATCTGCTCCTTGGCTTCAAGCGTTCAATAAGTTCTCCGCCAAGGAATGTTTGTCCTCTTGAGGCAGATCAATGAGCACGTCCAGATTATAAGTAACCTTTTGCTTTAGATTGCCCTGTGCATAGTGACCCGCTGTTGACTCAGTGCCTTGGTTACTGGTCATTAGTGCAGCAGTCTCCCGTGGCCTTGGGAGAAAGTGATCTCAATTTGTCTCCTGTGGCCAGGGGAGAAAGTGGTGGGGGAGGACAAGGATTTCTAATGCGAGATGTATTGGTAAACCCTGTGGCTGAATAGAACATAAATTGGAAGGGCCTTCTGAAAAGCTGTTTGCAGAAGGAAGCATTCAAAGACAAAATGTGATTGTGCAGATGTGTGTATATAGGAGAAAATTAGGATGAAGCGAAGGATCTTAGTTGTGACTGAAGCAGAGACGTGTACGTGATGCAGCCTTTCTATCGTTAGTAATGATTTCATCCTTCATGGTGAAATAATGGGTGCAGTTTTAAAGTTAACCCCGATTTTCAAAAACGCTGTCACACTTGGCACTGATTGCATTTGAATAATAAAAAGCTTTAGCTTTGTAAGTCTAGGCTGTGGGGTGGTATACTTGGTCCTAGCTTGACAACTTATATTTGGAGGCTGTGGGAGCAATAGTACACACACATGTTTGGTGCGGGGTAGTGGCTTGCTTTTTTGGTGCTTTAATCTTGCTATTTAAGATAAGCAGGGATTTTCTTGACGTAAGGGGGATGCACATCTTCATTTAGAAAGGGAGGTGTAAATGGGAGTGGGGAGATCAGTAGCCTTCAGAGCCACCCAATGGAGGAAGCCTTTTTGTGGCGCTGAAGAAACAGCAAGTATGAAGTAGTAGGACTGTGGAGAACCCAGAAAAAGGGACTGATTTGTTTTGTTTTCAATTTCATTTCCACTTTAAGTAGAGATTATAGTGAATGGTCATTTGTTCATGTTTTTTTTTCTAGCTGAAGATATATTTTGCTTCTTTAACAGGGGAAAAAGGACGTTTCCCAGATATTTAACAACATCTTGAGAAGACAAATTGGCACGCGCAGCCCTACTGTGGAATACATTAGTGCCCATCCACATATCCTATTCATGCTTCTAAAAGGGTGGGTGCTTTAATTTATTTTCATTAAAGAGCATTGCCTGGGACACGCTGGCATTGCAGTTGATATGCTTTTCTCACTTTTATTTAAAAAAAAAATCAAATTTTGTTCCAGATTTTATATTTTGTTTCTTTCATATTGCCTTTCTTTTTACTTATCTGTATTTATACTTATCTGTACATTTTTAATGACTGCATTATTTTATTTGGCCATTATTTCTTCACCAAACTTCATGTCGGAATAATTATGTGCTGGTTGTTTTTGACTGCTGCCCTCATGATGTGTACTTCAGTTCTTGCCTTAAACTCTTGAGTAGCATTGCTGACAACTGCTGAGTTTCATTTAGACCCTTTTGCATTGTAGGAGTGACTTATACTGGTGTCTGTAAATAACTGAAGTCAAATGCTGGACCACCATGTGGTAGAACAGAGAAGAGGAAAAATGCATAAAAAGAATAGATGTGTCTGTGAGGCAGATTTCTCCAATGCTTATAGCCATGTGTGAACAACTTTAAATCAATTCTGTAATGAACTCCACAACTTTCAGCATTAAACCTTTTCTCTTTTATTGGTCTTTTGAGGGTGTCAGTGCTCAGCTGTAACCTGGTACCCAAGGTAATTTGGGTTGGCCAAGGAGGAGAAGCAGACTGCCGTGTGGAGAGGACATCAGCTGTAACTGCATTCAGGAGTGCAAAAGTGTTGGCCTAAAACACTTGAGGTTTCTGTCCACTTTGCCTTTGGCCTAAAGCACCTTCTCTTTGTGAAGATTGCTTTTCTGGCCCTTGAAACCTACTGCTTTCTAAGTTTTCTGTGGTTTTCCAAACCACAGAAGCCAAAACTTTAGGATTTTGTTGTAACTGCTCTAAGGAAAGGAGAATATATGTGACTGAGATTAAAGAACTAATGTAGAAATAAGTGCATTTACTGGCTGATCAGTATGAAACAACATGGACTCTTGTAATTGTATGATCACACTAGGAACAGCCATTCAAAAACATGACATATAAGCCTTTTAAACTAATGGTTCTTAAGACAATGATTTGTTTAAAAATGTCTTTCTTGTTCTGAGGCTTAAGAGACTTGCAATTTTACCATCTGTTCCACAGCAAGAGTTAGGAAAATACTTAAGCACTTAAGGTTTGTGCATGACAAAGCTGCAGCCCCAAGGATAAAATAAACTCCCTCCCAAGGGGAGACCCAAGCCAGGAGAGAGCAAGAGAGGCTACAGGAGTCCTCTAAAATACTCATTTCCTTCAAAATTGGCCACATTCCAGCACAGCTGAGTGGGGAAAAAAGTAACTGAGAGAACTAGACCAGGGATTTCAAGAACTGTGAGCTGGTGGTGGCTGATGGTAGTGGCAAAGCTCCTTGATGGCTGCAACAGGAGGAGGTCTGGACCTGCTGCCTTCCTTGCAGGCAGGGCGGTGGGGAACCTGGGCAGGTGGCTGGGCTGAGAAACGTCTTGCTCTTACAAGTATTGTGCTTTGTTGTGATTTAGCTTTAATTTTGAAACTCTTGCTTTGTTTTGTGTTGCTAAATGCTAGCTTCCTTGGAAAGGAGACCAGTGAGCTAGATAAATAGATTTTGGTTTCATTTGTTCATTAAAATTCACTGTTCTTCTAAACCTTAAACTAGTCATTTCAGGATGGGGATGATAATTCTCTCAGTTATCATTAAGCTGTACAACTGTTTGCAATTTCATGTATAGATACATTTTCTTCCCTTTTCTCTGTCTTTGCTTTTTCAAATTTTCTCTCATTTCGGTTTTGCAAGTTGTGCATGTATCACTACCATATGTCTGGGCTTTATTTAAAGTTAAAAAATATTTTTGGATCATGTCCCAGATATTCTTTGGCATCTGTAACAACCAAGAATATTAAGACGATAGTAAAGATTTCATGTTATGTGTATGTGCTGCTGACAGGCATTTTACTGTAGGCGACCTGCCATTTGAATGGCATTATTTAGGTGCTTTTTGGAGGCTCTTGCTGCTTGCAGCAGCGTGTTCGCATTAGTTTGATCCTTGTGCTCCTTGTTCTTCATTTCTTGCTATCTCTCTGCAGCACTGCACTCTATCAGAGTTGCCATTTTTGGAGTTTCTCATTAGAAACTGCTGTTGAATTTATCAGCGGTACTCAAGAAGATAGTCCTATCCAGTCCTCCTGGTATCTGAGCAGTTGCTGCAGGACAGTGTAATGAGGTCAAACGTGATGCCGTCTTACCTGCCTGTGTCCTGCTGCCAGGACTGTCTTAAAAAGTACTTAAAATATATGCCTAAAGCAAAGGCAGGGCCCCAAACACGTGGCCTGCTCCTGTGCAGTCATCCTGGGACTGAGAAATACATGTTTTGTGTTGGACATCACCACTTGAAAATGTGACTTGAGGATGAAGTTAGATGATATCTATGGTATTAAAATCCACTTAAAGGAAAGGACAGTAGATTTGGCTGACTTGTGCCATTCACTGTTTGTTATATGACGTTATTTGGAGAGAAAGAAATAACTTTCAACCATGAGTATAAAAGAAATGGCTTGGGACTATTGTGAAGGCTTGTCATTGTTTCACTTGTGTTGGATGCAAAATTTCCTCTGCCCCCTGACAGTCAGCGTGCAACAGCATCAACAAAAGGTTGCTTTTTCATTGCATAATGTGAGCTCTGTTGAGTGGGAAGGATCCTGAATCAGAGCTCCCACCCAGAGTTTCCTGCCTAATACTCCAGTGGCACTGCCAGCTTGAGATAACTGTTCTTACCTTTTAGGCTTCGTTTTACTTGCTGGCTACTTCCTTCCAGCTTCTTAGCTTCAGAAAAACATAGAGCACATAGTTCACTACATATTTTTTTTTTCCTTTTTTTTTTTTTTTTGATAGGTTAATTTACCTTCCTGCTGTATGAGGGCTTGCTTTAATAGTATCTTTTCGGTGTGTCTGTATGCCTTGTGTGCGAACAGGGTTTCAGATGAATACAATGTTTGGTGTATATAGAGTACTACGTATATTTGGGCCAAATTTTACTCCAGTGTCAGCACATTGCGTTAGCCCAGAAATAGCTTTGGCCCTTTGTAATTTAAAATATCTTCCCTCTAGTACTATGACTGTAGAGGACTCGGAATTTTGTGGCATTTGTGTCATTTCTCACAAGTGACAAATTTATAAGCTCCTTTTTGAATATATGTCATGCCACATGCTATCTAATGTACTCAGTCACTTGCCTCAATCTGGTTTTTGATGATCTCTTCATATCACAGTGCAGTTAAAACTTTAATGATATTTTGGCTAAAGTTGAAGAATTCCCCTTAAGTTTATCTAAGGATAAACTCCTTACCCAAAGATAAACTTGAGCTGTCAAAGGTAGAATAAAATCAGATCAGAAGGTAGCTGTTTGATAAGACCTTATGTATCCCAGGCTTGATGCCTTCCCAATCTCCTGCCTGTGCTCCTTGCCTTGTACCATCTTCTGCACTATTTGCACAAGTATGATTCCCTTTGCACTGAGATACGTCCTGCTCTCAGTCGTGTCTCTTTCAGGCTCCACAAGAAGTATTTTGAAAATTTTTCAAGTCCATTATTTCCTTTTCTGGTTACCCTTGGTAATCAGTATGCGAGGGTTTCTTTAGGTTGTGAGTTCACCCGAACAGAGAAGAACTCTGTATTTTTTTCCTACATCAGCACAACACACTAATTGCTCATTAGAAGTGATTTTGAAGCACATATCTAGCATTCCTGCCTGGTGGCTTTGCATGTAAGTGTGGGTGCACAGAACATGCCAGTTATGCCCAGGCAGCATGTAAACTTCTTCCAGGCATATTCCAGGAGCCAAACCCAACTTCCCTTACTTATGTGAACAGCCAAAGGTCCCTAACCCATTTCCAGATAATGGAGCATTTGACTAAGAATGATTCTGTTGATACTTGTGTTTTAAAAAGTTATTGTGCTGGAAACAATGTAATTTGCTTTTATTCCAACTAAAATATTCCATAGCCAACTATTAAATATTTTCCTGGCTGCACTCCTAGGACCAACTCCGCCTCTTTTTGCTTGAAAATTAGTACTCCTGTTAATGGAGTCAAGGAGAGGTATGCCTCAACGGAAAACATCACCGAATCTCCGTTGTCTAAAGAGTTATAAATTCCTGTTTGCAAATGTTTCCCAAAAGGAAACAAATAGGGGCCTGAGTGCCTGCATTTCCTTGAGGGTGGGAAGTTTCATTTGCCTTTTTGGAACAGCAATTCATTTTTCATTAAGCCAACTATTGTTGACATCAGGTTGAAGTATGCAGCTCTGGTATGCTCACAAAACACTACCATTCTTTTAAATTGCAAGCTGGTGGTGAATTTGAAGGCCCACTCACTTATAGCACAGATGGCATTGTGTGGTTTTTCTTCATTCTTCCCCCCCTTTTGGCCTAGTGATAGGAATGAATTGTGTAAAGGAAACACGATGCTGATAAGCTCCGGGTGATAATACACAATTCTGATGTAGTGTAACCAGCTTATTGAAACAGAGCATGCTTTTTGTCCCCTTGGACTTCTCTGCTTTCACATGACTGAAGATTGCTGGAAGAAGTTCATTTTAAGTCATTCCTAACTGTTGTGTTTTATCCTTTCTTTCTTTCTTTTTTTTTTTTTTTACCTTTTTTTTTCTGTTTCTAACAGTTTTGTTTCGGATTAATTTCAGCTTTCAAGAAATCAAAACTATAGAAATAGAAGATGATCTGAATTGCCTCCCCCCCCTCCCTTACTCTCCAGGATTGAGTGCTGGCTCCTGGCTATTGCAATGCATGTGCCATAACAGGATTGTAACTTGAGGGATGGATTCTTGTCTCCTGAACAAAGCCATAGCCTCTGCAGAGGAGTGATTGAGCAGAATTCCTCCTAAACTGCAAAAAATTATCTTCAGAGCTGCACAAAGATAAATCCCGTGTAGACTGCCTGGACAGACTCTTTCTGCCTTCCTCATTAGACATTAATATTCTAGAGCAATGTTCTCTAGAGGAGGAGTGGGAAGTGATGGATGGTCATAAGGTGTTATATTTTTCTTGGATAAACTGAGGAGCTCAGAAATAAATCTGAAAAGGCAGATTGTTGTATTGTATGGGCCTTGCTTTTTCATAAATCTAAAAAGGTGAAAGAATTCTGTTGAAACATTACATACTGCCCACAGTCTTTCTGCAGAGGGGAGGTGTGATAGGTGTGATGCACATTCTTTTTAAAATGTGTTTAGGCTTATGAAGGCGGAGGTTTGCGACAGGAAACACTGGCAGCCTTATCTGTGCGACTGCTCCTCAGCTTTGGGCTCAGGTCCCAAAGCCTGGGATGGTTCTCTTGCTTGGAGCTGCCCTCCATGTGTTGTGTTCCTTCTGGTGTATGAGTTCCCTATGCTACAGAGTTCCCCGTTGCTAGAAGAATGCCCGTTTATCTTTGTTCTTCAATGCTTTTGACCTTTTCTGTTTCTTTTTATTTTTCAGATATGAATCTCCAAATATTGCCTTACGTTGTGGAATTATGCTGAGAGAGTGTATCCGGCATGAACCCTTGGCCAAAATTATACTTTTTTCGGAACAGTTCAGAGACTTTTTTAAATATGTGGAAATGTCAACGTTTGATATAGCTTCTGATGCCTTTGCTACATTCAAGGTAAATCACTCGATTCATAGCGCTGTATCAAAAATGGCAGTCCATCAGTAATCATCATTGAATGTTGTGTTGCCTTTAAACTGAGTGTTATTTTTTTATTGTTCAGTAAAGGATATAATTAATCTTTGGTCTGTTTATAATAGGATTCATAACAGTGATCGAGTCCACAAAGAATCTTTAATTTAATACAGATTTGCATTTCACTCATGTTCTTAATCTTGACAACCTGAGACCTTTTATGCAACCATTTAAAACTCACATTAATTACATATTATGTCTAGTTCTTCTGCAATGCATAACCTTTTCCTCTCCCTACCTTCCCTCAGAGACAAAACCACTACCCATCATGACCACAACCAGTAAATGGAAGGAATCATTTCAAGTCCTCTAATTTTTGCTTCTGAGTTTGGCAGTCTAATTTAGACTAATGCTATGCCTGGGGGTGATTTTGCAATTTTTCCTATGCTTACTTTTGTGGCCCATGGTTCAGTGTATAAGAACCGCGTGGCTACAAACGAAGTAGGTGAAAGCTTTGCATAGACTCTCTATAGAGTCTCTGTAGGGTATTAAAAATTAAGTTGGGTGAAGCTTGCTGTATTTCTTGAAGTGGCCTAGTATGTGGCCATCATCTTGCCTTCAAGGTGCTCTAGTCTTCTATAGACCTTCAAGGTCAAAAGTCTTTGAGCAAAATGTGGTGCCTATGAGCTTAATGGACAGGGAAGATTAGACTGTTTATGAAAAATAATTTAAGCAGGCTGGGGAAAATTCTTTTCAGGTAAAGACTCTTCTAAATATAGACATAGCTCCTCTTTTCTTCTATCGGCGGGTTCCTTGCTGTCATAGAAACGTGTTGTTCATTCTTTCCTCTCGAAGCTAATTAGAAACATAAGTAGATAGACCTTAGGAATAACTGTAAGGAACATTAAGAGTTGAGCTCAGCCATTCAACACATACTTAAGCCCAGCCTCGGTTTTTACTAACCTGCTGAATGGGGTAAAGATTTGCATAATGGAGATAATATTGCATTCATCAGTAATGTGTTGAGCAGGATTGCTAATTCAAACAACCGTTAATGAATAGCAGCATCTTTTAGTCCTTTTAAGTTGCACTGTCACTGTGTTCATTAGGTACATGTTAGGAAAGTGGAAGTAGCACAGAAATACTGTCAAATAAAAGTACATGTGTAGGACTGCTTAAAAATGCAGCTGAGGTATTAAAATCCTCTGTCCCTGGCATTTTACCCTATGCTCAGAAAAGTATTTGTCTCTAGTCAGAAAAAGTGCTCCTGGACTCTGTTCCCAGCTTGTCAAAAGAGATTTGCATCTGTTGCTCAGATCCTGCTTTTGAGGACAACAGCTGGGTGTGTTTTTGGGACAGTTTTCACCTCAACCAGAGGTCCAGATGGGGACAAAGGGCAATTAACCTGCGGCAAGGACTACAGATTACTCCAGCTTTCCCAAAAAAAGAGGGGTTGATGTTGTTCATGGGTCTACAGCTGTGGAACTTACTTCTGTCCCTTGTGATCCAAGTGTATTTTTAGCAGGATTTACAAATAGGATTCTACATCCTCACATGCACTGGAAAGAGAGGAGTATGAGGGGATTCATCCTTAGACATAGGTCAGAAATCACCTTTTAAAGTGCTCAGGGAAAATCGATTAACTGCATTTTTTTCAAATTGCCTCTTACTTTAAATTGACTTGATACATGGTCAGTTCTGGAATAAACCAGCTGTTCATCTCATCTGCTATTTCTCTGTTGCTCTGAAGAGCTGGAACAGCAAGAAGTGATGTGGAAGCACCCGAATGATGAAATGGGGAGATACCTCATTTCTAATACCATAAAAATAAGTGCTGTGATTGCTCGCTGGCTGGATTTCTGAACTTGTGTTTTCAGTTCTGTTTCCTCCTTACTGGGTTTGTAGTGCTGCCACCAGGGTGTCTCGTTCAGAGCTGAAAGCCTTGGATAGTCTATGCATCAGAGGAGGGCTTAATTAAATGTGCATTGAAGTCTGAGGATATTTATAGTAGGGAAGTACTGGAATTTTTGATGATCTGGAGATGTACTTCTTAATTAAATTCAGCCAGGTGCACTACAGAGAGGAAACAGAGCTGCTAAAAATGCAGAGGAAAATGGCTTGTATTTAGAGATGCAGTCGGCTGTGAGAGGGTACCAGCAGCAGTTGGAAAGAGTGCTGATTGAATACTGCTGCTCCACGCTCTCCTGTGTTTTTGTATGAAAAACTCCTTTTGGGTTATATTCCGTTTGTGACCCCTATTGAAAAATGTTGTACTTGCCTCCTGAGTGCCCTGCATAAAAGCTTGTGAATTGTGTTTGTTGCACTCGGCCTTTTAAACTGCTGTCATTCCAGTCCTGCTAAATAAAGGAGTGTATTAAAAACACGTCCTCATTTTTATAGCACTCTGCTTTCCTCTTATAATTGATGGTAAAAATAAATTAAAGGATTAGGATGTAAAGGATTTCTTTTATTTGTGATGCTGTAGAGGATGTGGTTGTGCATCTGCTTCAGCTACTCATGAGCTTCAGTCTCTTACTGTAAGAAAACCAAGATAAAAAGAGAGCAACTGATTCACCAGAAAATTATCAACTTGAATGGACTTCATCAGGCTTTTATAGTGATCACTGTTATGTTTTAATGGAGGCAATAAGATAAAAAGTAATCTTAAAGTCCTCAAACTGGCCACTTCATTTTGTAGCTATTCATCTAGTAAAGAGACTTGATTTCTTGTGGAACTGAACATTTTCATCTCTGTTGCTGAGCACCGTGTTCCCATTCTGTGGTAGAGGTTGCTTTAATTTAAATTTGAATTAGTTGGCCTTTTAAGATGACCCATGATGGCCCTTTTAAGATGATTAAGAACCTCCCATGAAGGTTCAGCTTAAAGTTCTGCTACTGCTTGTGTCAGTGAGTCCACCTTGGGCAGAACACCAGCCACAGAAGAAATTCATCCTACCTACCTGAGACCACTTTCTGGGAGTGAAGTGGCTGTGGAGGGAACCTGGATGGGGAGCTCAGATTGGTGCCTAATTTTTCGACTTTAAATAAATAAATGTATTATATACAGTGGTTGAATTTGAGTCTGCCTTGTTTTATTCATTGGAGATGAGCAATAGCAGTTGATTAAACTTAGCATAATTTTCCAGCTGTGAGGCAGCATGGAGATCACTTTTGGTTTTGGGACCGTAGCTGATCCCTCTATAAGGGTTAATTTACTTTCTTCCTTCCCCCCACCTCCCCCCTGGTTTATTCTAAGTGCTGTGCATGGTGACCTTAAGAAAAGGTGGGAGAGGAAAGGAATATAAAGAGCAAGTGTTAGAATAGCTTTGTATCAATTCTGTGAGTATTCACTGAATTCTCCTTAAAATCCTAATAAATCAGAATGCAGTTTTGGTTTTAAATGCTTTTGGTCTATAGAAATCATGTTGTAAATACCATCTAAAAGATGACCTGGTAAGAAGTCCTAAAATAAATTTGAGAATCAAGGGACAATCAACTGAACACACTCAGGTAACTTTTCTCTGTTCTTCCCTAGGACCTGTTAACACGACACAAATTGCTGGTAGCAGAATTTCTGGAACAAAATTATGATGCAGTAAGTGTAAATGATAGAGCAATTTAAAAACAAATAAATCTGTTTGTGCTTAGCTGGAAAAAGTGCACTTTCAATAGCAGAGGGTTTCATGCTCCACATAAGACAGTCACACAGGACTGCAAAACTAAACAGTGTTTTTACTTAAGCTCAATCCTCTTGTGGTGTTTGAAATGCAAGAATCCCCCCTGCACACACACAGGGACACACACCGAGGTTTCAGGAGCACTCATATTTTAAAGGCAAGTTGTGTTTCTCTCTGCAGGTGTTGTATCTTCTCATGTGTGGACATCACTGTCGACTTTGTATGTAAACAGATCATGAGGAAAAAAATGTGCACATTTAAAGAGTTTTGTGATATTCCAGTGCCAATAGGGCCATGCTGGTGTCACATATCATACTTTGGAACAGAGGAGAAAAGTTGCTGCAAGAAGTTTTAGCATTTCTGGAAATTACATGTATGTAACTGGGGACTAAGATCTTACCATCTAAGGCAATTACCTCTTACCATCCTGAGGCAATTAGTCTTTTGATTTCCTGCCATTTTTCACTTTGATTTTTTGGCTCGGTTTTGAACAAATGTGGGTCAGAAAAATTCCACTGGAATCAACTAAAATTGAACTGATACGGATCACAGAATTAGACTACAGGTTGTGTTCTTATGTTACCTGAGGCATTCTTTATTTCATTGCCAAAGTGAAAAGGCTGGAGAATATTTCTTTCATTCTAGAGTTACCAAGACGGTTATATAAAGATATTGCTGAGTCACAAATGCAGCTTAACTGGAGCAAAATTAGTATCTCTGCTAATCTTTTCTCTTAGCACTGAAGCACTGCTTTGAAACAGTCCCCATTCTACCTTTACTTAACATTTAAAATGTTAAGTATAAATAGTGGAAATTAGCATTTTTTTAGATCATTCTTGGAGAGCAGTGTTGGGGTTTTTTGCTTGTTCAGTAGATGGTTTGAAAACGTTGTAGCCTTCTCTCCCAGTCTCCTTGACCACAAGATTCTCTTGTCCTGGTCCCACAAAAGCCAGCACATGCTGGACTCCTAGTGACACTCATTGGGCAAATGGCTTTAATGAGCTGCACATGGCACCTGACAAAGGGAGTTTTGGACAGATGCCAATATGGGATGCAGTTTGGGGTATTGTGTTAAAACACAAAGCAAGTTGTGACCATGATATGAGTGAGTGGACCAGTTACGTGCTGGACCCATGTGTCCTGGCAGCAGATTCACCCTTCTTTAAGAGAAAATTGTATGAGCACTGGCTTACTTCTGTCCTAGTTGGCTCACACTAGCTCCTGTTATATCCACTCCATATGTGGTATCCCTCTTTGCAGTATTTGGAAGAGGAGTGTTCCTGGGCATTAATTCACTGTGTGATAACCAACCAAGAAAAAAGGCTGTGAGAGCTGTGCCTGGCATGACAGTGAAGTGTTAGAGGCCAGCACTGCTGTGGCCTCTGCTGCTTCTCTGGGGTGGGAAGGACTGGGAGGAGGAAGGCTGGACACGAATTGGATGCATTTTGTGCTTTCTTGCTACTCTAGATCTTCGAGGACTATGAAAAACTCCTTCACTCCGAGAATTATGTAACAAAGAGGCAATCTTTGAAGGTAAAGTTTCTCAGCACTTTCCTTCTAAATTTGAGCTCCACATTATGCAGGATATCAAGATGCATGTATAGCAATGGAGCAGCCATCTATTTCTAACAAAAAAGAAATATTTGCTTGAGGATGCTGCACCTACAGTGCTCAAGAGCTTGCTGTGACTTTTCTGGAATCACTGGTAAAGCACTGAGCTGTTTCTGTGGAACAAGAACTATCATTTTTCCTCTGACCTCAGATCTGGACTTTGGTTCAGAACATAGTTTAAAATGAACTTTAGAGTAATGTGAATACTTTCTGTGTGTCTGGTGCTGTTTGGTGCTACAGCACCAAGTCTGACATGGCCTGCAGATGGGACCAGATAGGTGTGTTAATAGAACATCCAAATGACATTAAGGTATCTTTGTGGGACAGCTGCACCACGCTGGCTTCTGTCCTAGCTGGCTCACACCAGCTCCTGTTACATCCAGCCCGTATGTGGGATCCCTCTCTGTAGTATTTGGAAGATGAGTATTACTGGGCATTAAGTAACTCACTGCATGATAACAAGTCTAGTTACTTTTTTTTTAAAGGTAGCGACATTGAAACTTCTATGGCAAGCGTTAAAATATGTTGCTGCTTTCTTTACATTCAAAAACAACGTCGTGGATTAAAAAAAATAACTGAGTTTTTTTAACTGTCTTTATAGCTGCTGGGTGAATTGATCCTGGACAGACACAACTTTGCCATCATGACAAAATACATCAGCAAACCAGAAAATCTGAAGCTGATGATGAACTTGCTGCGAGATAAAAGCCCCAACATTCAGTTTGAAGCATTCCACGTGTTCAAGGTGAGCTATTGTGAGCTGTAGAGGTGGCAGACTTCCTTGTTTCCTCATAAAAGTGTCTTTCAAGGTGGGCAAAAGAAAGCCCAGAAAATTAAGGCAGAGGTTGGGGGTCACAGTCACTTCCAGTGCTTGAGAATACCTTAATTGAAAACCTTTCTATTACTCAGTTTCTGATTTCTATCACTCAGCCTTCCTTCAGGTGAGATCTGTAGCAGCATCATTTTGGTTTGGACTGAAGGTAGTCACCCAAGCAGTGATGATGTGGATGCTACAGGTAACAAAACATGCAGCTTCTAGGTTGCATTCAGAGTACCTTCCCCCAGCTCTTAGGTCATTTTACCATGTGATTCTGGATAAATACTAAAAAAAAAAGTCTTAAAACTCTACATTAAGACCGAAAGTAGATGGTACTAGCACTGTGCATCAGTACGAACACAATTTGCTTTTAAAGGTATTAAAAAGATTTGGTAAATCTGAGCTTGAGATGAGTTTAATCCTTCCGTCCTTTTGCAGTGAATCATTAGTGCAGTCTTAAACAATTACCAGATCCAACCAGTGTCCCTTTTTTTATGATGATTAATACTAAGAAGTGAAAAGTTTACTGTTTCCAAGCAAAAAGGTTCTCAGCTTGGGGACAGAGGGTGAGTTGGATTGTGATTATGCAAAACTAATTTGGAGTTAACATATTAATTTCAAGTTATGTAAAGAGTTGTTAATGATTTTCGGAAAAGGAAAATTAAACCTGTTAAGGATACCATTCCCCAAATGGTTAGGAAAGATACCAGATCACACCCAAAGGCATGCTGTTGCAAAATGGTTACATCACCCTCCACAAATTCAGGGAGACTTGTTGAGTTTTGTACTTCTGCCATTTCTGCTTTGGAGAAAAGCTTTCAGATCTTCAGCATGGAGGCTTAGAAGATGTGCAGCTTCTCAAAAACCTTTTCATTAAAAAAAAAAAAAACAACCTTCAAGGAGGATTGAAAAAAAAACCACCAAAACCCTCCCTGAAAGAAGCAGTTTGGTAAGCTGTTTCCTTGCTGACTTCCACCATAATCATCTGAACCGCTGTGGGTAACTTCTACTCCTCCTCCTTATCGGGAGGTATGTGGCTCCAAGATAAGAGAGCAGTCGTGCTCCGAACACTTGCAGCCTTTGAGATGCTTATGGAGGGGAAGGATCAGAGGATTGGGCTCCCTTAGCCACTCGGTTGAATAAATGCCAGATTTTTATGTATGAAACACACGAGTTGCTGTGTCTGAATTAATGATAGGGATGGCCCAGGCCTTGGGAACAGCTGATATTGCTTATTTTAAGAGGCATTTGAAAGGACTTGGAATAACTTGAAAGGATTCCAGTGTGCAACCATGTCATCTGTTGCTGTTTCTTCCATTCTGCCTTCCCATTCCTCCATTCCTTTCCTTTTCCAGTATGTTGCATCCCATGTCCAGTTAAGAGTGGAGATATTTTAGGCTCAGCCTTGCTTGACCTCTTGCGATTGCTATCACATGGACATAATGCTGAGGCCTTCAGGTGCCCAGCAAAACAACCAGTCTGCCGTGGTCATGTTGTGCCTCTTCAATTCAAAGGGCCAAACCCTGTCCTCAAATAGTGACCTCCGTGGGATGTTGTTAACTTTTTTCCAGCAGCACCTGTCAGCAGCATGTAAGCAGCATGATGGTGTGCCTCGCTCTATCTCAAATGCATTGTGCTCCTTGTGGGGAAACTGCAGCCTCAAAACAGAACCTCATCAGGTGGAAACTGCTTGTTTATAACCACCAGCAGCACACTCAAGTCACTAGAGGTGCAGCAGAGCTTCCCTTTTAGGTTCTCACTGAGTATCTGGGCTAGCTGGGCATACAAGCACTCCAGTTCTCCCTGGTGGGCAGGGTAGTTGTAGAGTGTTATAGAAAATTGCATTGTAAATTAGTTTTGTAGAGTGGATCAGAGAAAGGCATTTTGCTCTGACTCCACTTCTTAAATTGAATTCTAATTTCCTAAGAACTACTAAAGGAAATCCTTAAATATTTAAGAAAATGAGGGGAAACACTACTGGCTGGTTGTGCCTTGTTCTGCAGCATCCCTGCCTCCTGTTTCTGAGTTAGTGTCCCTCAGCCTGGTTCTCTTGTCAGCTGTAATAATTCCATGCTAATTGCACTGGGAGAGGAATCTTGTGCTCAGCTTTCAATCTCATAAATTTTAAACTGTGCCTGCATTTTAAAATTGTGCTTGCAAAATACCTGTGCAGTCCTGGTTGAAATTACAGTAGCCTCAACACAGTGATTTGAAATCAAAGGTCTGCTGAGAGGTGGATACTTGCTGCTCTGTCTGAGCTGCCAAAAGATTTGGGCTTAAATTACCTGATTTAGATGTTTTACCAGTTAGGCACAGTTGAAATGAAAAAGTGCCTCTTTTGTAAGCATCCACATTCCAACACTCCCATGCCCTAGCTGACCCCCGCAAAAAGCATATGACTCTTACCTTCCTGAGGCAATTTCTAGTTATTGAAGATTCAAAACTCTAAGATAGAGATGAAAATTATGAGCACCTCTAGTGCAAAAATACTTTGTGGGAACATTTTGTGGCTGAAAATGGGAGTTCCCCTTTAAGC
Source organism: Thinocorus orbignyianus (assembly GCA_013400375.1). Taxonomy (NCBI): domain Eukaryota; kingdom Metazoa; phylum Chordata; class Aves; order Ciconiiformes; family Thinocoridae; genus Thinocorus; species Thinocorus orbignyianus. The sequence goes on from VXBW01004165.1 coordinate 308,012, forward strand.
TCTGAGAATGTTTCACTCATCCTGGATGCTTTGGGTGGGAAACTGAAGGCAAACAGTGTGCCCACAAGCAGTGCTTCCTTTCATTCTCTGTTGAGGAGATGCTTGATCTTCCTCCTGGCCTCAGCTCCTTCTCTTCCTTTCGCCTGAGTAAAAGAGAGCTTCTGCCTGGTGGCACCATCCTAAAGGCCTGCAGCTGCCTTGTAAAGCTGGATGTCCCAGGCAATGTATGCATGAGCGTTAGCCAGTATTTCATCACTAGGAAAAGCTAACACACCTCTCCCGTTTTCTCCTCCACCATAAATAATCCAATGAGATCACCTAGAGGTGTATCCTTTGGGGGTCACCAGTAGCTTTTTGCATTGATTTCAGTGGAGAGGTCCCAGTCTTGAGCATGCACGCTTTGAAGACCAAATGTTGGGAAGGGCTCTCCTGTGATGGATTTGTGAGACCTATTAGTGGAGGCTGCTTTGGGTTTGCCTGTAGGGGAGACCAAAGCTTTCAGACATTTGTGAAAGTGGTGCAGGTATTCCTTTGACCTTATGTGTTTACAGATTGAAGGCTCTTACAAATTTCTCATATGGGGAAACAACAAGCTCTCTTGGCTTTCACAAAAACAATTAGATTATTTTGAGGAAAACACCCTGTAGCGGTGAATTGGATCACGCAACCTTCTTGTTCTTAAGCAGACATTTAGCAAGATATATTTTACTGTTTAAATCTAAAAATAGAATGGGTACACTGTGTTTTGTGACCTTAGTTTCATTTTTCCATTCATTTCGTGCACATTACAGAGCTACCTCCTTTAGCTTGCTCTGCAAATGGTCTCACATAATTTGCCCGTGCTCACTCTTTCCTCTTGGTACGAAGCTGAAACCACATTTGTGGGAGTGTGTCCTCTCTGTTTCTTAACTGGAGAGTTTACAAGGCAAGTGTTATGTGAAGCACTACACTATAAGCACCATGAATAGTAAGGCTCTTCTGTGTGCTGTTCCCTGGCAGAGTAAGATTGTGGGTGACCCCAAAGTCTTAAAATACCCAATCCAGGGTATCCAAGCTCTGTAATCGCTTTTGCTGTGCTCTAGTCCCAGAGGATGGTGATGCCTGGTTATTAATTGCAAGGAAACAAGGTCAGATTCTCTAATCAAGGGATTTTGGTATTTATTTGAATAAATCCAGTGTGTGGCTTTTAAAGGAGAAGAGGTCAACAGTTCCACTTTGGACAACTTCTGAAGCTTCAGAGTTGATTTTCATTCCAGGCCTTTTGCAAATGTTCACAAAACGGAACTGTGCTGAAACAGCTATTTTTAGAGTTGGAATTTTAATATGAGTACTCTCTTTATTTTGGTCTCTGTCTCTCATAGATCTGAATCAAGTGCTCTAGAACACCAAACCTTTCATAATAAAACCGTAGGTGAAACGAAGTTCTCTGTTAAGTGTTTTAGCTTCAGTTATATTTTACATTAGTAGAAATATTCTAGATAGCATTAATAATGATTCCTCTTTCTGGGGATTTATCTCTTGCTCTGTAACAGTACAGAGTTCTGAACTTGGGAGGCTCTTTTTTAAAAGTAAAGTCTCATGGTGGTTCTAATCCTGGGCTTTGTGATGCTGATTGGTTGATACTGGCAGAATTGATTCTGTTTGCTTTGCTGAAGTATTAAATAACATGTCAGGAATTTTCTGGTCCTTTAACATTCTCTCTTTATGAGTCCCTGTTGACACTGAGCAAGACTGGCAGTCAAGATGATCTTTGAATGTTCAGTGTGACAGTTTTGTAAGGGGAAGATTATAATCTATAAATAATCAAGCAGGAAGATAAACAGGATGTGATGTCTTCCATTAAACGAAGTTATTTAATTATTTGCTATGGTATTACTAATTGTAGGAACAATATGAAATGCTGGTGTGTACTAGGTTTACCACTAAAACTTTCCAGTTCCGTTTGCAGACCAGATAGCCTTTACAAGAAGAATGATTTAGATTTATTAATTCTGAGAATCAACCTTCCGTTATCTTTGTAGGGAGGCTAATATTCATTAAAGGAAAATGTTCAGCACTTCAAGGTGAGGCCTTCTTTAATGGATCCCATTTGCACCACAATCAGATTTTTTTCTGAAAATCTGGATCCTATCAGTGTACTTGATGGTTTTCTTCTCCTGGTCACAAAGGGGAAACTAAACTTCCAAATTAAAAGCTTTTAATGAAAATCTGTAACAGATTCATTCCTCATCTCTGCCCATAGGCTCACCTACTGCTTTTCTCAAAGGAAGTTTGTCCAGAGAACTGGGGGCTTATCACAGTCCAAATCCTGCAAGTTTCCAGGCTCTACCAGCATGGTGTCCTGCTGCAGGTCAAATCACAAGAAGCTGCATTGTGGCTGCTCGAGCTGAAAGCAGCACCTGCCACAGTCTCGGCCACAGCCAAACATTCGTACCCATGAGACTGCAGGATTCACGTTCCCTAGATAAGGCATGAATTAGAAAGCTGTGAAGTATGTTCAGTAGTGGTTTACATCTCCAAACGCTTTATTTCTCCTATGGGGAACCAATGCATCAATAGAAGCATATCAGAATTGGCTGCAAGGGAGGGTATATTGCTTGCAGATGCTACAGGAACAATAGGACCATCAACTATGAACAGTCTGTCAAGCGTAGTGAGAGCTGTAAACTGGCTGCCTGATCCACCAATAGAATCACAGAATGAGATGAGGTTTGAAGGGACTTCTGGAGATCATCTGGTCCAACATCCCTGCCAAAGCAGGTCCACCTGCAGCAGGTTGCACAGGAATGTGTCCAGGTGGGGTTTGAATGTCTCCAGGGACAGAGACTCTGCCACCTCTCTGGGCAGCCCATTCTAGTGCTTTGCCACTCTCAAAGAGAAGAAGTTCCTCCTCTTGTTTAGATGGAACTTCTCATGTACAAGTTTGTGCCCATTTCCTCTTGTCCTGTCACTGGGCACCACTGAAAAAAGACTGGCCCCTTCCTCTTGACACCCACCCTTTAAGTATTTATAGGTGTTGATCAGATGCCCCCTCAGCCTTCTCTTCTCCAGACTAAAAAGATCCAAGTCCCTCAGCCTTTCCTCATAAGAGAAATGTTCTAGTCACCTCATCATCTTTGCAGTCCTGTTAGCTGTGTCCCTGGTAAGATGTTGCGCTTGAAGCATCATGCAGGAAAGCTGTTATTTTAGGGTGGCTGCTCTGAAGGGATCACTGGGGGCTGGGGCTGCTGGTGCTACTCTTGGGAAGTTTTATGTGGCAAGCAGGCATAGAAAGGAATTATTTGATATTAAAACTCGAGGAATTCTGAGAAAGGTGATGTGGAGGCTTGTGCAAAGAGGGTTTGAATAACTGTAGGTAATTATACTCTCACAGGAACCACAGCCTGGCCACTAGATCAAGGAAAAGCTGGATGCATTCCTGTCCAGACTGCTTTAGGTGAATCTGCTTTGGCAGGGAAGTTGGATCAGATGATCTCCAGAGGTCTCTTCCAACCCCTACAATTCTGTGATTCTCTGAAAACTTTATAAAAGACTTGGGGCCTGGGAACATTCACCCTGCATGGCAGAAGCTGCAGCTTTTTCCCCAGAGGAAAAAATACCTTCAAGTAGTGACTCCTAGGAGCCACCTGAGGAGGAGGGATGCAGAGGAGAAAAAGCATAGGCAGGGATAAGGACTATTACGGCATCAGGATGGCAAGGTTTAAGATTAGATACTTTCCTTCACCTTTATGGGAAAAAAACCTCACAACAACATAGTCTTAGTGAGCAGGACATGGCCCAGGTTTTCTTGTGGGCACAATCTCAACGGAGATAAATGAACCTGCACAAGAGCCCTAGGTCTGGAGCCAGCAGCCCCGGGGCTGGGTGAGTGCTGGTGCTGCCCACGCTTGGATGGACAACATGCCATTCTGTGCTGTCAGCAGATGTTTGTTTTCATTCTGGTTTGAACAGGCTTGGAGGGAAACTGGACGTCTTCCAGTCCTGTCCATCCTTAATTTCTTCTCGTCGGGTAGAGAATAACTCCAGTTATTTATGTCGTTGCACAAGCGCTCTGGCGGTGTTTTGTTGACCAGCCATGGTAACCTCGGAGTGAGCCAGATGTGGGAGCTTCTCCTGGGGTGGCCGGGGGTGGGCTGCGTGTGTGTTCCTGCCGCTCTATCTGCCCCCCGTGACGGGTGTCCTCAGAGCCCACATCTCCGTGACATCCTGAGGTCCCTGGGAAGAGCTTGTCACTGCTGGCCTTTACAACCGGCCTTAAGTTTCCTGTCGTCATCAGCCAGCTCGTAAGGCAGGGAAAATGTTAAAGAAACAGTGTCGTGGTACGGGGGGATCATGTTCAAAGCTGGGAAACTCTGCAGCTCTAGGCTTTGCAGGAGGGAAATCGGAGCACAGCTAGGTTTGTTCTTAAAAACCACTATTTGGGAAGACCAGTAAGGCCCTGGTGCTGGGTTGGCTGGGCCACATGAGTGTCACCTCTCCATGTTGCCACCCTCCTCTGCTTGACGAAGGTACTGGGAGCGTTCCACGCTCCTCCTGCTGCTGGAAATTTCCACGCTCCCCATGAATGGATTAGGCAGAGGGGAAGTGGAGCCTCTGACATATTTTTCCAAACCAAAACAAAGCTGGCAAGTCTAATTTTAGGCCCGGTTTAGTATGGAAATGATATCAATACTGACACAAAGCTTTTCCGTTCTCCTGATAATTAATTTCTGTGTATTTAAGTCTTGCATGTGGAAGAGGCTGAGAATTGATAGCCTGCTCGCGCCAGCTGGGTTTACAATCAAGTGCTTTTATCAACAAAGAGCAAAATTAAAGGGAAGCGATGCCACGGGCAGGCAGAGCTCTGCCTCAGTTTGCTGTTGAGCCAAGGTGTTCATAAACTTCTCTCCCTGTGCCTGGGGACAAGGTGTGTAGCAGCAGAGCATCTGCCTGCCAGCCTTCAGCTGGCTTGGTAGAAAATAACGTACGGGGATGTTGTGACTGATGTTCCTCTCTCTCTTTCTGTGTCTCCCTGTGCCCGGGTTTGTTTGCATGTTAGGTTTTTGTGGCCAGTCCAAACAAAACACAGCCTATTGTGGAGATCCTGTTGAAAAACCAACCCAAGCTAATTGAGTTTCTGAGCAATTTCCAGAAAGAGAGGACGGATGACGAACAATTCACTGATGAGAAGAACTACCTGATTAAGCAAATCCGAGACTTGAAGAAGCCAACGGCGTGAAGAGCTCCTCTCGTTTTCCACTGTAGGCATTAATCTCATTTGTTAAGTTCCTCTGTGTCCCTTAAACACCACGATAGTGCTTGAGAAGGCACAGCAAGTGCCTGGTTTTTATTTTGTCTTTGTTTCTAGATGTTAAGAGTATAGGGGTTTTACATGAAAACTAAAAACCACAAAAATCTAGAATAATATATTATTTTTAATCAAGACTATAATTATTTATGTCAGTTTAGAATCTCTCTGCAATAGAAGCTGGTTTGACGGATTTTCATTTGTGCTCAAGAAGAATGAACCTCTTTGCTTAACTTTTTTCAGAAAACTCAAGCAGATGGTGGGTGCACAGAGTAGGTCTTCTGAGGACTGTAACGTTGTTCCTTTGCACCTGTAGTTGTGACTTTGTTCTAGTGCTGCACACACACAAGACTGTGAAAGAGCACATTCGTCTCTGGAGTTAGCTGCACTTAGAGATTCAGTTCCTTAGTCAAAACAGTGGGAGATGAAAAAGCAGTAAAGGTCACGTTTTTTTGCTTTAGTTTTGTGTTCTTTCATCTTTAAGTTTTCTTTTTCCCCTGGATCAGAGGTCTTGTGTTCAGTGCTGGGGAATGGATGTTGCCATCAGCCAGATGAGCTGTCTCTGCCTGCCTCCCGTTTTCCTGTAGGTGTTCTACCTTGTGCTAGAGCACAGGCTGTTCCCAAGCAGACTGGTGAGGAGCAGCCCCAGGTACGTGGTGTCCGTGTACACCTTGGTGGGAAGAAGGCAAGGGCAAACCCACTTGGTCAAGGCCCCTGCTGTATTGCTAATAAAGTCAATAAATAATAGTTTCCATGGGAATAACTTGGGGTGGTGGCCAGAGCTACGTGGCTGAATCATGTCAAGCGCTGAGCCCTGGCACCAGAGCGAGAGGAGGCTCCTCAGCATCTTCCCATCTGGATTCAAATCCCAGTTTGTTGTATCCCAGGGATGCTGAAATAGCCTCAGCCTGAACCACTGAGTGGCCTGGGGTCCCTGAATCTGCAGGTGCTCTCAAAGCTAAGAGCATTAATTTGGTACCTAAATCAAATGTGGGAGGCTGTTTGGCAGCCCCAGGCACCAAAAGGCTGCTTGTATTTGGGCGTTTTCCATCCTCGTTGATCCTGGTGCAAATTCAGGTTCTACGCTAAAGTTGTAGAAGGGGAAATCGTTGCACTGTTAATATTTCAAGTTTAATAAGCTCTGTGGTCCAAACAGTGTTTCCCAGGGGTGTTTGTTTGAAGAGTTTTGGGGGTCTTTTGTTTTCTAATGGGAAATGAAAATGTTACTCTGATGCTTTATATAGGAAGTGGAGTTTGAGAGCAGGGAGTGGAGATTTCTTGAATTTTTCTAGACAGACTAAGTTCTGAGTTTTCCCATGTGTTGTAAGACAGTTATCTAGCTAAGACTTTAGCCAGTGCTTCAGATGAAAAGGTGACACTGAATTGTAAAAACAGAACAAGACTTTTTCCTTCATAAAACTGTTGTATATTGGGGTGACTGATACTTTAATTTATGTGCTTTAGAAAAGGGATGAAACAGAACAGCTTGTGGACTCATGGGTTTTTTTCAGATGTCAGATACACACAACAAATGTACATCTTAGTTGCCTGGAATTAAAAAAAAAAGTATTTACAAGCTATTAAAAGCATGATTACTGATCACCCTTTATATCTATCTGTGTTTTTTCCTCTTGCCTTTCTGGATAGCCAGGCTCCACGCAGTGTTAAATTCTTTCTCTCCTTTGCCAACCAGTTTCAGAAAGAGATGAGCGCTTTCTTCAGAGCTAATGCACTCTGCAAAGCACCCCATCTGCAGCCCTGGCTGGCAGGGGGGCTGCCAACCCAGGATGCAGCCCAGCTTAGCCTGACTTGAACATAAGAAGTTCCACCTAAACACGAGGAGGAACTTCTTCACTTTGAGGGTGGCAGAGCCCTGGAACAGGCTGCCCAAAGAGGTGGTGGAGTTTCCGTCCCTGGAGACGTTCAAAACCCACCTGGACATGTTCCTGTGCAACCTGCTGTAGGTGGACCTGTTTTAGCAGGGATATTGGACTAGGTGATGTCCAGAGGTCCCTTCCAACCCCATATCATTCTGTGATTCCATGTGACTGCCATCTTCACCCCCAGCCCTGCGGGTGGTGCTCACCATCAGTGGCAGTTTGTGGGCTGATAAAGGACAGTCTCCAGAACCGCAGTCCTTGGAGTCATCATTTAAGGCCAGTCCTCTGGGACTCGGGGCCTGAAAGTGAAGGCGCTTGGCTGTGCTCTGAGCTCCCAGGGTGGGGCTGTCTCCGGGGCTGGATTAGCACAGAGACACATGTCCATTGCCATGGGAGTAAGTGGTGAGAAGAGCTTGTGAATAAAAGGAGTGTGTGTGTACATGTGAAGAGAGGGGGGGAAGACAAGGGGTGGTCTCACAGTAAAATGACATGTGCCAGGCTCCTTGCAGCTTCTCATCCAAGAAGCAGGTCCTGAAGTAGATGTTGCCAGCACACCTCGAAGTGATCGAGTCTTCCCCCAGCTCAACTTAGCTCTTTGAAAGAAGCAGCAGCAAAAGAAACGGTGAAGAAGAAATTAAGCACCATAATAATATTTCGCAGCAGGGGGACATGCATCCCTAATTAAATGAAAATGAGTTCTTTTTTAATGCAACTCTGAAATAAGAATAGGTCTCCCAATTTCCTTTGGTGTATTCAATCAAGATGATTCTTCTGCCTAAGCCACTGCTCCCGCCGGCAGCTCACAACTTCTCTGAAATTAACATCTGGTGGAGCTGTGTGATTGCAGGACACGGTTCATCAGAGTCAAGATGGGGAAGAAGATTCTCTCTCTCTGGAGCGAGGAAGAAGCTGGAGGACATTTGGGCTGCAGCCTTTTCCATCCCTGTCCCCCACTCAGCATCCAGGGGGGGTTTGGATCGTACAAGTGAATCTCTGCCAAGATGCGACGTATGATCCTGCACACAAGACCTTATTTGATACAGCGACGTGCCAAGAAGCTTTGAACCCTCAACTTCTGTCCTGGGATTTGGGCAGCTTGTGCTACTTTAGAGAAATCTGATTAGAAGCCACAACGCTTCTAATTAGACATTACCCTGTCTGTAACGTACACCAGCAGGTGTGAACCCGGGGGGAGGATGCAGGACGCCGGCCTTCAAGACCCGTGGGTGTTAAGACCGCTTCAGCCTCTTAATCTGCACGCTCCAGGGACGAGATCAGATGAGAAGGAAAGAATGACTTGGACTTTGTAATCTAATGATAGAAGCGCTCACGTGAGTGAGAGGAGATCTGGATCCCATTTGTTCTCTGGTGCGTGCTTTGCTCTTGTCTGTGAAACTGGAGAAGGACTAAGAGAAACCGGGCTTCTTTCCAAAGGATGCAGTGATGTTTGGTCAGTAGAGAGGCTTTTTCTCTGGGCCAAAAAAAGTGTGATTTTTCCGTCTGAAGTAGAAGCACTTCAACATTTTGGCTGGAAGGACCTTCTCATAGAACCTCTTATGCAGGGTGGTGCACGCTGTTATGAGGCAGAGGGGATATGGGTTTTTGGTCTCTGACATGAAAGGGAATTGTACCTACCTTTCCTCCTTCTTGACTAAGCACTCTTGCATAACATTGTATTTCTGTGGCCTTCCACTGGTTTTGACTTGCATTTTGGCACCCGTCACTTTCCCGGTGTGGAGCTCACACTGTGTTTGCCTTGAGCATCACCCAATGGACTTGTCCACCCTGCCTGCAGCTGGACAGCAACTGAGGGACTTTGCAGACCGCAAGGATTTGTTGCATTTGCTGCCAAGCAATGAAAGCCTGTTTCATAGCTTGTGTCCCAATGGACCTGAAGTGGACCAGTTGTTTTCCTGCCAGAGCAGATAGGTGGTGGAAGTTCTGCTGAGCTGCAGTGCTCCTGGGGCCTGAGCAGGAGACACCCAGCACTCATTGGAGCCTGGTAGTGAATGCAGGCTCCTAAGGGCCTTCACTGCTGGAGCCCGAGCCCTGGGGCTGCTGGTTTATAGCATTTTTTGGTGTAAATGCAGGTCCAGCCTCAGGAACAGACACATTCCCCCTTCCAAGCCAGGACCTTATGGAAGAGCTCGGCCAGTCTTTCTACCTGTTCAGAGTGAATCCAGGGCTCCCCTCCCACTGAGCAACAAGCCCCATGAGCTATGGAGTTCCTCAGGCTTACTCCACACATCTTCCATGTGTACACCCTGAGAAGAGCAGCACAGACTGTTAAGACTGGGTGTGAGGTGTTCCAGAGCCTCTAGTGGGAGGTCCAGCCCCACAGTGAGAGGGGGTAGTCCCACTGTTGAGGACGGCTTTGGTCTGGGCAAGAGAAGATGCTGAAGTCCCTGCCACCCCAGCCCATGCTGAAATGGGGCCTTGCCTCCAGCAAAGGAGGAGGGAGAAAGGAAACTGGCCAAGCTGGATGGGGCTTTGAGCAACCTGGTCTAGTGGGAGATGTCCCTGCCCACGGCAGGGGGTTGGATGATCTTTAAGGTCCCTTCCAGCTCTAACCATTCTATGGTTCCATGATTCTATGAAACAGCCGTCCAGGCCAGGCCTGAGTGTGGCCAGTGCTGGGCAGACAGCACAGGAGGAGGCTGAGGGAAAGCCCAGGAGAAGGTTAGCAGTTCTGGCAGTGTGGTTCAGCTGGAAGCCAAGCATCTCCCAGCGCTGGGACTTGGCCCAGCTTCCCCTCTCCCCAGAGACCCAGGGAGAGGCCGGCAGCGAGCCCAGCCCTCCTGACTCATGGTCCTGCTCTGCAGTGCCTGCCTCCCGCTGGCCCCTCTTTCCAGGAATGTGAAAGATGGAAAAACCATCAAACACTGAACCCCTTTCCCGCGGCATTGGTTGTGAGCGGATTTGCAAAGCCACAGTGAAAATGATTGTTTCCACCTCAGGGTGTGTGGCAGTGCCAGCTCAGCTCTGGCCAGGACATGTGCCGTGGTGGGGAGGTGGGTCCCACCATTCTCACCACCCACAGCTGCCTGCCTTAACATTGATTGGTGTTCTGGGGAGGGGGACAGGGGATGTCACAGCACATCCTGTGAGATGGTGCTCCGCCTTGCATCATGATCCTGAACACCCTCAGTCGTCGCTGTCACAAGAGCCCCGTGGCTGTTTTTCACCACCAAGTGGCACTGGCAACAGCTGGGAGGGCTTTGCTGCTGAGCCTTGGCCCCAGGGAAGTGTTGCACTGCCCTGGCCACCCCAGAGACTGCAGGTATCTGCTGTGGTGAAGCACATGAGGTACGGCCGCTGTGTGTCCTGTGTTGACAGCTGGCTGAACATGAGCCAGCAGTGTGTCCAAGTGGCCAAGAAGGCCAACAGCATCCCGGCCTGTATCAGGAACAGCGTGGTGAGTAAGACTCTGGAGGTGGTCATCCTCTTCCACTTGGCACAGGTGAGGCCCCATCTCGAGTACTGTGTCCAGTTTTGGGCCCCTTACCGCAAAAAAGACATTGAGGTGCTGGAGTGAGTCCAGAGAAGGGCAACAAAGCTGGAGAGAGGTCTGGAGAGTGAGCCTTATGAAGAGAGGCTGGGGCGGCTGGGGTTGTTCAGCCTGGAGAAAAGGAGGCTGAGGTGAGACCTTGTCACTCTTTACAACTGCCTGAAAGGAGGGTGTAGAGAAGCAGGGGTCTGTCTCTTCTCCCAAGTCACAGGCAATAGGACAAGAGGAGATGGCCTCAAGGTGTGCCAGGGGAGGTTCAGATTGGATACTAGGAAAAAATTTTACATGAAAAGGGTTATCAAGTATTGGAATGGGCTGCCCAGGGAAGTGGTTGAGGCACCATCCCTGGAGGTATTTTAAAGCTGGGTTGACATGGTGCTCGGTGACATGGTTTAGTGATGGGTTGTTGTCTTTTATCAGAGTTAGGTTGATGGTTGGACTGGATGATCTCGAAGGTCCCTTCCAGCCTAAACATTTCTATGATTCTATGTTGCCTCAGCCTTCTCCCTCCCTCGGTGTTGCCTGTTTTGCTCCTTGGTAGCGATGCTCACAGGGCTATAGGTCGGTGTGTGCTTTTCTTCAGATCCTCTCCCCCAAGTGCAGATTTGGGAATGAAGCCTCGTCGTCCTGTGCCCAAACATTAAACCTGTGTGTTGTAACTGTTGCTCTGTGCCAGCAGACACCTCCATCACGTTGAGGTTTTACAAGCAGTTGGACAAAACAAGCACCTCAGCACCAAGGCAACAGGTACAAACGAAGCCTTTTGGCTGCACGACAGGCACCAGCCCAGCTCCTTGTGGTTAAAGAAACAAAATCCATCCACCTCCTGGGGAGAGCTACCAGCCTGCAAATGAATGGGGTTATTGCTTCTGAGGGCACGGAGAAGACAGGAACATTTCTTTGGGGCCACAACGTGTCTTGCTCAACTGTCATAGTATGGTTAGAATTGGAAGGGACCTTAAAGATCATCCAGCTCCAACCCCCCTGCCATGGGCAGGGACACCTCCCACCAGAGGAGGTTGCTCCAAGCCCCATCCAGCCTGGCCTTAAACACTTCCAGGGATGGGGCATCCACAACTTCCCTGGGCAACCTGTTCCAGTTCCTCGCCACCCTCACAGCAAAGAATTTCTTCCCGATATCTAATCTAAATCTCCCCTCTTCCAATCTAAAACCATTACCCCTTGCCCTGTCACTACAATTCCTGACAAAGAGTCCCTCTGTAGCTCCCTTCAGATACTGGAAGGTTGCTCTAAGGTCTCCCTGGAGCCTTCTCTTCTCCAGGCTGAACAGCCCCAGCTCCCTCAGCCTGTCATACCCATATTCTGTTATGAACAGAGGCCCTTTACTCCCAAACTGCTGGGCAGGTTACTTCCCCTAACGCGCAGCTTCACCAATGTCCTTCAGCTGGCCTGGAGAACAACTGGCTCCGTGAGGGTCTGGAGAAGGTTTAAAAATACCCTTGGTTGAAGGGGAGCCCCTTCCTGCATCTGTGGAGAGCTTTGTGCCAACAGGCAGCCGGGGCGAGCTGCTCAGCGGCAGCAGCACACCCAGGCACAGCCCTGCCCTGGGGGGCAACCCAGCCCCTGCTTCTCCCCGGCAGAGGGTCAGATGCCCAATGGGCTCCGTGTGCCCGGGACAGGCAGGAGCCTGCAGGGAGCAGGGCTCATCACCTCCCGTGGGGTGGGGTGGGGGAGTGGAGAAAGGCACCTCCTCCCCGTTTTAAAGCTGGGTGTGTGGGGGGAAAAAATGATCTTTGCCGACGGACTCGCCTCATGCCCCGAGGAGCGTGGAGGGCAGAGCCACAATTAGCTCATGGGATAAAGCGGGCTCTGGCTGCGGGGGCTGGTGGCAACGGCTCATGCGTGCTGTCAAGGGTGGCACTTGGGGACAGGCCTGCTGGCAGGCCAGAAAGCAGCATGTCCCCAGGGACTGCAGGCGTTGAGATTGAGGGGAGGCAAATGTTCACTTCGACAAAAGACCCAGCTCTCCTGCTAATAAATACCACTTCTCGCCATGCAGCTGAGGGTTTTAGTTTCTCCGACTAACTCTGTCTGCTGGGTTTTAGTTTCTCCGACTAACTCTGTCTTGCCCCACAGTGGGCATGGCAGACTAACCATGGATGGATGTGATGGCATTCGTACCATCTTGCCTCCACCTTTCGGGTAGAGGGAGAGGGCTGTGTCAGTGCTGGCACTCCTGTGGCAGCTCCCTGAAGCTGGACTCTCACTGAAGTTATTGTTCAAAGGCTTCATCATTTCCCCAGGCTTCTCCAACCCTTTATTTTTTCTCTAAGTTAGGAATTTAGCTGCCCTGGGGGAAAATGTACTGCCAAAGCTGTGAGGTGACCTCACCAGAGCCCAAGAAAAGATAGTTGAGCAATGAAGGCGAAGCAGGAGAGAAAAAAAACCCAAACAAACATACGGGCAGACAGTAAAGGCTTCGTTGTTCTCAATAAAGCTCTCTGGTTCCAGCCATTAACACCTTGCAGAAGCACCATCTGTGTCACAGCGGGACCAGCCCCCATCCCGTCACCAGCGGTGGGAGTGCAGAGCGATCCTGTCGCACTGGGAGGACACCCAGGGCTGACACAGAGCCTGGCTCCTTGGAAGAGCCAAGTGGAAAGTTTCAGGTACAGAGAGATGATACTGGGAGAGCAGAGAAGATAAACATCACGCTGCGAAAGATCCCAGGGAAGCGCTGAGCATAATTTTTCCCCCCTCTTCCCAAGTTTTAAGCCTATAGAATCACAGAGTGGTTCAAGTCAGGAGGGACCTTAAAGATCATTGGAACAGGAGATGGGGCTGGTCAGCCTGGAGAAGAGGAGGCTCCAAGGAGACCTTACAGCAGCAGAAGGGAGCTACAGCAGAGCTGGAGAGGGACCCTGTCAGGAAGTCTAGTGACAGGACAAGGGGTAATGGTTTTAAATTGGAAGAGGGGAGATTTAGATTAGATATTAGGAAGAAATTCTTTGCTGTGAGGGGGGTGAGGCAATTGAACAGGTTGTCCAAGGAAGTTGTTGATGCCCCATCCCTGGAAATATTCAAGGCCAGGCTGGATGGGGCTTGGAGCAACCTGCTCTGGTGGGAGGTGTCCCTGCCCATGGCAGGGGGGTTGGAACTGGGTGATCTTTCAGGTCCCTTCCAACTTTAACCACTCTGTGATTGTATGATCATGGAGTTCCAGTCCCCGCCATGAGGAGTCGGAGCCCGTTCCAGGCACCCTGGCTCTTACAGCGAACGCCAGCACACCTCCGTCCCCTGCGGCAGGAGCAATCTCTGGGATCCCGCTGCAGCGCTAAGGGTAACACCGCCCCGCGGTGCCAGCCGGGACCCGCACACGCTCCGCCCCCACCGGGGCCCGGCAGCCACCGCCCCGGCCCCCGCGGCCTCCGTTCCCCTCACGGCAGCGCCCCCTGGCGGCTACGGCGCAGCCCCGCACTCCCCGCGACGGACATCGCCGGTGGGGAGCGAGGGCTCTTTCCCATAGAATCATGGAAGGGCTTAGGTATGAAGGGACCTTAAAGATTATCCAGTTCCAGCCCCCCTGCTATGGGCAGGGACACCTCTCCCTAGAGCAGGTTGCTCAAAGCCCCATCCAACATGGCCTTAAACACTTCCAGGGATGGGGCAGCCACAACTTCCCTGGGCAACCTGTTCCAGTGCCTCACCACCCTCACAGGAAAGAACTTCTTCCTGATACCTAATCTAAATCTCCCCTCTTCCACTTTAAAATTGTTACCTCTTGTCCTATCACTACCCTTGTAAAAAGTCCCTCCTGATCTCTGCTGTAGACTCCCTTCAGACACTGAAGGCTGCTCTAAGGTCTCCCTGGAGCCTTCTCTTCTCCAGGCAGAACAACCCCAGCTCTCTCAGCTTGTCCTCATAACAGAGGTGTTCCATCCCTCTAATCATCTTTGTGGCCCTCCTCTGGGCCTCCTCCAACAAGTCCATGTCCTGCTTGTGTTGAAAACTCCAGAGCTGGACACAGTACTACAGGTGGGGTCTCACCAGAGCAGAGACAGAGAACGCCCTCCCTTGACCTGCTGGCTGTGCTTTGTTTGATGCAGCAAAGGCAAAATAAGCCCCAGGAAGAAATTCTTTGCTGTGAGGGTGGTGAGGCACTGGAACAGGTTGTCCAAGGAAGTTGTTGATGCCTCACCCCTGGAAATATTCAAGGCCAGGCTGGATGGGGCTTGGAGCAACCTGGTCTGGTGGGAGGTGTCCCTGCCCATGGCAGGGGGGTTGGAACTTGATGATCTTTAAGGTTGCTCCAACTCTAACCCTGCCATGTTTCTGTGTCACAAACACAATGACCCCCACATTGGCCCTACATGTATCCAGGAGGAAGCAGGTTCCAGCAGATGTCTCATTCTACCAGACCTCTTCCCCTTCACAGAGTAATCCAAAGGGCAAAACACTGAGCAGCACGTTCTGCCCGATGCCTGAAAACGCTCCAGACCAGCTGTTGCCTTGCGCACACGCAGCGGGGGTGGCAGCAGCCAGCTCTGCGGGATGGGAACACAGAAGGATCCCGAGGAAGCTCAGCTGGTGTTTGATGACAGTTCTCTGCGATTGTCTGTGTCCCTGCCCATGGCAGGGGGGTTGGAACTTGATGATCTTTATGGGCCCTTCCAACTCTAACCCTTCTATGATTCTATGATGGCCTTTCTGTGCAGAAGGGGGTTCAGCTCAGCCCCTGGGGCACTGCCACCGCCTCCGCATTAAGCATGGCTCTGGGAAGCCCTGCCCCATTGCCAGCCCCGCTGACCATGTCCCACCGTGTGTCTACAATGACATTTCCATTCAAGACCCCTTCCGAAATGCATCTCCCCTCTGTCTCCGCTTACTGCGTGTAGCTCCGTGACACCAGCCGGTCGTGGAGTGCGTGGAGTGGATTCCTTTCAGACAAAGTTAAGCAGGAAAACAAAGGGTAGGAGTCTCCCTGCCGCACTCTGCTGGCTAACGGGCCTCCAGCCCACATGCCCGGGCTGGAGCACGGTGGATGTAAAACCCCTGATGGGTCAGGCCTCCAGCATCACCCGCTCCCTGCTACGGATGGACCTTCAGCCCCCCCCGAGGGAGGGGAGGCAGCTCCAGCAGCTGGGGCTGGAAGGGAAGGAGGGCAGCACTGGGCTGGTGAAGGGCGTGAGCGTTTCAAAGCGCTCTGTAATGTTTCTACTAACCCAAAGCACTTAAAAACACACTTCGGTACTTACTGTCAGGTTGATTTATTAGCAGAACACACGTTTTGCTGTAAGGCAGACAATTAACAAGAGAATGTTCATAATTCTCCGTCAAGAGGCCAGGTTATTACCGACGGTTAATACCTGCAATTAAGATGACTGCTCTGAAACGAATGGCAGAGACCCAAAACGCGTAAGGAAATGTCATACAATATATAAAATATATAGCTTTTACATTTCTTAAAATTTAAATACATTGTTCTTTTTATGTAAGAAATAAACACCCTAGAGTTCATTTGCAAGATAAGCGCTGCAGGAGATGTCCTTCCTGTCTTCCGTGGCTCTCCGTGGTCAGCAGATGGACGTGCACAGCAGCACCTACAGAGTCCACGGGCTGGGAGAGAAACCCCATTCCCACCGTTCCTGGTGTCCAGGACAAAGACCCTACTTTGTAATCACAGCAAGAATTAAAAGAAGTAGTTATGCTGACAATCAGAGCCTACAGAAATGTGTGAGCGTCTGGAGGAACCTGTAGAAATACAGCAAGACTCGAAAGAAACAGAGCCAGACCTGCAAGCCCTCAGCCCTACCAACAATCCAAAGTTTCCTGGAAAGTTTTGTACAAAAATCCTCTTTTAAAAACCAAAAAAAAGTAAAGGTAAAATCTTAACTCCTCAGGAAGCACAGATTGCCAGCAGCATTCACTGAAGCACAGCTATTTAATGTGTGTGATATTTGACTTGCATCTTGATTTATCTTACATGTAACCAGGCCACCGATGATGTTTCAGGAACTTTCCAATTTCAGCTGTTTCTATAAAAACACAGATGTCTTTACTGATTTTTATACCAGCTGCCTGATCAGTACAAAACTTCAAGGTGCCTAAAACTTGCTCCTGTTTTTTCCTCTGCTTCTACCTCAAGTAGAATCACAGAATCATACGTGCTTGGAAGGGACCTCTGGAGATCATCCAGTCCAACCTCCTGCCAAAGCAGGTCTACCTACAGCAGGTTGCACAGGAACGTGTCCGGGTGGGGTTTGAATGTCTCCAGGGACAGAGACTCCACCACCTCTCTGGGCAGCCTGTTCCAGAGCTCTGCCACCCTCAGAGTGAAGAAATTCCTCCTCTTGTTTAGATGGAACTTCTTATGTTCAAGTTTGTGCCCATTTCCTCTTGTCCTCTCACTGGGCACCACTGAAAAAAGATAGGTCCCATCTTCTTGACACCCACCCTTTAAGTATCTATAGGTGTTGATCAGATCCCTCCTCAGTCTTCTGAGGATTATGGAAACAAGAAGGTTCCAGTGGGTGGAGAGGACCTTTTACTCTAATCTGGACAGTGGTCCTCTGATCTGTAGGAAAAGCCAAGAGCAAGTACTCTAAGACAAGATGCTTTTAAAAAGTGCTTGTGTGAAAAAAACAGCCCAAACTAAAATATTTATGATCTATAACCAGATTACAATCTTGCTTATGAAACCCCAACATTTGACTTCAACCTCATACGGAAGTTACAAACAATGAAACTATATAATCCTTGGTGAGAGGAAAAAACTGCCTTTCTGAGGTTCGCGGGGCAATCCCCAGGGCCTGGATTCTAGATGGGTCAGGTGAGGCACAGACCTCTTGCAGGTAGATCTCCTGGCCCTCAGTTCCTCCACACTACATTCCAAGACCTGGCAAAGTGGCGATTCAGCTATTTCCTCCCGAGCTGCTGTGAAAAAGCACTCTTTCCACGGTGTGATGCAAAGAGCAGATTTCACCATCCTTCCCTTAGCTGACAAATGCTGTCAGACTTTTTCTCCTTCATTCACTACCAAGTCCTAGGAGATGAAGCCGTGTGTCCCCTGCTTCGCCAGACAGTGGTGGGGCCTGCAGGAGGTCAGCCAGCTGCCTGATGAGATTTCTGCTGCTGACTCTGCACACCTCGCACTCGACCAGAAGTCCTGGAGTAGCCTCCAAGTCTAACCAGGCTCAGAGAAACAGCAGCTTCTCCAGCTCCACTGATAGTAGATTCCCATGATGGTAAGAGGGTATAAGCATTCCACAGTCCTGAAGATGGGGTACTCAAGAGTGAAGTTCTGCTGCTGGGAACCACAGCTCCTCGCTGCAGCTCCAAGCATAAAGAACTGTACCCTAAGTTACAGGTTCAACAGCCAAACGGTGTGAGAACAGACTCCATGTAATTAATGCCATGTTAAGGATGATTTGCACACTACCCGATCGCAGCTTTGCTGCTAGTTCCAACCTTTTCCAATAGAAACTACAGCAGCATCTTAAGACAGGAATCCCTTTCCAGGCCTTTAAGGAAGGCAGCAAAGACAAGCTGCAGGAAGGGACTGGGAAAAGGCTGTTCATATATATATACGTATCCCACCAGCAGCAGCAGAAAAAGGTTTAAGGCGTTTGCACTTGAGAGCTCAGCAGAGGAGTGAACAGAAAGTCTTGGGACATCTCCTGAAACAACCAACTAGAGGTCATATTCAAAGCAGCAAACAGATGGGAACGAGGAGAGTGACCTCTCAAAAGATGCTGGGTACAAGTCTCCATTCTGGTTACCCACTACCACCCCCTCAAATTAGCTATGACATCAGACCACAGTTTCACTGGCTGTTTCAACATCACCCTCCCTCCGCATGTTGTCATCCAAGACTCTGGCACCTGGAAAGACTCAGGCTATTCCACTGGTTCCATCCTACCTAAGAAACAACAGGATAGCAGGAACTTGATTAGCTTCTGTAGTCCTAGAAGGCTGTTAGTGAAGATGAACAAGACCTAAACGCTAGCAATCTTCACACAGTGATGTCTACATTCATGCCCGTGAGGGAGCACACAGAGCAGCAACCAAGTCCCACAAAACAAACCAGCTCTGCTGCTGTGGTACTGGGAAGAGAGTATGTATGAGACAAGCCTGATCTCCAAATCACCAAGCAACGATTGCCTTCCCAATGGCTCTGTCACCTTTATACAAGCAGACAGAGAAGCAAAAGCCACTTTCAGAAACAGGAACTGTTGATGATTATTTATCTACCATTTCCCAGAAAATTCCCTTGATGATTGTACTTGAAGAATTAGGGCTTATTTCTGCATTCTGCTAGCCCAGAACTGAGAAATTCATTCCCTCAATCCATACACCAAGCAAGCAAGGATACCGTTTTGTTGTTACTCTGATCTACCAGTAATAAAGTTTCAGTATATATTTTTTTTAATGTGTTAACAATGATTACCCATCCAGTTACTTTCAGATAAAATACAAGCAGCATTTTTTTCCCAGGAACTTCTAAATTAAAAAGACCCTCAGGTAATTCCATAAAAGATTAAAGACATCATAAATAAACTTGTTTAAAAATCACTTTCCAAACAATAAATAAAACTCTTCCTTATTTGAAAGTGCAAACAGGATGCATTATAAAAAGTATAAAGCAAGACTTGCAGAAGTGCTTAAATTATTCAGTAGTGACCAAGACACAGTTTCTTGCTTTGGTGCTGCTGGTCATCTAGTGATTTTGTTTTCTGGACTCCATCTAAAGAAGAAAAAAAAGTGAAACTTTAATATAATAATAATAATAATAACAGCTTAAATACTGAACATACACAGGCACAGCGGAATAACACCAGGTGGGGGCTGAGGTGGGGGAGCTTGTCTTCTTCCCTGTACAGAGGGACATCCAATGATCATAGGAAAAGAAACATATTAAGGAAAAATAGCAACTTAAAACAATTCCATGTTGAAAACGCAAGCTCACCATCTCGAAGAAAACAGTGTTAGAAAAATGAGCTCTGTTCAAGGTTGTCAAAGTACCTCAGGATGAATCCTTCTGCAGCTGGGTCTAAAAACTATTAGCAGGCAGCGGGACAAACAGGCCCTACCATTCTGCAGGGATTACTAATGCCATCAATGCTACTCTGAGCCCTTCCCTCCCCTCTTTTGCCATAAGGGAACAGCTAACAAAGAGACTTCTCCATGAATCTGGCTGACTGTTAGGAATTAGCTTGTAGTATGTGGTTATTCATGGGCTACAAAATCCACTTTCAGGCTTTTTTACGCTCCCAACACGGTGCTCAGTGCTTTGAGTAACTGCCAACTCCCTGTCTTTACACTCCATATCTTCATGCCTGAAGCAGAAAAATTAATTAGCTTCTTTTTCCATATCGTTTTCCCCTCTGGATGAGAAACATTGTATGGGCTGGTAGCTGAGAGGAGATGTCAGTGGTGATTCCCTTTGGTAGCACAGAATGGCTCCAACATAAGATTTATCTAAACAGTGTTTTCAGAAGATGAAGCTCCCTTGCTACAGGGGTGCAGGCTGACAAGGATTTGGGGGCCTTTGCCCTATATATGTGTATACATACACACAAAAATAAATGCTGATTGAAAAGTATTGGCATAAATTCTACTTTATAAAAGAAGCACTGAAACTTTCTGCAGAACATATTTAAATGACTTTGAGGTGTCTAATTTATCTTGAAAAAGAACAGTACCCCTCCTAGAACATAGTATAAGAAGTCTCTATAGAACAAAACTGTAAACATGATAAAGTAGTCTGAAATTATCCATGAGCAAACCAGCCTATTTTTGACCTTGGTAACAGCATTACTAGATTTTGTAAGGTGTGCCCCAACGCCAACCATTTGTTAAAACAAGCTTGGTTTCGACTTATCATTAATTCATCTATTAAAAAAGCTCAGAGGAGTTTTGACAGCAAGATTTAACTAATTGAAATAAAGCCTAATTAAGACTAATCAATCCCAGACAGACTCAGGTTTGTTTAAAATGTGATCTCACTTATTGACTTCAGTCATAAAATTAATTGGTGAAAAAATACTTACTTTCCCTGGCTGCAGGGTCATGGAATTCGAGGGCATTATTGTGCAATGGATTCAGTTGCCACTGGTAAGAGAAAAAAGTTTATTTGTTCCAGAAGATAAAAGAAAAAGCAAAAGGAGGAAAAAAAAGCACCCTACAGTCCTTCCCTGTGAGGTGTGACTAGGGGTGATGCGGGAAATGAAGGGCTATCCCTCCAACACACTCTTGCTTTGAGGATAAAAAGTTATTAAGGGTTACGTGGCCATTTACTCCCTGGAGAAGGGGAAACAAGCCCCCTCCAACTGACAACCTCTGCCATGGGGAGCACCCCAGTGCAGGTGCACTGAGCCACCTTCAAAACCCACCACAGCTCTCTCAGGAGCTGCTGGAAGGGCCTACGAAATCACCCAGCGATCCCCCACATCAGCTGCCACGCTGTGACAGGGAGGCTTGGAGAGAGCTTCAGAGTGTGAAGAGACCACATCAAACAACAGCAATGGGCTTGAGGGAAATCTGCAAGGAAATGAAAGAAACAGACACACTTGGCCCCACCATCTGGCACAGGGTACAGCACTTCTCCCCAGTGTCCTGGCAGAGCAACCTCTCAATTCCACTCCCTTGACTAAACAGCACAAGAAAACACTCCTCTGTGCTGGCTGAAGGTGAGCGCTCACTCCATCCTCCCCCAGTGTTGCCCAGAGTTTTCAAAAAATAGTACAATTACAGACTTACTGTAAATTTGCTTACACCCTCAAGCTCCCCAAACTTCATATAGGATATGTCTGCTTTCTTCTTTCCAGCATCAACATCTCCTGCATAGATCTGCTTGATACCAGCCCCTTTGATTAAAGGGACACATTCATCACATGGACATTTTGTCACAAATATCATGCTTCTCTCATCTGGCTTTATTTCTCGACACCTACAAGCAGTCAAGAAAACAGAATTTCACAATTTATGTTTTGATACTTTTGAAGGTGACAAACTCGATACCTCACAAGAGCAAGCAAAGAAGTGTTGTGTTATCTCCTCTCAGAATCCACTTATTCCTCCTAACTGAGTGCACAACGATGCCTGGTTTGGTTTTACTGTGAGCAAAACACCCATCCCACCTCCCCACACACATCAGCATCATCATCAAAGTCTCAGCAATTGCCACACTTCCTGCTGGGACCATGCTATAGCCTGAAATATGGAAGCAGAGGCAGTGGCTTGTATCCGAAGGAGAGCTGCCACGTGTTGGAGTGAATATGCTTCAAAAGCAGAGTTCACTTAGGAAGTCTGAAGAAATGGAAGGAGCTGACTGTGTCCACGCACACCCAAGTTCTGCATCACAGGCATAAACAACACTGTGACAGCAGGCCACGCTTTGTCACAGTGACATCGTGTATTTGTAACAGAATTCATAGAATCA